>VZRL01006316.1:2779162-2869957 GCA_013397895.1 Origma solitaria | reverse complement strand
AGCGCCGCCCGGGCTCCTGCCGCGCTCTGCGGCGGCCGCGAGCGGGCGGTGCAGGGGGAGGGGGCTGCCGGCGTTCTGGCTCTTTCTGTCGGAGCCGCCGCCGGTGCTGGGTGGCTGCAGCCCCCGGAGCCCCTCGCTGGCCGGGCGGCTCGCTCGGGGCGGCGGCGCGTAGGTGCAAAGGCAGCGCCGGGGACCCGACGGGGGAAATGAGGGATCGGGGGGGAGAGTTAATATTGACACCGCCGGCTTGGCCCCCCGCCCCAGGGCGGGAGCGGTCCAGGCTGCCCCGTGTGCCAAGCGCTCTGCCCTGTCCCGAAGGATGCCGCCACCTGCGAGAGCTGAGGTGACGCACGCGTTGCCGCCTTGCAGGTGGTCCTGCGGTGAGGTGGAGTGAGAAGAGTCGTGCTATCGTTCTTGCCCGTGCCGCTCACCTTTCGGGTGAATGTAGGCTGGTGTTTGTGTGCTGCCCGCAGGCCTGCCACAGTGCCCGGTCCCAGCAGGACTCCCCCAGGTGCGGGCATGCCCCTGCCCGTGGCCGTCTGCTTGGTCACGGTGTTCTCACCACCATGTTGGCTAGATCTGATCAGAGCAGATTAGATGACATGGTGGTTGGGATACCTGCATCTGGGCCACGGAAGTGCTCCCCACTGGTGTTGCTCATGACACCTGGTGTGCCTGCAAGGGCCCTGATGAGAAGCTGAAAAGAAAATACTGGGGTAGTCGAGCTTGTCACCCATGTCAAAGCTACTTTCTTGCCTGATACAGTGTCATGGTTATGAACAGGCAGTCTGTGACCAGGAGGTTGGATTGATGTTTGTCATGATGACGTGATGTGATTTGACACTTCACATGCTGGGACTTGCTCTCTTCTTCCTCCAGGTCACTAACAAGGCTCCTTGTGTTTATATATGCCTATGCTGAACTGATCTAACAAAAAGAATACCTGTACTTGTTTCCTTTGTGGTTTATTGCTTATTTACAGTGATGGATCATCTTGCTTTAAAAATGTTAGGCAGATGTTAATTTATTGCTGTAAAGGTGCAGGTCTAGCCTCATAGATAGAGACACAATGTTCTGACTGTGCAGAAGCCCTGAATTGTGCAATGTTTGTATCTGTACCTTTCTGTTGTTGCTGCCTTCCCCACCTTCCACCTGAGTTCTGTAATTGTGTCTTCTTTTGTGTGATACTTACACATTAATTACGCTTCCTTCCCACTGCCACAGGGAAGAATTTGTGCTGCTTTTTGTCCCAGCACTGGTTAGTTTCTTCCTTTTCTCTTCTGGTGTTTCCTTCCTTTTCTATTCTGCCTTCTCTGTTCCTCCATTCCTAATGTTTTTGGTCTGCTCTGTTTGAGCTTCTGTTTCATATTTTATCCTTGGCTGTTTTTCCTTTTCATCTCTTTGTGCTTTTCAAGACACTGCATCTAGGTCTGCCATGTCCTTGTTGCTGTCTATTTTAAGGTTTACTTGGGGTCCAGATTTCAGATCTTCCTGCCTCCTAATGTTCCTTTTCGTGATACTCCAGGGAGTGTATTTAGATAATGGACATATCCTGTGTGTTCTAACCTGCTGAATGTATTTTGTTTACCAAGGCTACTTCCCTGACTAGTTCTTTTGGCATTACCAAATGCCTTTGTCTCTACATAACTTGAAGATTCCCTTACCTGCAATTTTTGAATAATGGACTCTGACCAGGATGTGTGCATACATCACTACCAGTCAAACTTTCAAACCCCAGCTGTCGCTGTTGTTGCTTCTGCCCTCACTGAGTGACATGCAAGAACCAGAATGTCTTGGGAAGGACTCAAGTCACAAGTGATAATGAATCTCAGTTTACCGAGAACATCAATGAAACACTACAAATGAAGAATCACACTGATTGGAGCAGAAGATGTGCTGGTCTAAACATGAATCCCACAACTCTTGGGCAGGTTCTATGAACAACAGGTAAAATGGTGTCAGTCTGGGAAGTTGAATGGAGAAGCTTCCCTTTTCTGTGACGGCACACATCTTGTGTTGCGTACCAGACATATTGACAGTAATTTTCATCATTTGTTTCTTCACAGCATGCGTGAGGTGTTCCGTTGTTTTCAAACAAAATAAATTCTTTTTCACCTTAAATAGCAGTAATTGGTGTTTAGTTGTGGTAAGTAATGTCCTGGGAAGGCCTGATGCCTGCTTTGTTCTCCTCCAAGGCAGTGGAGCAACCAAGGCCATCTTTGAGGACTCTTAATTGTTTCACTCTTGATTTAGACAATGCTTACATGGGGGCTGAGGAGTTTAGTGAGGTCTGTGTAGATCCAAGAGAGATACCTATTTGTTTTTTGTTACGATCCTATGACAAGTGGCCATGTACTTCCACGGGGTGACATCACTTTTTGAAGTGTGTCTCTTGGTACTCAGAAACTCAGAAAACTGGGTCATTCACACACTTGCTGTAACTCAAAAGCTGGCAAAGTTTTTGCTCTGGGGCTTTCCTTCAGAAGTTTCTTTGTGTACTGGGAGACTGTGCTGAAACGGACAGAGTTTTGGGAAACACAACTGAGAAGTGGGGCTGAAACCTTTAGCTTAAAGCTAACGTTAATATTTAGCCTTTATAAATAAGTTTTCTCTTTTGATATTTTGCCTGATACAATTGCACAACAATACCAAGTAATAGAAATAAATGAATTTCCATCTTTATTTAAAAAAGAAGTGATTCTAAGTGATTCTACATGCCCTATGCCCCTTATTGAAAGTAAGTAACTGTAGGGAGGCACACAGGTCTCTGAAATATATCTGGCTCTGAATTCTCTAATCATCTTTGGCATTTTGTTAGTCCATTTAATTTACAGATATCTGACAGCAAACCATGGCAGCCACAGTAATCTGTGCACGTTGCTGTGAATTGTTCTTAGTTGGGTACAGTGACGCATAGTCTATGTCCTTTACAAATATATTTGGTTTCATACTCTTTTTTTTTTTAACCCAACCAGAGAAAGAAACATCACAAAATACGTTTATGGGGTCATTGCTTTCTTAATCTAGAAGCTAAACTAGATTAGTTTTTTATGACAGTTAAAACAAACATCTACCTTTTAAACAGTATGATGACACAGCCTCCCACAAATCTGGGAGTAAAACTCAGATTAGTGGGCAGAAAGAAGGTGTGAGATGAGAAGGGGAAAACAGCCTTGGGCTGCTCCAGTCAACCCCTGTAATTGGAAATGAAACACATCCTGCCCAGATGTTGCTAGCCCAGTGGTTTGGGGGCTGTATAGGCAGCTTGTTATGGCTGGTGTCACACAGGATAACCTCCTGCAAAGCACAGTTCGTGTGCCATGGGTCTGCATGGTGGCCTGAAAGGCTCTGGTCTTGCTCCCAGCTATCCTGAGGTGATCCGAGTCCACGTGACAAAACTGTTTTCAGTTCTTTGAGGGGGAGGGGAAAAAGTCTTGATTTTTAGTTATTCATTAATGTCACCTTAAAATAAATTTGTGAAGTAAAAGACTTAAAGATGAGGAAATATAACTAATGATGCTTCTGCATTTTCAGTATATTAATTTTGCATATGCATTATGACAGTGTCCCTGGTTGCATTTTTGCTTGCTGTTTTCCCATAGATCCCAGCCCTTCAGTCACATGATGCACTTTCTCCTTGTGATGGAGCCAGGTAATATCATGAGGGAGACTTTTGTCTGTAGAAGCTTCACTTGCTGCAGGAACTGTGGAGTGCAGTCCTTACAGCAGGAAATAAGTTAAAGAATCACCTTGGTTGGGTGCTGCAAGATTGAATTTCTTGTCATGCATTCAAGGAAACAGTATTCTTCGTTTGATGATTTTTTGAGTGTTCCTCATTTTGTGGATAATTGACTTGAAATTGTCAAGCCTGATTTGTTGTGTGGCTAACCACTAACTGAATCTTTTGTTTTCCGGATGTGAAAGTCCAGTGCATACTGTTACCTATGCTGGCAAAATGGCTTTCAGTATCTCAAGCTGAGCTTCCAACAGTATTTGCAGACACTTTGCTCTTGCTGTCTGTCCATCAGGTGTTTTTTGTAATATAGATACAATGTCACTCCTTCTCATTCAAGTTGCAGTGGCGCAGAAAAAAATCAGAATGTTCATGAGCTGTTCAGATAAATCAGCAGTGAGAGGCACAGTGATGTCTTTCAGGCAGTTGGTGCCTTTCTGTTCAATGGAGTACTTAATGATATTCATTCCTTAATAAATATTGTTTGACTGTGAGAATAACACAAAATATTGACTAATTGCTTGTTTAGGAAGCATGATTTATCTTCCACACTGAAGGAGGCCCTGTAGGGGAGCAAGGTATATCTTGGTGTAGTGAAACACTGTTATAATCCATCTGCTTAAGGGCTAAAAGGTTCACAAGCATCTCCCCTTTAGCAGCCTTTTACAGTCTTGGTGCAGTTTTAACGTGATGAAGAGTTCCCAGGCAGTTCTGCTTTCATGAGGCTGTGTCTGCAGTCCAGCACAGCTGAGCAGCCCTCAGCCACAGCCAATGCACTCTGTCTCTGCTGAGAGAGAGACAGAGTTGATAAATCTGAGTGGAGCAGGAAGAGTTGAGTGTGTGTGGGTGTCTCTACATGAGACTGTCTTATGTTGTATAGGCAATCTAAGGCAATGCAACTAGGGTGGATAACCTCTTTTTTCCCAGTACTGAACAAGGATCCCTATTAGAAAATAAACCCACCCTACTTGTAATACAATAAAAAATGGTTTCAGTGAGGGTGTACACCTCCTACTGCTCTTTGAAATCTCCTCATCTGCTTGATCACACTTCCTAAGACACTTAAATAAACAGCACAGATCTTTTCATATATTTAGTTCATTGCATAAAGTAAATGTGTGGCCGACAGTAAATCACATAAGCTCTCTCTGTCTTACCTTATATCTCTGCTTTGGCTGTAGAAATACTTATCTGTCTCACATGAACCTCCTGTGATTCAATGACTCATTCATTATAAATGAATCTTGAGATGCTTGGAGACATGGAAGAAGTGCAGAGTGGTAATATATATTTTTTAATTTGCTAGCACCAAGTTTGCCTAATACAGATGCAGAAATTCGCTTCCATGTATTCTCCCTGGCACTCCTGTACAATTTATTCAGTCAGAACAGAAGGAACAGAGAGACTTTTCTGTTTGTTGAGTTTAATAATTAAATTAAAAAAGAGAGAAATGGAAGAAACAGACATGACTCTGTCAGTGTCTGCAAAAAAACCTAAATGAAAGTTTCTGTGTTTGTTTTCTTGTCTTTTATGTAGTTGCTTCCAAAATCCGTTACCTTCAAGAGTACCATAACCGGGTTCTCCACAACATATACCCTGTGCCCTCTGGAACTGACATTGCAAATACTCTGAAATACTTTTCTCAGACGTTATTGAGGTAAGTTTTGACTAATGCTTTTGAAGAAAAGAAAGAGCTAAAGAATTGTAGGGGATATTGATTGGCTTTGAATTGGTTGCCAGATTTAATGGGTCACTGGTCAGCCAAAAAGAGTCAGAGCATAATTTAAGAAAAAAATGGCGTGAATGAATCTCTTCAGTGGCTGTTGCCCAATTTGCCCAGTTAAGCCCCCTTACGGAGTGGCTGATTCTAGAATAAACTTGGTTGATTATCCATTTGCTTGGCCCTCCTAAGACTTAGCTGAACACACAGACATGCTGAACTTGTGAAGAAAGGAGTTTGTGACCTGTAGACTTTTAGCTATGTGTACTCACAACCTCCTTGACAGTTCTGGTGCCTCAGAATCCTGGAGTGGCGAGCCAAACAGAGCTGGGTTCTTACTGTGCCATAGTTCAGCTGCTTTGGGCTCTGGTTCAGTCCCTTGGAACAATAGGAGTAGACACAAAGTTTGTGTATAGATCTGCATTTGGATGGCAAAACCAGGTCAGGATTGTTCTGACAAAAGTTTTTTGACTTAGTCTAATATTTAGTAATAATGTATAGTACTAAATACCGTATGAATACAGAATACTTTATGAATAGGAGATACTATCTCTTGCCTTGATAAAAAAGATAGGAAAAAAGGTGAGACTTTACTAGGAATAACATACATTCCACAGTGCTGCCTAGTGGATTCATATTTCCAAATTGTTTTTAAAATGGCTTTTGACCATGAAGAGGGGATTTTTATCTGCTGGTTTTGGCTGGCACTAGTTTTCAAATCCAGAAAAATGCAGTTAAAACTGCATTTCCATGTGTAATTTCCTGATGTATACCTGGAAAGACTGTCTTTGCTGTCAGAAAGTAGTTTGGAAATATAGCTATTTGCCTTATTTGAGGAGGAAACAAAATACAATTTACCCATATATTTGTACATATACTCCTATGATGTATACAAGTTGAGAAGGAAGAATTTAAACTTGAAAGAATGAGAACAGTTCATTCTAACAGTCAGAGAGCGTGGGATACATAAAAGTTTTGTTGTTAGAAGAAGGAGAGACACATAGACAGAAATGATTTTTGGTGGAACACCTGTTCACAGCAAACTTGAAAACCTCCTGTTTACTTTTGAAAATTTCAGGAGCAGAACTCTTTGTTTCCCTCCTCATTTAGACTTTTGAAGAAACTTACAGCAACCAGTAGGACTTTGTGTTTGAAGGTTGCTAAATTAAATTTTGTCTCATGGTATTGAGCAGTGGTAAAAAATGTTCAGAGTCACTAAAGATACCTCTGAAATGTGTCTCTGTTCCCACATCAGGCTGTTATGATGGATTATTTACACAACACACACTTAAGTTGCATTTAAGTAAGATTATTTATGACAAGACAGCTTTTGCTTAAATACTATGAGCCTTTAAGCTGTTAAAGCAAGAAAGTTGGACTTGATTCTGAATGTTTTCTCTTTTAGCTGTAACTACCAAGTACTGTAAAGAGATATGTTTCTTTTTGGTCGCAAGTTCACTGGGTCAGCATAGATTTAGAATATGCTGCTTTAAGAAAGCATATCTGTTGTCTTCATTTTTTTAAACAGTACAGCTGACAAGTCCTGTGTGTTAAATTCTTCACACTTCAGGAGCAGTGATGTTCCTGGGATTACTGAAAAAGCTTTTTACTTAGCCACTATGAGAGCAGATCAGAAATCAGGGCAGCAATGGCACAATCGAGCAACTCCATTTCTTTGTTTCTTGGGACTGAACCAAAATCCTCTTTTGATTATACTGAACCTCATGGGGTAGAAGTGATACTCATATCTGATACACAAATCTACACAAATGGCTTTGTCCTTCATGATCTGGGATCTGATCAGCCTCAGAACTGAAAGAGTCTGAGAAATTAATACCAGCACTTGGATCTAAATTTAAGTGGACTGAGTTCTCATACTCAGCAAGGTCAAATTTGCATTCTAAATCCCTGTAACTGAGGAGTTTGAACCGCGAGTCAAAGCCTGAGTGCTATAGTTGAACTAGTATAAGTTTATACACTTGCTGATACTAAGAAAGAAGATGGATAAAAAAGCAAAACAACACACCCTGTATTTAGTGTGGCAGATGGAAAGAAGGAAACTCCCACCCACTGTGTGCAGATCTCTGCAAGATTTACCCTCAAACTAAACAGACTGGTTAAGAACCTTTCTGAAGAGCGTGTTCAGAAATTTCTTTGAATATTTTTCATGCTGAGTCTCCTTTCTGCCTCCTACACTGAGACTCCATTGTACAAGGTTTAACATCAGTGATAGAAGTACATGGTGGAGAATAATCTTTCTAGCTTAACACAGAGCATATGCAATGAATTTGGGCTGCTGAGAGAATGCTGATACAACCAGAGCAAAAATGCCCATTGATTTCTGGAGGTTTTAGGTTGGTTGTTACCATCTACTATTTAAAAAATAACTTTAAAAATATTTCCCAGTTTGTCTACTCTCCTTGCAGCTGAATTTTTTAGGATAAACAATTGGGGAGCATGCATAGTCATAGAAATAATGGAGGAATAGTAAGAGAAATTCCATATGATTATTAGGTTTTACACAAGTAGAATCTACTGTTTATTACACTTTTACTTTTCCATGTTATGGACACGTTGACTGTGTTCTTTTCAGTAGGATGTGCCCACTGTTTGGAATCACATTCATATGTGGTATCATTTTGCTGGCTAAAGATGGATTGCACAAGTGATTAATTTTCCCCTTTGCTCTATACATAGCCTCCATAAAGTACAAGCTCAGGGGTGGGGGGAACAGATGTGGAATGGCTGAAAAATTAAATTCCTTATTTCTATGAACAAACATCACATAAAATCACCATACACAATGCATAGCACATTGATTCATTTAGTTCTTCTTTAATTTTTTCTTTGGGAAAAACATTTCTTTACATTACAGCATGAATTTGTTTCATGCCCTGCTCATTTTCAGTGATTTCTCCCTCATTTGAGGAATGATCTAAGGCTTAATAAACATCTCACAGAAAAGCTTATTCTTTCACATTTTCCTGAAGAAAATTCTCCATATGTATTTCTAAGTAAAATACTTTATGTGAGGCATAGTTATAAATGCCATGGTGGCTAATTAATGGTCAAGCTTGTTTTGCTGCCTTGGTGAGATGTAATTCACTTGTAGGCATTTTTGGAGACCTTTCCAGAAAGGCAGTAATTTTGGGATATATTTACAGCAAGGATATACACATCTTGAAACAAGCTTTGGTAGCTTTGTCCCTTATTGCAGAGCAAGTTCAGTATGGAGTAAGTTCAGTACAGAGTTATGATTTGCAGATACGCTAAATTCTTAGTACTTGGTTTGAATTGAAACAGAAGCAAATTGCAGTCATTGTATCTTGGTCTTAAGGGATGTCCTAGATTTTCATTTTTGACTCTTCTGTTTATTGCTTTTAAAAAATATGGGTGAGGCAAAAGCCTGGACATGAAATTTTGGGGTGTTTGTTTTGTTTTTGTTTTTAATAAATTTGGTGTGGTTCCATCTGGAATTTAGATCTAGTCTTATAACTGTTAAACAGAAGGATGCCTTGATCAAGATACAATAAGTGAGCTTTGGCATCTAATCCAGAGATGGGCCTGTAGCTCAGCATAAAAAGGAAGGATTAATATCCTTTCTGGAAATAAGTGCACTTGAAGCAATGTTTTGGCAAGTAAAGAGGTGGATAATTGATATTATCTCTTGGTAGACAAGAAGGGAATATAGTGCAGTACCTGCATATGTCTAAACATAAGCTGCAAAGTATGGCAAATGAACATCAAGCAAATTAAAAGGAATCAGCACTCTGATAATTTGTTTTTAAAGTCATACTAGATCTTAGGTGATGTTCTAATACAAGTTCATAAACATCATCGTGACAGTGTTCACTGTTCCTGTACTGGACATTGGGTAACAGAAACCAAAATCATCTGCCAGATGTGTGAGGCACAGTAAAAAAAGACAAAAAAAAAGTTTCTTAAGGCAGACTGTGTCTGTCATCTCTGACTGTAAGGGTGATGTGATAGTAGCCACTTGGCAAAGAACTGTTTTTGTAAAAGTGTTTTGTGTATGTGGCAAATGAATGACACCTTCTCCTATAAGCACCTTAGCAAAAGTTTGGCTTACTTGTGTAAACTGTTAAATTGAACAATTGCTGAGGTGATTATATGATAGGTATTTCTGTACTGTTAAAGAGAACAGAGGTTTCCAGAAGTGCTCCCTCTTGACATAATTCTGCTCTTCATGAGTCAGTGAAAATCTTAATGCTACTGACTTGTCTTTTTAAAGTTTTAACACTGACTTTGGGAGCAGAGTTAAGCCAACAGCAACTGCTTTTGGAAATCCTAATGACCGAGAGGTGCAGAATGTGTTTTAAAAAGGGGGAAAAAAAGCATTGTGTGTGGATTAATATATTTAAAAGGTATATTATATTTTATAGGCACATATGGACATTATGAACTAACCCTATAATTGCTTGATAACTAAAATATAACACTGCTTAAGTGACAATTTATTTCTATTTAAAATAGCGGGGTTTATTTTTTTAATAAATTAGATTACCATGTTTACAACCATGTTTGCAACGTTCTTAAAACTACATAACAATCTGGTTGACGTATAGCCGCTATTTTGATTCCCACTAAATTATTTTTATTTTTTGAAATTATCTCTCCTTTAGTTTATAGTGAGTTATGTTGAATAATAACGTAAGTAACAGCAGGAGTGTATGGTAACATACTGTCTGATCTGCAGTTACGTAATTGGTCTTGCTTGCTTAGCCCTTAGATTTTTGAAGGTAACTATTTACCCAAGGAGTGTTTGTATTCATAAAGTAAAATGTTTCCTCCCTAAACATGGGCAAAATTAAAAACACACATAAACAACCATTATCATTAGCTCACAAACATATGCTAAAGACCATCTACTATATATTATTTTATGACTTTTCCAAATGTAGTTTAGTTAACATTTTAGAAATATTATATTATTTCTAAATCCATGTGCCTGTTTAAACTTCATTATCTCAAATGATACTGAGTGAGTGGTCATGAAACAGTATCATAAAATACATACAGACATTATTTTAATGCAATAAACATGTGATTTTTAAGACTATCTTAACAAACACACATGTTTATTCTTTGCTAAAACATGTTTCTGCAAGTGCCACACCTATATTTTGCATGTTTTCAGTCAGTTGGCTCCAAAGATTATAGGGGGGAAAAAGTAAATCTCTCAAAATCCTCAGAATCTCAGAGCAAAATACCAGCCTATTTTGACACAGCTAAACACTTTTAATTCTCAGAATTTTTCTTAACTGTGAAACATGGGTAGGGCACTGAAACATGCATTTTTATATTTTTGCTCCTTATGAACCAGATAACACATGAGATGCAATGAAATTTTCCTAGATGTCAATTTGTAATTCTCTTATCTTGAAGCATGAAAGTAAATGGTTGCTAGATTTGTAGACATGCTGGTTTCGGTAGAGATTGCATCTTATGTGGGATGTATCTGGTCTTTTATTATTTGTTTTATAGTGTCATTTCAATGTAATGTGCTGTTCTTTGTGTCTTTGTTGTCTCTTTTTTTTCTTTGTCCCCCCAACAGCATTTTGTCCCGCACAGGGAAGAAGGAGAATCAAGATGCCTCCAATTTGACAGTGCCCATGACCATGTGTCTTTTTCCTGTGCCATTCCCACTCACCCCATCTCTAAGACCACAGGTCAGTTCCATCAACCCTACTGTTACTCGCTCCCTCCTTTACAGCGTCCTGCGAGATGCTCCATCTGAACGAGGCCAGCAAAGTCGTGATGCTCAGTTATCAGACTACCCATCTTTGGACTATCAAGGACTTTACGTGACACTGGTGACACTACTGGATCTAGTGCCCTTGCTACAGCATGGTCAACATGGTAAGCAGGCCCTTGAATGATTCCAGTGCTGTGAATCCATGAGTGGTGCATATATGCAGTAGAAGAGATGGGCCTAAACTGACCTGGATCTGGATTTCAAATCTCCTGGGATGCATTTTTGTCCAAGTGTTTGGTTTGACTTTCTTAAATAAAGGACGTTTTTGTTGCTAAATGTGGATTTGGGTTTGAATTCTGGGGTTGTCTGATTTTTAGTGATGTGCTGGTCGTATGTAACTAAAATGCAATGGTATGTAGCAAAAATTAGACAAATGGGTGTAAAAATATTTTGAACTTGCATCTGCTGGGATTACTTCAGTCTGTCTTTTTGGGGTCGGTCTCTTAAAAACACACGAAGAGCTTGCAAATATGTATCTGGCCTATAATAAATATACAGATTGAGTGTTCTGGTGAAGGTCCATCTCTACACAGAATATGGTATACATCTAATTGAAGAAAAAGACATGATAATTGTGCTTTGAGATGGTTTTAAAATATTCCTGTGTAAAAAAGATAGCAACATCTCTGTCTGACTCAGAGAAAAGCAATATTGTCTTATGTTTTAAATTAGCTACAAGCTTTTTTTTTTTTGTGACTGTGTTGTATTTGTATTGTTTTCACTTGAGTTGTGCTCTGCATCTGTTTGGCTTGTTAATCTGTTAGCCTTTCCATGCTGGGTTTCAGCAGCCCCGTATTCTCCCTATGTATTAGCCAAATATTAATTTCCACTGTGGTTATCATGATGTATTACTTACATAGTTCAGTACAGGAAGATGTTTGTCTATCTGATAAAGCTGCTGAAACTCTTCAGGAGGAAAGTTGTTTCTGTTATGTGCTGAATTTCTTTTGAGCTGGCGGTGGTATGTCTGAATCAAAGACTGCCGCACTAGGAAATGGTATGATCTTGCAAAAGCAGGGCTCATAGCAGGTTATAGAAGTTCTTAGAAATGGTGGAGTTAATTATCAAAACAGTCTTGTTCTAAATAGTTGACACAGAGATAATTAATAATCAATGGAGACCTGTAAAGAACAAATAACACTGGGCAAACATAACTTTTTTTATGGCAACACAATGGCTCTTGCGTGGTTTTCCTGTCCTTAGTCACATTTTTGTTGCTGTGTCACTTCACATCCTAATAGGCAACATGGGAGGTGGTCCCCACTTGAGTAAGGAGAACACTCTAGGAGCTGGGAGTAATTACCAGTGGCTTGGCAGCTCAAGGGTGTACCAATGGGAAATCCTACAGGAGACTGCTGGGCCTAGTGTTATTAAATATTTTAATTGTTTTACTTAGCTGATAGAATTGAGACAGCACTTGGATTTGCAGGTGTTATCAAGATAGTTACTAGCATGTGCTTTGTGTGAAAGATACGTGATTCAAAGCAATTTTTGCAAGTGTCATTCTGTTTTGAAACATCTCCAAAGGAGAAATGTAAAATACTGTGCTTAGGTGAGGGAAATCAAAGGAAATGGAGGAAATACTAGTTTTTCAGTATTATATAAAATACTAGCTTTTCTCTGCTGTACTGCAGAAAGCTCTGGGTGTTAACAGTAATCAGAGAAGACCATAAATCACTAATATATAAATGTTATTCTAACAATGTGTAGGCATTTTTTTGTGTATGAGACACCCAAAGCATTATGTTTATTATTCTGACAGCCCTAGCTAGGCCTCAGCTGGAGTAAAATGTTCAGATTTCTCCATCTAGTTTGAAGAAAAACATATAGTGTTTGTGAAGAGTCCAGGAAAAAGAAGTAAGAATGATTTGACATCTAGAAAATATGAACAGTGAGGGAAAAGCAGAAAGAATTTGGTTTATCTAGCTTAGAGAAAACTGGAAGGGAGATGTGATTATCATATGAAAATATGTAAAGGTTGCTGTAGGGAGAAATAAACTAAAGCAATCTATTTGTGGTTATAGTTCATCAGGATAAGAAGTTATACACTTAAATGGTGGCAAGGAAATTTTTTTTAATAAACAAGATCTTTATATGATAAATATGATTAAGCATTAGGATGAATTGACAGAAGAAGGAGTGAACTGTCTTGCAGGTTTTTAAGAACATTTTAGATAAATATGTGCCAGGAATAATTTGGTTGACTCATGCTTGGGGCAAGGGGAGATCACTTGCTATTTTTTATGGTTTTGTGTTTGGAGAATTAAATTTTGCAATACAACTTGTTATTTATTTCTTCCTCAGCTTAGTAATTGACTAAAAGAAAGATGTAATTTTTTATCAGAACAATCAGTGTTGTTTGGGTAAGTACAACAGCTGTGCTAGGCAATCCTGAGCTTTGGCCCAATCAGGTTATAAAAGGCAGTGTTTAGCTGGTAAATATGTGTTGCAAGAGAGAAGCACTCTGTAGCGTTGAGGGTCTGGTTAGACCCTTGCATAGAAGACTGGCCAGAACTACTGAAATGGAGCTCTGATTTTAATTTTTGCTATGACCCAGAATGTTTACAGCCACAGATCTCTCTGTGCTTTACAGGGACAATTTTAAATTACACCAGTTGTACAGGGGAGACCGAAGGCCTGTGTAATGTACTTAAGGCTGGGGAGTAATTTAAAAAAGTTAATTTTTTTAACTCCTCCTCTCATGCAGGAGGAAGGCCTTCTGGTGTCTTTGGATCATCATACAGGTTCAGACTTGAAGTTCATTGAGTGCTGTAACCTTTAATCAGAGGCATCAGCTCAGTTCCTCTTTTGGGAGAGAGTAAAAAGATTCACAGTGCCCAGATATATAATAAACTATCCCTTCCCCTGGGATCTTAAAATATTGCACAGTTATTAAATATCCTTTCCAAAGAGTTACAGTATGATTAGTTAGAATAAGTATAGAAAATCTTGATAAATATTCCTTTCCTTTTAAGCTCTGGCCACTTTTGCCCTCAATGGTTTCCCAGGAAATCAAGATCTGTAGTTTAATCACATGTGGTTTGAAAAATACAATGACACTGCCTGTAGTCAATATATGTGAGTTTTCAGAGCTCTTGAGGGCAATCAAGATAAAACTCTTATTTTAATATGACTGATAAAGAATAGAATGCTTTTTGCAAAAGCTGGCCTTCAATAAAATGTGCATTTCAAATTCTGATTCTAGTAACATCTCTGCTTAAATTCAAGCCACTGTGCATTGATCACTGTATGATTAAAATCAATTGATTTTAACCAATTATTTTATAAATTTTATTGGCTGTAGTATTCATATTCCCTTCAAACTCTTCTGAGTAGTGTTCAACAGATGTTTCCCTCTGAGAGGGGCTTAAAAATGGAGGATGAAGTCACTTGTCTACAGTGATTATCTTCCCAAATTACTTTTAGAGGAAAGCTTGAATTTAAATATAATTTAATTTTTTAGTTTTGTAAACAGAAGAAGTACATAGTCATAATTACTTTTTCATTGTAATGATTCTGTATTTCTTTCATTTTATTCAACAGATCTTGGGCAATCAATTTTTTACACTACTACATGCTTACTTCCTTTTCTCAGTGATGATATTTTGAGTACTTTACCTTATACAATGATTTCAACATTAGCTACCTTTCCTCCATTTCTGCACAAGGATATTATAGAGTATCTCAGCACATCTTTTCTGCCTATGGCTATATGTAAGTAGAGCTCATTCTAGTATTGTTAATAGATATTGTTTTGTCTTGGCACATAATGGTATCAGACTGTACGAGTCAAAATTTGATCTGTCACAGAATTGTAATGGAACATCAGTCTACTTACATATGTAAAGTAATTTCATTTGACTTTTTCATAAGGGAAATAGTTCTATAATTTTTATTTATTTATTATACTGTGTTTTTTTGTGAATTCTTCCTTCATTTAAAGTGTGAAGTTTATTTAAGAAATCACTGTTTTCAGACTCATAGAACTTTCAGTGCCTGCAGTGGGAGTTTTGAATACATAATCAATGGGCAAACTGCTCCTGAAATAATATATGCAATAGCAACATGCATAATTTTTGCATCTGGACTATACCTGGATGTACAAGTATGATTTTTCTCAATGTAATGGTGTTGTGATGAATTTCCGATTTTTCTCCCTTTCTGTCTCTTTGGCACTTTCTCACTAAGTTCTGTACTAAATAGCTGTGTGTGTAATGTCTCCTCTCCCTAAGTGTTAGGACTAAATCTGATGGTACCTGCCTTTTTTTCCTCTTCTTTGTTTTTTCTTTCCCTCCCTGAGGATGTCATGTCATTACTTAATTTCATAGTCCCCGCACAACGTGGATCTTGAGGTGTGTTGTGAATGCTTGTCCCTGTACCTGACTGAAAGCTCGATAGGATTTCGGTAGTAATGAGAAATGTAACCATCTTGTGCAGACAGAATCATTAGGGTCAATATTAGGTCAGTTTTAACCAGCAAGCTTTTTACTGTGTGTGACCAAACACTGGAACAGTTTGCCAGAGCAGTTGCAGATTCTCCGTCCTAGCAGATGTTCAAAACACAATTTTCCCTGGGTGCTTGCTCTACTTGTGTTTCTGTGAGCAGGGGGATTGGCCAAGATGATAAACAAAGGTCCCTTTTAACATTAAGCGTTCTGTGATTTTATGAGAATATCTCCTCCTTACCTCTGTATTCCTGACCGTTATGGAAAAAAATGAACAACTTTTGTACAGAGATCAAGAGTGATGTCATTTAAGCATGCAGAAGATGCTGAAAGAAGCATGGTCCAGTGTGTTGAGATTAATGCAAACTTATCACCTATATTTTCTGACTTGACCAGTCAATGATCTTGAAAAAGTCCTGTAACTCTTTTGTACCTCACTTTTCCAATGTAAAATAGTCCTTTTTAATGCATTGTAATGAGGTCTTCTCTATCAACTTTGACAGTTCTAATGACAGTATGCAAATGAAAACTGCTAAGATATTTTTCATACATATGTGCAATAGGTCCTCTTTGGGTTAAGAAGAGAATGTTGCATTAAACAACTTCTTTTCCCACTGCTGTTACCTGTTAAAGAACAGCTGAAGGTGGTGACTTGACTTGTCTGTCTTCAGATTTGCAGAGCTATACCTCAGAATAACTGGTTGAGTCAAATCCTTGGTTTACTTAAATAGATACTGTTCCCCAACTGCCCTTGACAGAGATTCCATCCTTGCATTTGCATTTGTCATGCATGCTGCCTTTCTCCTCTATCAGTTTTGGTGAGATTTCTGTATGAAACTAGTCTGCTGCTTTTTAAATATACTGAGCTAGTACTGTGTCCTACTTTTTCGCTGATGGCCATGTTTAATTGCCCAGTTAGAGCTGCCAAGTATTATTCAATTTAAATCCATACAAGTACACCTGTCTGTAACAATTTGGGGGCTCTTCTTTGTGTGGGCAAGACTCAAAAATGAATGAATGAAGTGCAGTGAAGAGAGCCATAGTAATATTGGGTCATGTGGAGAACAGACAGGGGGAAATTCTCCATTTTATCTTCTCTCCTTCATTTCTGTTTGAGTGTTCTTTTAAGCAGTCTCCTTGTCTTTCCCTGCTGGAAATTATATGCTCCTTTGCAAGGCAAGTGCAGAACCTTTCCTTCCCTTAGTGTTTAGTTCTGATTCAAACCGAAAGGGAGGATGCAAGAGATTGTCTAAGCAGTTGGTGAGCCATATGGGAGGGACGAAAACAGCTCTCTGAGCTGGTAGCTACAGTTCTGTGCTTCTATCCCAAATGTTTCGTATTTGGGTCCTGGCAGCCAGGCTTGGGAAAGTGCTGTGAGGATGGAAAGATACACGTGACATCTCTGTGTAGGAGCTTGCCTTCAAAGCCATGTTGCCATGTAAAAGTTCTGCAGGGTTTTTCCAAGTGTACCATTGAATAGTAACCCACTTCATAGGAGACCCCGAGGAATTCCAGCCACTTTCTGTGTGAGGTCAAAGACACACTTCAGTGGTGCTCTTGGTCTCAGCACAGTTCACGTAACAATGGGACTAATGTTTCTGGTATGTAGCTATAACTTGAGCCCTTCCCAGATGCTCCCTGAGAAGTAATCTGTGCCATACATCAGCAGCTGTCACCAGCCCCAAGCCTTCCTCAGTACAGCTCAACAGCAGGCTTTGCATTTGTTCTGGATTCCTTACCCTCCAGTTCCTCTTCACCCTTCCTGCAATCCAAGGCCTAGGTGCACTTAGCTATACAAGTGATGTTATTTTGACCAATCTGTGGGATTTGAAGGAGAGGGCCTGAGAAGGCAACAGGTTAATGCAGTTTTGGGGATGAAATCTGGAAAACCAGGTGTGTGCTCTGTGAATCAATACCTAGCTATTTTTTTCTTCCACCAGAAAAAGTGTTTCACCCCTCAATACAGTGTTTCTAGTTTTTTTAAGTTTTTTTTGTTTGTTTGTTTGTTTTTTCCATGAGATGGTACCTTTGGAATTTTATCTTCATGAGTTGGAATCAGTTACATGCTATTCTCACCTGATTTTCCTACTACAATAAAAAATTTATTTATTTTTTCCTTTCTTTTTAGTGGGATCTTCAAAACAAGAAGGTGTTCCAGCACATGTCAATCTGTCTGCATCATCAATGCTGATGATTGCAATGCAGTACACATCAAACCCAGGTATGTGTAAACATATAACATAATGCCATTCTTTCTGAAACTATCAGTCAGGAAGTATTGTCAAATGCAACCAGAAAAGTTTTCATGATGGGAAAAATTGGTGTCATTATCCAGCACAGGATGAAAAATGATCTCTTTCAGTCAAAACTGAGATTTCTGAACATCATGCTGGAAGTAATCATTATTTAGATAAGAGATCTCTTTGTGATGAAGAAATAGGATTTGGCCCAGGATTGGAGACTCTGATCTGTTCATGTTTGATATCAGCATATAGTGTTAATATCTATAACATCAGTGTTGGAGAGAAATACCACTTACCTTGGCTACAGAAATTCCTAGTAACTGTCTTGTGCTATGATTCAAATATCACCAAATTCACAGCTGGTACTATCTTTCTAAAGAAGGTTATGCTGGCTGCAGCCCTAATGAAGTGATAATGAAGTTAAATGTAATTATGAGTACCTAAACAAAGGTGATGCAGTCCCTGTTAAACTGTTGGGATCACATAACCAGATCGAAACAAAAGTTAACCCCAGTGAGCTGTTACATTGCATGATAGTCAACTACCAGCTATCTCCTGTCTTATGTGGATGGGTGGATGGTGTGTGTGTGGAGGAACCTCCCACTGTATTATGCGTGTGCTTCATGCTAATGTGCTCCACACAGGTAAAGAAAAGCAGAACACCACTTTTAAATGCTGCTTGTGGAAGGCAGTTTTTTAAATTAAATGTTCTATTTTTGCTTCTGTGATTTCTATGTTCAAACCATCAGAGAAGAATGTTGCCCTGTGGTTTTTGGGAAGTCAGACATGTAAAGTACTTCACTTGGCTCTCATGTTTGTTTGGTACAGAGTGGCTCCTATAGCCTCTGGTATATGTGGGAATAATATATTGTTACATGTGACTGCCATTGCTGCCTCAAGATGAATGACAAGATACTGATATACATTGTGGCAGAGGGACAAAGTTTTAGTCAATCACCAGATATTCTTCACCTAGATGTGTTTGAAAAAGATCTCCATTGCTGTGCAAAAAGCTGTACCCTCATCATAATCATCTTACTGCATTTCTTGACAGAAACAAGTTACTAATATTCAGTATCTTATATTTTGTGGTGACTCTCAGGGCAATGATCCTTTAGCAAGCCCTTTAAAATAAAAAAAATATTTGAATGAGGCATAGGGTTTTGGATGGACAAAGCAAAGCCAATCAGCTGATTACGTCACTTCCATAACCTGAGTTTCTGTTTCTGTTTTAAGTCTATACTGTCTTTTCTCTCTTAGTGTATCACTGCCAATTATTGGAATGCCTCATGAAATACAAGCAAGAAGTATGGAAAGTAAGTTTATGGTCATGTATACTTTGTGGAAATGACTGTGCTTGAGTAGTAATAAAAACCAGATGGCTTGAAAATTGAACTGACTGTATGCCAAGAAGTTGTAAATGATCTTTATATCCAATCCTCCCTCTGGATTATGGTGAGGAAGGTCCCTCTAATTTTTAGTTTAGAGAGGCTGTTCCTGTTTTGTAGAACAGAGCTCTGTTTCCTAAGTACTATGTGGTTGTGGCTCCAATTAGCGGAAATGTTAATAATGAGCAGTCTTCTCAGTTCATGTGGGACTGGTCTTTTATGAGAACTATTTGTGAGTATTGTTGTTGTCTGAGTCTGGTTATTTATCTATACCTCACCTCTTTGCTCCATGGCTAGACAGAGAAGTCATTTTGCTCTGCTGGTGCACTGCTGGGTGGGTGGTTGCTGTTGCATGCTCTGATCAAACTCAGAAAGCATTGAAGTTGGTCTTCTAATCTGTCTCTAAGAGCATACAGAGGAAGTTTTTTAGAGCATGAAATGCATTAATTTTGTATGTTCAGCTATCTTTGAACACAAGTACAATATATTGAATTGCAATTTGTTACCTTGAAAAGATAAATGTTTTGTACATGTCTTTCCTTAGGATTTGCTGTATGTGATAGCCTATGGACCATCTCAAGTTAAACCTCCAGCGGTACAAATGTTATTTCACTATTGGCCCAATTTAAAACCCCCTGGGGCAATCAGTGAGTACAGAGGACTGCAGTACACAGGTCAGTGCAGCTGGTTTTGTATAGGCCAAGATAAATAAATGATGAGAAGTGTTAAAGTCACATTTTTACAGTTCTATGATGTATTTTGACTTTTTTAGTTTGATAAATTGTACTTTCATAACTATATGCAATATCCATTTATCTGCATTTTCAAAAGAAGTTATGAAAAATAAAAACTCAGATCGTGGCTAGTAAATATGTTGTCTTACTCCCAATATTAACTAAACCAGAACAGGAGAAGAAATAAATATCGTGTTTGTAACAAATGGCCTGTGAAACTGCTGCCTGGGCCTCACAATGCTTCTGGTTTATGTTCCTTTCAATTATTGCTTTGGTTGCTTTTGTTGTGCCAGCTGCTCACACTGCTGCTGTTGCTAAGACTTCTTATCTGGCTGTTACTGTCAAAACCAGTCAGGTGATGTCAGGTGCAGGTAGTATAATGGATACATTCTCAAGGTTGATTATAGGCTGAAAATGGAGACAAGGTCAGGAATTCAGCTGGAGCTGAGTGGGCGGATGGTACGAAGTAGTCTGTCTGCCAGACTCCCCAGAGATACTGATGGGATAGTGCTGCTGCAGGGGGGACTGTCGGGCAGCAACTCATGACTTGCTTTTCCTGCTTGTCTGTCTCAACCTGTTTCAAATAATCTCTGCCATGTGGCATATGTTTTGTTCACTTTTAAAATTTCTGGACCAGAATGTGACATTTTAAATTATAAAAATGAAGGGTTGAAAGAAACCTTAGGAGACCCCGAGACCAACTCAAGTGCAACCTGAATGTTCGTGATAGAAGTTTGTCTGATCTGTTCTAAAGCCTTTCATTGAAGGGTTGATAAATTTTCTTGGCTTTTTGGAAAAGAAGTGAATTCTTCATGTACTGCTCTGCATCACTTCCATGCAAGCAGGTCTGTAAACTAAGCATGATAGTAATCTTTTTGAACTGTTATTAGCACTGGATAGACTGGTTTTTTTTTTTCTTTTTATATAAATTTTTTCTTAACACACCCCAGAATGGGATGAGTATTATCTGCAGTTGCATGGCTTTTTGACCTGGGGGCATCCCATAGAGCATCCAAGTGATGCCATTTGAGCATCCCTTTTTTGCTTACTTCTTGTCATTACATAGCGAAGGCTCCTTCTGTCACTGGACTAGTTTTCCTTTGTTATAGATGTGTTTTCATTTTGCCTGGGAATGTAACTGAATTTACTCAGCTACTCCTGCCATCTTCCTCCTGCAGTGGAAGGATAGCTAATTATTTTGAGATGTTGGTGAGATCAAGAAGGGTCTGCAACAGGAACGTATATGTCTTACTTTTTCTGTTTTTTTTTTCTGTATCCGTGGTTCATTTAATTATATTGTAAATAAGTCAGGAGGCCTGTATGTTCAAGGTTGTTTATTGTAATTATTAAGCTTCCTGAGGAATGGCTATTTGTATAATATTCATATTTGTATAGTACTTAGTACAAGAGGACCTTGTTCACAATTGAGACTACTAGATGTAAAGAATATGAATATCTCTTCTCATTTATTAATCAGCCACGCTTTGGTTTTGCAGCCTGGAATCCTATTCACTGCCAGCACATCGAATGCCATAATGCGATTAACAAACCAGCTGTGAAGGTACTGCTGTAACTCCAGGGGGCAAAGCCAGCTGTGTGGGGTGGGGGAGGCTGTGCTTGGACCCCAGCCACATGCTGTGGTTGTGTGCAGGTGACCAAAAGCAGGTGCTAAGGGAACAGCAAAGCCTGTTGAGTCCAAGGGGGCCAGACCTTTGTGAATATGTTCTTTGGCTGCCTAAAGCGGGATGAGGTTTTTCCTGCCACTAGTGCAGGACAAATATTGAAATAACACATGGAGATGGTTGTAGAGCACTTTATAAAATTCTAAGCTGGCTCCTGGCTAATCCATGTTTTCCTGAACACATCAATGTGTATAAAAATGTGCACAAATATTACTGTATACAGGAAACGTTATTTCAGTTATGCAGGTACGTGTTCACCTTGGTGTCTTGATTGAGCTCATACAGTGCATACTCTGATTATGATCCTTTATTTGGAATGTGTCCTAAAGCAAATAGCAACACAGCTTTACTTACCTCTTCTGCAGCCCTCTTTGAGGGAAGTAAATTTTATCTTTACTGTTTACATGCATAGTAAAAATGAAAAAGGCTTGACCAGGCTCATAGCACAATTTGATAGCAGAGGCACGAGCAGCAGCCCAAGTCCAGAGCATACTGCAGTTAGGCTTACTGATTAATTGATTTGTATTTAGTTAAATATGTAGGCACAACCAATTTTCCTGGCATCAGTTAGTATACTAATATAATTTCATTAGTCAAACAGTTCTTCAGTGAGCCTTTTCCACAGCTGTGATAGGACATAATGATGACTCTTATCTCAAAAGTCCTGCAAGGGACCACCTTCCTGCCCACTCCAATCATTCTCAATGATCCCTCTTTCACAGGAAGAATGCCGACAGGTGTTGAAAATGCTGTTGTAATGATCATTAGTTTCAGGCTAAAAACACAATAGAGCAAAATTTTTTAAAAAGTACAGTTCCAAGCTTTGCAGATTCAATACCAAATATTTTTGAATGATCTGTTAGCCTAATTTTGACAGAACTAGTCTTGATCAGTCATCACTCAGAAAAATGCGGCCTGTTTTGTCTTGAATAGAGATTTGGTTAACAAAGGTGAGAAACATTCAAAGAGATACTTGCCTCTATAAAGTCTCTCACTCAAATGGAGTAAGAAAAATTTTGATCAGAGTAGTTAATATAAAATGTATGCATACTACTGTTCAGTGTTTCCTTAGTAGTACAAAACACTTGAACAAATGTGTTTGGAACTGGCTGTTAGCTGTAACTGTTTTCTGTAAGTGACTAATGTGAAAGGATGAAAGCTAATGCAAGACAAAGTCTGGACCTATGTTGCCAAGGGAACTGTGAGTCTTTGTTCTGTCACTGCAGTTGTGCTCTGTACTTAAAATCTCTGATGACTGAAAATTAGATTTTGCTGGAAGAGGCATTATTGAGAGAGAAAAATCTAGACCTTTACACTACCTTGTCCTATGCAATGGATCCTCTAAGTACTGTCTCTTTGGGGGAAAAAAAGTAGAAATGTGTCATGAATATGTAACAAAATGTACTTGTCTTTCAGAAAGTGATAATACTGGTACTGAAATATGTCCTGTTTTTTACAGGCTCTCATTTTTCACTTACATCCCTCTCTCTGTTAGAAATAATATGAGCTCTTGTGTGCCACATGCTGAGTATTCTCTCTCAGAATACTAAAAGCTCTTAACATATATCAAAGCTGTGTTATATTTTATGTCCTAGCATTAACATGTTGAACCGTTTCATCAGGCTTCAGTGAACAGATGTGTTAATTCTTTTCCTTCTCCATGTTTCAGATGTGCATTGACCCATCCCTGTCTGTGGCTTTGGGTGATAAGCCACCTCCCCTATATCTTTGCGAAGAATGCAGCCAAAGAATTGCAGGGTAGGTAAACCAAGAGCTAGAAAACGATAAATATTGTTAGACTCCAGAGTTCAGAACTCTGGAATTTTGCTTTATTGCAGTATGATTAGCATATAATTTATAGAGATAAACCTGTTGAAATATGTGGAGCACACTGCCACTCAATATGAATAAAGATTACAGATATTTACCCCACATGATCAGCATTTGCACCTACCTTAAACAGAGCTTTTAATTTGAGATCTCTGTAAGAATAGGTACTGTGGGATGCATTGACAATGATAGGGAAACCTCATTAATGCGCAAGCTTTTGCTTATGAAACGTTTTTCGTCCTCATCCATTAGTTGTCATTAAAAGCAGAACATTACAGTGAAAGCTCTGTCACAGAGCTTTCAGTACTTTTTTGTAATGTGTATTTCAGATTAGTGTCTAAAATAGACTGTGAAGCAGCAGAGATCAAAGAAATTGATCCAGAATTGGCCAGTGCTTGGAAGCAATATACCCTGAGATGAAATAACTTCTCTTTGTTTTCATTTTTGGTTGTATTTTTTACCTTTAAATTGCTATTTTGGTTCGCATTAGTATACCAAATCTACTAATACTTATGGTCAGTGCCAGTCTTCAAATGGACAAGGTTACAGGTAGTTCAGAACCTAAAGGAGTGTTTTTCTCCTCCGTTTAAGACAACTTTAATCACACCACCTGTGGGAAAAGCAATTGCATCTCACGTTAGGTTTTTAAGTCATCATTGATTCAAAGCTGCAGGAAAAAGTAATTGAGTTTGGTAGAAGCATAGCTTCTAAGGACACTCACAGAAAACAGTGCTGGTACTTTGGTGTTTTTTCTTCGTTCATCTGTTATTCTTCACTGTTATTTCTTAGCTGTCAGATTTTCAGAGCACTCTCTCTTTTAATTTTGTGAATTTAGGTCTCTAAAGTAATTTTTGAAACCCTTGAACATGGTGACCAACATCAGCAAAGTGGTAATTTACAGTAGGGCAGCACAACAAAGAGGTTTAATATAAACCAGTCCTCAATTTCTAAAACTGCATTTGAAAAAGCAGCTTCAGAGTAATGTCACTCCTACCACATTGATTTATCTACATTTCCTCTGTGCAAAAATAAAACCATAGATACATATATATATATAAATATATATATGTATATATAAATAAAGCTAATTATTTATGCAATTTTTACAGGGATCACAGTGAATGGTTGATTGATGTTCTTCTGCCACAAGGTAAGAGATATTTTAAGGGTAGGTACAAATTAATCAAAATTGTACAAAGCTATGCTTCTGATATTTCTCCATCCATTACTTGGTTTGCTGCATTCTGTTCAAAAGGGTTGGTTTTTTTTTTTTTAAATTTTATTTTAAAGTAGTTTGTACTTAATGCTGCTTAATGTCCTTAAAATGCTATGAAGAATTGACTAATCCTCTATCTGAAATACTGTGGAACTCTTTATGTGTGAGGAAACAGAGACAATTGAATAGATTTTCAAATCTTGAAGCATTCATAATTGGAGCCAAGTTTTTTAAAAGTATTTGTGTCCCACAGCAGTGTCCCAAAAAATGGGGCTGGTTGTTCCAGCAACCCGGGCCTGATTTGAAAGCTCTTAAAGCTTCTGAAAATCTGTAACACGAGACTGCAAAGGATATCAGAAAAGGACATAAAATATTTTTTGATGATCCAGTCATTGATCCAATCGTTGCCCTTTGGCCAGTGAGAAAACCTGATATTTTATTATCTACTAGCATGCAGACAAAGCATGTTGGCAGATTAATCAGCATATTACCTACAATAACCTTTCCAGGGATAGAATGAAGACACTGTCTCTGTTTTGCAAACTGAAAATTCTTAAGCAATTGAGATTTTTTTTTTTTGCTGTCTGCTTTTAGTTGAAATGTTACCCAAAATTAAGTATGTTTTATTTACTTAAGGGAAGTATTTCTGTTTAATCAGCCACTTACTGAATCATATGTTGCCAGGGCAACAGATCAAATAGCTACTGCTTACAGGTTGAATCTGCAAACATTTCACTAGGAAATTGTGGGCCACAGATACAGTGGCTGCTTCTGTATTGCTCATCCATATTCACTACTCTTTTTTGCCGAGAGCTTTCACAAGCAGTGCAGGCCCACCTGAGCCATGTTTCCTACAAGGTGTGCTCTTCCAAGTCTCTGTGTGAGGCAGAAGCATAAGCAGAAGGTGGATGGGTGGCAGAGCACAGCACACTTAATGCACCAAGGCTGTTACTGCATTTTAAAGCAGAAATAACCATAGGCCTAAGTGTACGATGCAGGCTTGGGGGTTTCAGTAGTATCTGGAAACACAAATTTAGCCCAGAGACTTCCTTGCAGGATGTCCATTTTCCCATGGCTGCCGTAGTAAACCAGAAGGATCGTCATTTTGTGTTCATGTTTTGTATGCCTTCCCCTTACAGCTGAAATTTCTGCTATATGTCAGAAGAAGGTAAGATTCAGCCATTTGTGTGATGGGGCATGATTTGGTGTTGTGTGTAATGTCATTCCATTACTGTGTAGTATGTTCTTTGTACCATTCCAAAATTTCACAATTTATCCATGAATGCATTTATTGGTGGATGGAAATGATTCAGCAGCAGCAGGTTTCTTTTTGTTAAAACTGCCAATGTTGATTTGAGTTGTAGGTTTTAGTTGAAGTGGCAGTTAATAAAGCAATTTAATTATACAGTTGAGCTCTGTTTGTATTTTATAGCTGTGCTTATGAAGGGGATAGAACAAGAGATGAATTTTAAATCTAAGTGTTTATATATATTCTCATCTCCTTGAAGTCTTGGATTAATCCTAAATTGCACAAAAATCATACTATAAAATGTGTATTTTAAAAAATATATGGACTGAAAATCTTCAGTGGTTGGCTCTAAAAAGATTGCTGACAAAAAGAATCTGCTTGCAGTACATACCAGCTAGTGTGTTTTAATAACACTTTAATAGCAAGGAATACAGTGTATAACATATTCTAGTTCTCATGTGGTAAAGAAAGCTTTTCTGTTGGGCCGGATTACCAGGTGGCAGAAATTTCAGGTGCATATTTCAGAGGCTTGTACAGTTTCCTATGATAAGGCAGATCCTTACATAACATAAACTGTGGCATGGTGGCACCATTTTCTGCACTCGTAAGGATCTACCTGTTGCTGCCTGTAAATTGAAAAGACCTTCTGAAACATAAGCAGGTGTTAAGAGAACTAATATAATATTTAGAGATTGCTCCAAGTCAGGAGGTTGAGGTTGATGACTTAAATGTCAGTTTGGTATGTTTCAAAGGAAGAGCAACTGTGACATTTAAGTCCAGGCTCAGCATTTAGTCCCAAGCTTATCTTTCTGGAAGGTCAGTGACACTTGGCATCAGGAGTTGCGCTTATATATAGCGATTTTGGAAATTGCCAACACCTGAGCCAGCTCCCTGGCGCTGACTCCCACCCCTGTTTTCTGTTCCGCTTCCTGATAGTCGTGGCCTGATAAACTGTTCTTCATTTTGCAGAACTGCAGCTCCCACGTCAGAAGAGCTGTCGTGACGTGCTTCTCGGCGGGCTGCTGCGGCCGGCACGGCAACCGGCCCGTGCGCTACTGCAAGAGGTGCCACTCCAACCACCACAGTAGCGAGGTGGGGGCAGCCGCGGAAACACACCTGTACCAGACCTCGCCACCGCCCATCAACACCCGCGAGTGCGGCGCCGAGGAGCTCGTGTGCGCCGTGGAAGCTGTCATCAGGTAGTAGGGCGGCTTTCGTGGAAATGTTGCCTGCACATCTTGTGCAGGTGGATTTTGGTTTCTCTGGGGTAATTCGAGAGCAGAGACGCTGAACTTCGGCTGCTTTAGTGGAGAATGGATCAGCTGTGAGTGTTGTCCTGATGAGGAAGTCAGCCTGGAATCCTAGAATTTGATGTTATTTTGTTTCAGGAAGGTGATGATGTCAAATGGCTTGACATCTCCTTACTCTTGATTAGATACCTGTATCCGCTGCAGGGAAGCTGCATTCACTGACCACAGGCTTGTTTTACAGCCTGCTGAAAGAAGCAGAGTTTCATGCTGAGCAGAGGGAGCATGAGCTCAACCGCAGGCGACAGATGGGCCTCTCTTCTTCCCATCACTCCCTGGACAACACAGACTTTGATAACAAAGATGATGACAAGCATGACCAACGCCTTCTGAGCCAGTTTGGAATATGGTTCTTGGTAAGAAATTCTCTCTTTCTTCTCTCACTCTTCTTGATTCCATTTCCTTTACTTTCTGAAGTCTCAGTTTTACCTCTTTCTATTTTTTACCTCACTTCTTGGTTTAGTTGGAGACTTATTCTGTTTGTAAGCAAAAACTTGTGTGAAGCTGTCAGACTTGGAGATTTCGTAGCTGGTTTGGGTGGAGCTGCTCACTGCCTCTAAGTCCTCTGCAAAGTGTATAACAGAATTATTCACTCTCAGTTTTTTTATTGACTTTCTATTTGCCATCATCAGCTTCTGTTCACAAGTGCCCCCTGCTGAGTGCTGTTATTTTAGCTTCAAAAGGCAATCTCCTAAAAATCTATTCTTCGCTTTCCAGCTTTCAACATCACTTTCTGGAAGCAGAGCTTTCTCTCTTACTTCTGAATAGGCTGAAGGATTCTTAGTGGGCATCTGTTCATTCCTGCTGTCAGCTTGGTTAAGCTGTATCAGTTACTGTATTCCATTCATCTGCTGTGGGTTGGCAGAATGAAGCCCTGCTGGTTCTACCCCTCAGTAGGTGCCAGAGATTATTCCAAAGCAGCAGGACTGCCGCTGGCTAGTTCATGAGCAGGTCAGGCTGCAGCCTGATAGATCCTCATAAACTGCATTCTGCAGTTCTCCTTAAGGAGAGTTCTTCTTCTCAGGCTCTTTCCAATTCACCTTGAGGTCTCAGGCTCTCTCCTCAGTCACCCAGTGACAGGTGGGCAAATAGCAGGACCCCTCATCCATTGTCTATACAAAGGTAGGATCTCTGGGTGGCAGGGTGGTAGGTGTGGAATTCCATAGTGCCGACAAAGCTGCTCTGCAGTTTCAAGTGACTACATGAATAAACTTTATATTCTGCTGACATCTTGTGGGTTTTGTTGTTTAACGTTGTTTTAAAGTTAAGGCCATGTATTGTTTTCATTTTTTGTTGTTGTTCCGTATGCATCTATTCTGTTTCAAATGATGTTTTATAAAGACTGAAGGTGTACGTTTCCAGAAGTAGAATTGAAGTGAGAACAGAACAAGTTTCGTTTCACTGTACATGCCTCACCCCTGACTTTCAGAGTCTACCTTTCTATGGCAGGGAGGAAGAACTCACTGGCTCCATTCTATTCTTGTAAAATCTCTTGATCTCTCTATAGTGGATATTGGCAGAGATATCCACAGGTTGTGAGAAATCTTCGGTTGCTATTTTCTTTCATAAAATGACTATCTTTCATGCAGAAACTGGGTAGGGGTCAAGAGTTCCTATTAAAAAGGCAGCCAGTTGATGCCATCTTTGAGGTAATGCTCAGCTGAGACAAGTGCAAGGAAGCAAACACTTCAACCTGCAAAGAAGTAGAAGACTGTACTTTGAACTGGCAAGAGGGTTGATAGCTGCCTCATCTCAAGAAAAAGCAGGGAGGATAAACATTTGTAAGATGGGTTCTGGTCTTCTCTGGGAAGGAGAGATATAATTTCTTTCTCCAGATATAACGTGAACATTTCTCCTTTGTTCACTTGCTGCAAGGCAGTGGTCATCAGTTTGAGGCTGCCAAGTGCTGAGAGTACAGCTTTCACAGGAAATGACAATGAGTAGCTGATAGGTGTTTAAAGGAGCTTCTGAATTCTCCTGTCATCTGTTATTTTCCATTCTTGGCATTCAGTGCAGCAGCCTGACTTGAAACTTCATCTCCTGTCCCCAGAGGATACCAAGAGCTTAAACAGCAGGTAATTAAGGACTTAGTATGCTGGCCTGTGAACTGGGGTAGAAACTTGGTCTCAGATTTGTGACAGCTTTACCATCCAGGTATCATTTTAGAAAGGGAGTTTGGTGAAGGGGAGAATAATGTTAATTATTATGTAGGAATTTCTGAGGACTTGAAACTCATATTCATGCCCCAAATAAGGGCAAAAATTCAAGACTGGAATCTTTTTGCAAAGTAAAGATCACTTATTACATTAAGTAGGCATCTTCTTTCAGGATTTTTGAAGTTCTTGATTTGACTTGTCTTTTTATCTTGTATGTTTTATATATATGAGTGTATATATATCATATATTTTACTAGGTATTACATTACCTTCTGAAATTAAAAGTAATTTTAAAGTTCAGACCTAAAAGTTTGTCAAAGCACTCTATACTGATTTTTTTCATTGTTGAAAGTAAACAAAAAAATTCAATGCCTGGGGTTTTTTCCCTTTTATTGTTATTTTCTGGTTATGAAATGTTTTGTCAATTATCCTGTACCAACCTGTACTTAAAACTGATCATCTTATTTGTCTCCTAGGTAACCTGCATCCTCACATCTCTGAGAATATGCAAAATACAGTAGAGAAAAAATTTCCCGCCTCTAATTCTAGAAATGAAAGTTGGTTTGTGTTTGTCTCTTCCAGGTGAGCCTTTGCACTCCCAGTGAGAATACACCCACAGAGAGTTTAGCAAGGCTGGTTAGCATGGTGTTCCAGTGGTTTCACTCCACAGCTTACATGATGGATGATGAAGTTGGTAGCCTGGTTGAAAAACTCAAGCCCCAGTTTGTTACTAAGTGGCTGAAGACAGTTTGTGATGTCCGGTTTGATGTCATGGTTATGTGCCTCCTTCCTAAGCCAATGGAGTTTGCCAGGGTAAGAATGACTTATCTGAAGGCTCCTTTATATGCCACAGATATTAAGGTTTTAAGTAAAAACATCTTTTCTTCCCCAGCTCTGACAAGACAAAGCAATCTCCATGGTAGAGGGAGCTGTGGAATTCAGAAATTTTTCCTCTTCTTATCATTTTTAGTTTTCCTGTGTTAGAAAGTAGGCATTATTTACACTAATGTGAAGGTAGGTTGGAAGAATATTACAGGCACTGAAAGATAATGCACATTTTTGATAGCTGCACATTTTCATTATGCTGCTGAAGTACCCAAACTTGTCTTTGCTAAAAGGTACAATTTGCCTACTCCCAGATATAAGCCTGTCCTTTTGTAATGTTTCTTTGTTCTTTGCATACTTCATCTCTGCAGCTGTGAATTAAGGTTTATGAAATCACACAGTTGTAAATGAAGGGAATTCTGGGAATACTGATGCCCTGTAACTTCAGAGACCTAATTTGAGCGACTCAGTTAAGAGACCAGTCTGACATCGTTTGCCTTGTTGCTGATGGAGAGAAAGAGACTTACCTGGAAGGTCATCCAGGGTGCCTAAATGCAACCATTGGTTCAACCTCTTCTAGAAAGGGTCATTCTTTCTGTCCATTAGTTACGAAGCAGAACTCACAACTCAGTCATGCTTTTGTAAGACATTATTTTCGTAGCCCTCTCATGTAAAATGTCCAGAGGACACGTTGGGCTTGTTTCCTAAAATTAAGTGGCTAGACTTGGAAGGGCTGTAAAGACTTCAGGTGATGTATTACATGATCAGGCATGAACTGTGCATCCCTGGATTTTTCATGACCTAATGTATGGGATTTGCTGTTCATGTGCAGACCGACACACATATGTGTTTTACTCTGAACCATTGCTGTGGAGATACACCTGGCTGTGGGAGGATTGGAGGGCAGCTGAGGCAATCTGAGAGGTGGATGGATGGATGCTTCGAATGGTAGAAACTGAATAAAAGAGACCATGGCTTTGAGGTTAAGGGAAAAAGGAAGGACTGAACCTCATGCTGTAAACTTACGGATTTTTTTCTTGGATCCAGCCCCTCTTTTGAGTTTTGTTACCTCCTGCTGCAATATTTAAGACTAGACCAACAACTTGCCAGATTTGCAAGGCTTCACTAGAACATGAAGACAAATAGCCATGAAATTAGCTGTGATGAATGAAGGAAAAATTGTTTGTTGGCCAAGATTACCAGTAATTGCTGCCAAAACAGCAGGCATCTCTAGGGCCATTAGTCAGGAACAGCAGATGTGAACCGAGGTCAGTTAGAATAATTAATCTCTGTATGCCAATTACTTATGTACTTAGAAGCATACTTTTTTTGCTTCCGTCACTTAAAACCTTTCTTCAAAAAAACCCTACACAAACAGCCATGAAAGAACACCTGGTACAGGCCACGTTTTTCAAAATAAAGATCCAGCACTGTAGCAAGTTACCCAGAGCAAATAATTGACAGTGCAAGTTTGACTGAATAAATCTTTGCCTTTTTGAGAATTGTAAATAATAATACACTGAATCATGGCCTGGAAGTGAGCAAACTTCATCTAAGTCTTGGACAATGCTTTTTTGTACTGTGAGTCAAATGAAAGAGGAAAAAACAATGCAACTCCATGGCTGAATTCTAAATTCTGCCTTGAAGGTATTAATGATTACCCCCTAAAATTTCCCAGCTGCAGCACACTGAGAAAATTTGTGATACTGGGCAAGTTACAGGGACTCTAAATGTCATTCATCAATATAATTCTTGGAAATACCCACAGGTTGGTGGATACTGGGACAAATCATGTAGTGCTGTAACGCAATTAAAAGAAGGGCTGAATCGTATCCTTTGCTTGATTCCGTACAATGTGATAAACCAGTCGGTGTGGGAATGTATCATGCCAGAATGGTTGGAAGCTATAAGGACAGAAGTGCCTGATAACCAGCTGAAAGAGTTCCGGGAAGTGCTCAGGTATGTAGGTACATGTTGGAATCCTTCTGGTTTTGCGTATGTTTGTTGAGGATTTTAGCATGCTAAGATGGTGACAACAAATAAAAATGCCTATATGGGCAATAGACAGTAGTGAGTGAATGCTTCAGATTTGTTTTTATAACTTATAATTAGACTGAAGGATTTAAGCTTTAGGAAAGTTTTCTTTTGTTGCTCCTGATCTCTTTGAATCTGTATCAAGAGCCATCTGCATGGATGCTTCTTTGGTGTGAGCAAGGCACATTTTTGATGGCTCCCTGCAGTATGGTGGAAGGACCATCTTTCTCCTCCTGTCCAGTTGGTTGGGAAATGGTGGGGTTTCGTAGAGCTGGCATTAATGTTTTTATTTAGCTTATTTCTTCCCCTACTGAGCAAAGGAAACACCAGAATAAGAATGGTGGTGGAGTCATAATTTTATGTCTGGTGTATGACTTTGTCAATAAAACTTCACATTGCCTTTTAGCTATTAGCCTTTTAACAAGGTGCTGGAACTGACTGTAAGTTCATATTTGTAGATATTGCTGTAAGCTTTTTTAGTGCGAACATGGAATAATGGACTAGTGAGATGAGAAATTTTCCAATTTTTCCATTGGATATTGGAAAAGATATTGCTATCAAATGAAACTGGACATACGTGATGTGAATTCTTAAGGTGCATTACCAAATTCAGAGATGACCTTATATAGTCAGGACAGGTGGAATCAGCAGCCTAGCTCAGCTCCCACGGAGAGTGAGATTGCAAGTAAGATTAGCCTTCTACCAGTTTTCTGTTCTGTCTCACACAGTGTATGCCATGCTGATTCTGTGATGCTACATTTTTGTTCTGTTTTTCAGCAAAATGTTTGACACTGAGCTTTGTCCTCTCCCTTTCTCCTTGGAGGAGATGTTTGGCTTTATTAGCTGTCGATTCACAGGGTATCCATCTTCTGTGCAAGAGCAGGCATTGCTCTGGCTGCATGTAAGTGTCCTCGCTTGACAAGTCATGCTGAAACAGCTGATAATTTTGAAAAAGAAGCTGCTTTTCCAAAGCTGATGTACCCCTTCTGCCCTTTGCTTAGCTCCAATATAAGGATGCTTGGTAGACAGACCCTGAGTGTCACTAACCCATGAGCAATAACCTGGTTGACAAGGTGGGGATCAGTCAAAGGTTGCACTTGATAATCTTGGGAATCTTTTCCGACCTAAATGATTCTGTGATTCTTTAATAAAATGGAAGCCTGGGAATTTCTTTTACCTTTGTCAGTTGTTTCTCTAGGGCCATTCAGCTGGCTGACTTTCTTGCAGCACTACTTTTTAGTCTCCACAGAAATTGGTCTATAGATTCCAAAATTAATTCCAGGCTCCAGAAACAGCTGTAGTTGTTCCCGCTTATGAAGAACTGGATTAGACCAGTTCTGTACCAACCAAGCTTTCTGCTGCTCTGACCCTTTTGTGCTGTATTTGCCCACAAAACTGGCATTTACCCAATGTGCATATCAAAAGCTACAGGGATAATAATGTCATCTGAGGGCAGTGAATTCAAAAAGGATATAAAATTTTCTACAGCACCTCAGAATAATACCTGTATTTTTCATTATTGCTTCTTTTCTGCTGAGGGTTATTTTAATTAAGCCTCTGCAAAGATCAATTTACCTGACTGTAATTTCAATTTTCAGGTATACAGAGTTTTCAAGTGAAGCATGATTTTTTTAGATTTTTTCTTGAATTAATAACACTTGTCAAGTACTAATGGGCTTATATTTATCTGAGTGTTGGTGACATGATAGGTGGTGAATATTTTTTGAGTGATGTACAATTAACAGTCCTGCCACTATGTTGACACCTGTAGGCTACCATTCTGACTGGATTCTTAGAATAAAAAAGGGAATTCAGTTTTAAGTAATAATAAATATATAGTTATTCACTAAAGTATTGGTAATACTTCTGCTTTACAGAAATATTTCTGTGGAATAGCCTCACATCCCTGTGTGTTTGTGCACAAAACTGATCTCATGGTGCACCAAGTGGATGCCAACAAATATTTTGAAAATATCTGTTTTATTTTGCCCTGATTCTAACAGAAATCTAAGCTTGCACCTCACCTCATTGAATCCCAAAATTAAATGCACAGAACTTGCTGAACTGAGGATCTTGTTATAAATATGCATATAAAGTAGCGGATGTTTGTGATCAGATTTGAAACTCATGCCTTCTTATTTATTTTATTTCCTCAGGTGTTGTCTGAGCTAGACATTGTTGTTCCTCTTCAGTTACTAATCAGCATGTTTTCTGATGGAGTTAATTCTGTAAAAGAATTAGCAAATCAAAGAAAATCAAGAGTCAGTGAACTGGCGGGAAATCTTGCAGCTCGGAGGGTAACTGTTACTTGTCCTATTTATTTTTTTGCTTGTAACAGTCTTCCTAATAGAATGCATATGAAGAATTGAAAGTCAACTTTCTATATTTGATTGGAAACACTATAAATTTTGAAAATGAAAGAAAATTGGCATGACTTCAATTAATATTACTCTATCACATACAAGTGTAAAGATAGGAACTTGGTATCTTTTACAGCCTTTTTTATTCTTTGCACCTTCTATTAAGAACTGTCAGCAACAAGTTGTAGACAACTGGTCTCCCAGAATGACCTGTTATATTCTGGTATGAATTTGGTGGGTCTGGGTATGTTTTGAAAGGATGAGAGAGCAGAATTTATTTCTGGTTCCCTGCATTTTTTTGTCCTACACCCAAGAGATGCAGAATTTGATCTAAAGTTGTCTGTCAAAGGCTTTTGGTCTGGAAGAAAACATGCAAATCTATAGGCTCTGTACATATTTGGTCTGATGTCACTTAACTTCCTGGTAGTTTGGACAAAGTGCCTCTAGGACACCAGGAACAAAATTGTTTGAAAGAGAAAATTATTAACATTTAAGGAACTACAGCATCTAGGCAGTTGATGATTCCTTACATGTGGTCTTCCTGTCTTCTGATGTAGCTCTGCAGAGAGCACTCTCACACCTAGCCCATGATCGCTTTTCAACTAAGCAGAAAAAATGGACCAACTTACTGTCTGGTCTTTCAGACCATAGTTGGTCTGAAAGTAGACCTGGTGTGTCATCCAAGTGTGTATCTCCCTGCAGTGCCTAGGGGTTCTCAGGGTGTTCTAGATGGCCTGCTGTGGTGAGGGCATAAATCAGTGCAGACATACACAGCTTATTGCCATTGTGTCTAGGTCATTTCCAGCTACCTGTGTCCTTGGTACAGCCTTAGTTAACACTGTTCTCTTGAGATGGGCTCCTTTATTAGCCTCCTGCTGTTAAAGTCAGTGTCCATGGATTATGGAGCCCATTGGAACCTGATGGCTGCTTTACTGCCTACACCAATTTTGAGTTTGGTTTATGATGTTGAAATTCTCCTTAGTAGGAATAGCATAATGGATGTCAGCCACTTAGGTTAAGAGAATGGGGCAGAATGTGGTTCCTGCACTTCTGTTGTATCTTACCATTCAGTAGCATTAAGGGACACGTGTATATTTTGCAAAAAAACTACAGAAGGGAGTGGCAAGGCTGTCAGAGTTCTTGCTTTTTTTTCATTTTCATGTAGAATGAGATTGCTAATAGTCATTTGATTGTCTAATATTCGTTGTCTAATAGTCATTGATTGTCTAATAGTCATTTGGACATGCTGATTTTTTTATTTTTTCAGGTTAGTGTTGCTTCTGACCCTGGGCGCAGAGTTCAGCACAACATGCTGAGTCCTTTCCCAAGCCCCTTCCAGAGCCCATTTCGGAGTCCGATACGTAGTCCTTTTCACAGCCCTTTCAAGAATTTTGGACACCCTAGTGGAAAAGCAATTGATTTTGAGTGTGAAGATGAAGAAATGAATCTTAATTGCTTCATTCTGATGTTTGATCTAATCTTGAAGCAGGTACTTGCAGAAGGAAAACATCCACTTGGAAGGGACACTGAAGTTCTGTAGTCACTTTTGGTTTGCCTTTGATCCTGTATTGATTCTCTTTCTGCTAAGGACATGGCATGAAGTGTAAAGCATTTAAATCCCAGTGCAGCTGTCATCTGTCTTTATGGGAATTATAGGTTCATGTTCAATAAAGTTGGATACCTCCACATTCAGGTTACATATCAATCTCACATACTGAAAGGAACTTTTCCTTGGAGATTTGCTTATTTTTACAGACTAGAGGCAGAGACTTGTTGATAGGCTTAGGTTAGATACATAATTTTTTGACAGCAAAGTTTGTACATTGTGAATCCAAGGATAAGTGTTTTGGACAACAGTCTCCAAGTAAAATTAATGGGTTCTGTGCTTGAAATCGTCTATTTAGCTGTTCAAGCTTGGGCCTCAACACCAGTGGCAATTTAAAATTCTGAGTTACAGTTTATCGCAAATTCTTCACAGCACTGTAGTATAAAACTAGTAGAAATGTAGAAAGACGCAGACAGTTGTCTGCCTTTTAAATGAATAATAATTCCTTACTCTTTTAACTTTCTTTCAGATGGAACTCCAGGATGATGGTGTCACTTTAGGCTTAGAGAACAGCATCTCAAAAGATATAATATCCATCATAAACAATGTGTTCCAGGCACCCTGGGGTGGTTCTCACACATGTCAGAAAGATGAAAAAGCAGTTGAATGTGGTCTGTGCCAGTCCAGCATTCTGTGTTACCAGCTGGGTTTTGAGCTGCTGGAACAGCTTGCTCCAAAGGAAGAAATCAGGCTTGTGGTAAGTAGAGCAGGAAAGGGTCTGTATTATTGGTGTGCTAAAACTACTTCAGTGTTTTCATTCCATTGTAGTCAAGGAAGCAAAGCTGCACTGACTTTTGGCATGAAGGATTTGAGACGTTAAAGCAAAATGCCATTGAACTGTAAAATTTCCTAAGTTTGAATTGATTCAAAGAACCCAGGGAAAATGGCAGTATTCATCCACTATGAACTCTTCCCCCATGAACACTGAAGTGCTATTGCACTTTGGAAGTGCATCACTCCAATGATACTGTGTCTCAAAATGTGAAATATTAATACTTAGTCTTTTTATCTTCTGTTAAAAGCAAAGAGTGGATACTTTGAAATGATTAAAGATTTTGAGTGAATCAGTTGTCAAGTGAGCAAGCCTTAGTTGGAGCTTGACCATTTGAAATCCTGAGCACTGTGGAAAAACCGAATGTACTTCAGGTGGAGTATCCAGCTTCATCAGACATAGATACACACTCTCCAGTGACTAGTCATCATTCAAATTCTCTGTAGCTTTGGAGAGGAATTGGAACATTTCCTGTGGTGGTGGTGGTGGTGTGATGAGTTTATTTTAAGCTGTATGTCTATTATATGTAGCTGTTCCCTCTGATAGTTGACAAGACAGCATCATTCAGTTTATTCTGATGTTCTTTTGCTGCATGTTAGTAGCAGCTTTTTGTTTGTTTTTTTCTTCAGTGGAGGGACTAGTGATGCCTTTTTATGTGTCAAATTTTCAGAATTTCATTTTATATGTATGCTAGAAGTAGGTATTTCACATGTGGTGTTCAATAACTTGTGCTAGAAAAATCATCTCATGTCCCTCCAGTGCAGATTCTCATCTCAGCTGAAAATTAGTGAGAAGTGCAGTCTTTTGGGTGCTGGGGCATGGTACCACTTCCAGAATTCATCCTGCAGTTTACAACATAAGTGTCACAAAGGGAACCTTTAACCCTGAGCTCCTGGCCACAGACAGAAGTAACTCCAGCCCAAAGTTTACATTTTTCACTGTAGAAGTGGTTGAGGTAGGTCTTGTCCCTAAGCCTGTAACTCTACAGTGGTGCAGGAAACACCCTGCTCCTGCCTGTTACTCCTTTCAGGCTAGGATGACAAACTTGGTGAAGTATTGGCCCTTTGAATCCACCTCAGCTCCAATATGGGTATACAGTTTCTGTTAAATCCATGTCTGAAACACACTCTTTTTGTCACTATGCATTTGCTGATGCAAAATATTAGATATACAAGTGATTTTAGTGCACAAATGTACATGGAACTAAACAAAGTCTGCCTCATTTGAGCTCAGTTTGTCACACCAAATGTAGCTTAGACAGCAGGATATGGCCTCATGTATATAGATAACATCAAGAAATGAATTTAACCTATTATATTCTTAAAGGAGCCCACAGATAACCTCGAGGATAGTCTTCTGTATACTAGACCTGAGTTTATTATAGGAACTGAAGGAGAAGAGGAAGACAAGTCAGCACCAAAGCATGGAGAAAACCCAGGAAATCACACAGAGACCACAGAAAATGCTGGTAGGTAGAGGCTGAGAAGATTATTTCAGTAAGGCTTTAAAAGAAATGCTTATATACAATTCAAGTTTCTGAAGCAGTCTTTCAAGTCCAACAGTACAGTCACTTTTTTTATCATGCATTTAATTCTTTCAACATATTGGTTAGATAGGCTATAAATAAGTTCATAGCAAGTGTGACTGTCTCCCAAAAAAGTGTTAAAAGAAACCTTGGCTTTTTGAACATATAAAATAGCAAAAACATTACATGCCAAATTCCATGCTGTTCTAACTCTACTGACTGCAGGTTAATGTGCCTACAATTAATTTCTCTCTCATCACCTTAACATTCTTTACTTTCATTTTCAATCCACAGAGAAATAATTTTAATATTGTCTGTAACTTGCATTTTTAACAGCGATAAAGAATGACACAGAAAGAAAGTTTTGTTATCAGCAGCTTCCAGTTACCTTGAAGCTCATATACACTATATTGCAGGTAACATTGATTACTTGTTCGTTCAGTTTGTATTGTTGGTGAAGAGGTGTCACTGTGTTGAGAGAAGTGCATCTGTTTACACAGGAAATGTCAAGGTTTGAAGAACCAGACATTCTTTTTAACATGCTGAATTGTCTGAAGATCCTGTGTCTTAATGGGGAATGCCTGTATATAGCAAGAAAAGACCATCCACAATTTCTTGCCTATATTCAAGATCACATGCTGATTGCAAGGTGGGTTTTTATCACAGATTTTATCTTCATACTTCCTTGGCTCTCCAGGTATACATTTGTTGTTAGTGTCAAAGAATTTATGTTTTCTATGGAAAATTAGCAAGAGTGGTAGGGAAGTGTGGAAAGATGAAAAAACCTGTATAACAGTTCATTGCATGGGCTAATTAAGATGTAAATGAAACCAAAGTACACTGCATTGTCCATCATGGCTATTCCATCACAAACCACCTGTTTTGCAATAAGTCAGAGCCTCTCATTTTCAATATTAGCCTTACCTGAGACTGATGTATCTTCCTGGACTCTACAAAATACAATAAAGGATGTTGTGGAGTGAGGCACACAGTCTATAGGGCCTTAGCATTAAAGCTGAGAGAACAATAGTATTTTACCTCATTTTTATGAGGGAAATGAAGTTTTTTCACTTAGAGTGAATTGGGTTGAAATCTGTGCATTTTAAGATTCTCTTTGGAGAAAGGGACTTCTGCAGAAAACTATCTGAGTAAAGATCAGCATATGATTTTCTGAAATAGAATGTGTTTGTCTGCACTTGCAGCTGCTCTGTATCGATTTCAGTGAGCGTCTCCCAAGACTTAGAGTTTTAGCAGACTAGAGAATCTGTCCTGAATCTAAATACCAGCAAATTGTGAACATCCAACTTCTTAGTTATTTGTGGATGCACATGATTTGTGGTGCCAAGATGGTTCATGTGGCTTATGTGGTGTAGCTGGTCATGCTGAAACTCCTAATTCACAGCACAGATTGTCTTCCATGGCAGTTGTCTTGAATTAGGGAAACTCTTTTAAAATCTGCAGTGTTTCAAAGTAAGGAATATTTGAACCTGGATTTTCAAGAAAACACACTGGAGTGGAAGATTTTCAAGAGCTATGTTTTCCTACTCTGTTTTTACTGCAGTCCACTCTGTAGTAGTGACATAAATGCCTAGGATGGCTCAGGAAGATTTTAATGAAGAGTTCTTTACATTTAGAAGAAAGAATATCAGGGGAGGGTCTTTATAAGCAGGCTTGCTCTCCTTTGTCTTTTCAGCTTATGGGGAGTTGTGAAGTCTGAGTTCTCTCAGCTTTCATCCCTGGCAGTTCCACTTCTTCTTCATGCACTTTCACTTCCCCATGGAGCTGACATTTTCTGGACAATCATAAACAGCAATTTCAACAGTAAAGACTGGAAGATGAGATTTGAAGCAGGTAGGTCTGAGAAAGGTACTGTATTTTATCTTTGTTTCTTCTCTGAAGAGGTAGAGCTTTCTCTGCTGTAACTGAGGAGACCTGTAATAGATGATCTTTTTGCTGCTTTGGAGAGTTTTGGAGATAGTTTGGTGCAAAACTATGGCACAACAGTGCAGTAAAATAGAGAAGATGAGACATTTTGTATAATAAAAATCAAAATTCCAACTCTATCCAGCTATTTTTAGTTGTTACTTTCTCAGCTGTGCATGTTTCTAGGAAAGGTGTATTAATGAGTACAGAAACCATTGCCTAAATGAATATACCTCTTTTCTTGTCTGGGGGCATGACTGCTACAGTGGAGAAAGTGGCTGTGTTGTGCAGATTTTTGGATATTCACTCTGTGACAAAAAACCACCTACTGAAGTACTCTTTGGCTCATGCATTCTGCTGTTTCCTGACTGCTGTGGAAGATGTCAACCCAGCAGTGGCTACAAGAGCTGGGCTATTACTTGATACCATAAAGAGGCCAGCTTTACAGGTGGGTGCATTACGTGGGAAAAAAACCATTCCGACTGGCAACTGGCTTTTCATCTGGAGTTCAGATGTACAGCATCACAGTCTCTGCTAATACCTCTTTAGGCAAGCATTATTGGTCTGGGTGCTTGACATATGCACAAAATAACCAATGGAATCACAGAATCAAATCCAACCATAAATACTTTGATGACTGCAGAGGATTACTATTGTGTTTGAACTGCTGTTGTAGAAAACTGTGAATTTTTTTTTCATTATTTGAAAATAATTTGATATTTTTCAATTCAAAACCTACATTTCTAAATCTTATGACACCCTTCTGAGCTCACAGCAAAAAAATATATTTGAGCAAAACCAAACACGGTCTTGATCTTTACAAGATTTACTTAGGCATATAACTTGAAGCATGTAGGAACCCTGCCAATCAGGATTCACATAATTAAATCTAAACAGATATGAAAGCAAGAAAAGCAAGATAAAAAAAATAAATCTCATAGAACAATTCAGTTCTATACTCTGGAGAATAGAATAAGTAAATATTTTAAAGAGTTCAGGGTTACTGCCTATAAAAAGCTGTTAATGTTTGCTAGTTTTATTCCATTTGGTACCTTTTCAAAATAGTTTCCAGAGAACTAGAGTTCAATGACTCTGTTGTTGAACTTGGGTTCAATGACACCAGTATATTACAATTTCATATTTAATGTGTGGGCTTTCTTAAACGTAAATCTTGACACTACAGACAAAATTCTAGTGCAAATAATGTACAGAAGAATTTTGCGGCAGAGTGCTTCTGATACACTTCACCATGTAATCTTTCTTCCCCTGTTCGGGCTTGGTGATTCATTCTTTTTGTAATTAAGGGCTTGATTCTCTTACCTAAATGAAAGGTTTTCCTCAGGCAGGTGTGTGTGAACAAAGTACTTTCATATTGTGTACCAAATATGCAGTAGGATAGAACTTTGCCTGTAGCTTTGTATTACTCAAAATCTTAGAAAATTCTACATTCAAAATTTGATGCTTATTTATCTTTTTACTTACCTTACTTTCCCACTGATATCAGTAGTATTAGTTCTGAGCTAAAGGACTTGGTAGAAAAAAGGAGCTAAACCTTGATCCTGTCCTAATTGACAGGAAATGTTATGAGCTTTGACCTCCCTTTGCTTTGAAAAATCCTTAAAAGATTTCATATCTCAGTTATGTGTTGCTTTTTTTGTTTCCCTCTATAGGGTCTCTGCCTCTGCCTTGATTTCCAGTTTGACACAGTTGTCAAGGACAGGCCCACAATTCTTAGTAAGCTTTTGCTACTTCATTTTCTAAAAGCAGATATCCCAGCTTTGAGCTGGGAGTTCTTTGTGAATCGCTTTGAGACCCTGTCTTTGGAGGCACAGCTTCATCTGGACTGCAACAAAGAATTCCCTTTCCCAACAAGTAAGCAGAATTCAAATCAGTCTCATCAGTTTTTATCTGAAAAGTTTTTATCTGAAAAATACTTAAAATTCTGGAATTTTAGCTGCCTGCAAGTGTCTGAGAGAGTTGCAGGTCTCACATGTATAAATTCTCTGAAGGTAAGTAATGTTTCAGGCCAAAAGAGAACACATTGAAGTGAGTATTTCTTTTACTTCCTGAATGCAGATTAGGCTGTATGCTGTTGCACCTTTGGGCGTCACATTTTGCTCTTACTAGATTGCTAACACTGGTTGAATTGTGGTCTGGTTCTGTGATCACCTGCAACCCACATTAACCCACCTGTTCTACTGTAAGTGCTCTAATGCTGCCACGTTTGCTATTCTCCAAGTCCCAGATCATGCCCAACCCTGCCCTGTGGTGTTCTGTACGAAGTCAGCCCAAGAAGCTGTTTGACCCTCAAAAAAGCCCCAATGTGTGGGGCACAGCGCATGGATTCCTGGAGCCAGCGCTCAGTTAACTCTTCTTGCAATGACAAACGTTGTTAAATGTTTGTCCTGTTCATACTTGGTTCCTTGATGAGAAACCAAATCTCCTTCCTTTCACTAGGGAGAGACTAAAAATTAATTAATGCATAATTTTTTAGCGTGCTGAGTAATTGAAAACTTCCTAACCCAAGTGGTGGCCTATGAGTCAGATCTATTTCCATCTGATGTTCCTGGAGAACGTGGGAACATCTGTTTGAACAACGTGTGTTGCCTCAGCAGCCTAATGCTTCCTTCTACTTTTGCGTGGAGCCCAGTGCCTAAAAAAGTCCAGGTGCTGCTACTGCTGCACAGGAGAGGGGTGGAACTGCAAAGGAATTTTCTTCTACATGTATGAGTAGCTTGACCCAGTGCTGGGAATTGCTGCTGTGGCCTGAGGAGGGAGTCTTGGCACTAGATTCTAATACCTCTCACTGCAAATGTAGGGTGGTATCTTTAAATAGGAATATATTTCGGAGTGATTTAAAATTAGCAGCAGATAGTTTTCAGATTTCTTTTTAACCTTTCTCTTTGCCATTTCAAAGACATGAGTGATGCAAAGGATAGGCTCACTGATTTCAGTCACTCGGATGATTAATCTCAAAATGTTTCAGTGCTCTATAGAAATGAGAATGGAAAAGTATTGGTGATCCCAAAAAGACATGCAGTGATACTCCTGGTAACACCGCTGTAACTCCATAATCAACACTCACAGGTTTTTTGAGTTCAGAATCAGGATGGTAGGTGTAGACAGAACAGGAGGTGAGCAAGGCAAAACTAGAGGCCATGGTTAGGTATGAGTGGGCTAAATGTGATTCATACTTGGGAGATTTCTGCCCTTTTAAATAGGGAACACCTCATATGCTCTTAGCCTGAAATTCAGATTTTGGTTTCAAGAATCTGTTTTTGATCTAGTAACAGCATAATTTTTTAACAGAGTTATGCCTTTTGGGGTTTTGTGGATTTCAGAATGAGAGCATGCAATTGAGTACCTTGCAGATGGACCCCTTGAGCCCATATTAAACTTCCTTGGCTTGAGCGGGACCCAGGGCCCAGTTGCATTTGGCACTTGGGAGCAGTAGGTCCTCCCCATGCTGTGGAATGAGTCCTAACTTGGTCCCTTGCATTCGCAAAGCTATCACTGCTGTCCGGACAAATGTGGCCAACCTCAGCGACGCGGCAATGTGGAAGATCAAGAGGGCTCGTTTTGCACGGAACCGGCAGAAGAGCGTGCGCTCCCTGAGGGACAGCGTCAAGGGCCCCGCCGAGTCCAAGAGAGCACTCTCCCTTCCAGAAACCCTAACCACCAAAATTCGTTGAGTATCTGTTCATGTTTTTGTGACACACCTGTGTCTTCTCCCCTAGGATCATATCCAGTTGATGGGTACACATTGGAATTGCCAACATTTATCCAATTGGGATGGCAAATTTACATTTCTGACTGCTTTGGGCATTACTCAGATAATGACAAGTTAGTGAGTTTGACAAAGAACACAGACATTATGTCTAGATGTGTCTTTTTAAGATGGCAGAATAAAATGCTCCAAGACTAGTTTGTCTTTCCTAGATCTTAATTTTTATTTGTGGCCAATACACAGTAGTTTTGTCTTAAATAGATACAGTGTTTAGAGAAAAATTCCTCTATTAATAATTTATTTATTGATGATAATTATTAATCAGTGCATGCAGTATATGCTAGACGTCTTAAAAACATCTGTTAATGTCTCAAATGAGTTTTTGAATATATTCAGAATTCCATTGTTAAGGAAACGATGTCCATGCAGCACATCCTTCCTACTGGCTTCTGCAGGAAGACCTAGGTGCTGGAAAGCCATAGGATTGTATGGATGCAGTGCCATGCAGATACCTCTGCAAGCAAAAATAAAGCTTGGCCGTTCTCATTTAGAGAGCTTTGCAAACACAGATTAGTCTCTATATTCAAACTGGACCTCTGATGTTACTCTTAGCCATATAATAGGAACTGATAAAACTTTCAAACCTGGGTGCTAGTGAACTATTAACTTAAAAGGTAATTTTCTTTCCAACGCTGCAATATGTATTCTTTCCAACACAGTCCCCCTGAATATTTTGGAATTCTTAGGTAATCCTTCATGACCAATTACTGGTTCTGCACAAGGATGCCTGTGTGATGACTCTTGTACCAGCAAAATTAAATGATGGAGAAAATTAGAGTTATAGAACATGGTGCACCAAATCTGTAGGGCACACAAGTGACATGTTCTAAGCAGTTGCACTCACTGCCTGACAACAGTGCATGAGTAAATGAACATAAATATGCTAGCACTGAATATATGCGAAGTGTAAGATGTCAGTGCTGCCTTATTAAACAGAGTTGCTCTTGTTTGTTTTTTTTTAAAGCTGTGAGCTTGACCAGACATGAGCAGTCTGCACCAGCACTTGGAGGAACACCAGAGCAAACTCCAGGTGGGTTTGACAAGGGAGGTATGTTTTGATGGAGCAGGAAAAGGAAGGCTCTAACTCTGACTTTCTTGCTGAATCATGAGATAAACTTACACAAGATGGAAGTTGTCTAAATGGCGGAGTGAATCACATCTCAGCATGGTTCCAAAAAGTGTAAATTGAAGCTTTGCTCTCAATCTGTACTGAATGCTGCCTCCAGTTGTAAATAATATTTTAGCATTGGGAGGAGGTTATTCAGTCAGTCAGCTATGCCAGCAGTGCCTCACCCTCCTGTGTTTCATTGCCCACAAGTAAATATTTGCTAGACTGGCCTCATGGGTCACCTGCTTTAAGTCTGATCTTTGTCCTTCAGGTTTTAAAGACAGCAGACAGAATGCTTTTGCCTGTCAGTGCTGTAAATTACACTTGTCTCCTCTGCATGCTTATAAATACTTTAAGTCCCTTGTTTTGTGTTTACTGACATTTTGTGAAGATGTCACCCTTCTGTCAGGCCTCTGTAGAATTGGTAGCACAGCAGGGTCCAAGTAATCTCTCAATAATTGTGGCTACTGACAGTTATTGCTCTGAGTGCTGTGTAGACTGATGATTTGGAAGTGAAAAGATCTCAGATTCAGATCTTTTCATGTTCCCTCTTCAAGACTTGGAATACTTCCAACAGATACAAATTCGTAATCAAAACACACCAACTTATTCAAGAATCAGCTGAAAGGAAGATACCTTGTCACTGTGGGAACTGACTGAGCTGTGGAATGAAATAGGGGAGTTTCTGAATTAGCAGGATATAGCCCTGCTGCCCTAGCCCAGTGAGAGCTGGAAATCAACCAGAACATATGTGTGTGTTGTCACAGGCTCACAGAGGGAACAAGTGATGGAATGATGTGATAAACAGGTGTGCCAGTAGATGATTGTTCTTCATTTAATGGCACCATTCACCTTCTGCATACTGGGCTTAAAGGAATTTATTGCTTAAGAAGTGTCAGTCTCACAATAGGCATTGTTAGCCATTGTGGTTTTATTAGATGTATTTTGGTATTTCTACACTTTCCAGGCTCAGGTGATTAATCACCTAAGGTTAAAACAAAGTTTCCACTAGAAATGTGTATTTAAAAAGTTTCGTGTAGCTAGTAACTACTGATTTCAAGAAATCTCTGATAATATGATTCAGAATATGATAGATGATTTGGGAACTAGAAGACTAATTACTGTCCCCTTCCTCCTGCCCAATATTTATTATTTCTTCCTAAAAGCTTAAATGTTTGTAAAAAATTTTTTTTGAAGATTCATAGTTTTCAATGCTGCATTGGCAGTACTGAGCATATCTGATTCAGCTAAGGAACTGACTGACTCCTAAACATAGGATGTACATCTGTTGTAGAAAAACATGCATTTTATACATAGCACTTGAATGAACCAGTTTTCATGCTTATCTGTTCTTTCTAGATCTAAAACTGGCGTCCTTGCACAATCCAAATGCCAGTTGAATTCAGTGTGCATTTTGTATGGATTAAACACCAGGATCCACGTATTTGTTCCTATATCCTCTACAATATGCTGGACAGTCACTGAGAGAATTTCATAGATAGGGATCACAGTTTGGATGATGAAGCATGATAAAATTCTGATCTGATGTTTTATGTTACATTGTGATATACCTTAAAGTAATTTGAAGGTAAAGGGGTCCGATATAAGGGGCACATGAATTAAGAGATGAATCTTTGGAGGTAAGGCTAGATTGAATTCAGGCATGATGGCTGTGTATTAACTGGCAGGCTGTGTGTTTGGTGATGTGAGAAGGTTTTGATGAGGGGTGGGGAGGATAAGTGTGTGTATCTATATACCTTTTATAGGCACATACAAATGCACATGAATTTTAAGGGATAAAAGTTGCCTTAGCCACTCTCAAGACAGAGCTGTCTTGGTTTTTCATTCTTAGCTTTGATTTAAACAGCCTCATGTGGTAACAGGATACTCTGTATCTTGTGTTGATGAAATGAATGTTTAGTTCAAGCTCTATATAACTTTAGGCTCATTCCAGACAGCAGAAGTTTTCAGACTCTGAAGATCTATTGACTAAACTGGATTGTAGAGTTTTTGTAGTTTTAAACAAGTGGATCTCCAGTGCTTTTTTTTTGCAGGTTTCTACATCAGAAATAAAAATGGGGTGGCTGACATTCCGTAGATGTGATCCTTAGTAGAGCTATGACAAACAAATCAGGGTGAAGCTTTGTTCACTGTATTCTGCTTTATAGTTTTCCGTGAGGATAAAGTAAGTGAAATGAGATCTTTAATGCATCAGAAAGTGTACTAATATTTCTGATAAAGTAAAATGTCAGGAAAAGTCCTGGGAAGTATCTGTTAGTTAGTGTCAGAATTATGAAATACTGTCAAAATTGAACATTTTATCACTGAGCTTCTAAATTATACTGTTCAGCAAGTGAAAGTAAAATGGTTTAATCTGTTCAGATTAATTACTCTTTGAATTCGATTTGAAGAACCAGGATTTATTTAGAGCCCAATGATCCTTTCCCTCATTCAATCTTATCTGCTTCTTTGTTTTATTGAAAATCTCACAACATGTTATAGAGATGAAGATCAATAGGGCTGAATAGAACAGTTGAATATCATCCTTATGAAAATTGTGTCTTTATTATATAATTCCATGGGAAATTTTACGCTGTGTATAATATTATATAAGATTATTATATATATATAAGAATATAAGATCATTTCTCAGTTTATGCCCATTAAGCTGAGATTATTTTCTGTGTACATTTTTAATGTGCTTCTGAAAATGGTTCTTGCTTTATTTCTGATTCTAATTATTTCAGAATTCATTGTTTTCTTTTTGCATCTGCAAATCTTGGTCCAGCAAAAGCTTGAGTAGAGAATTTTCATTTTGAAGGAGGGTTTTTAAGTAAAAATTCCCAGTGAAAACTGTCTGGAACAAAAAATACTGTATAACATGAAGTTCAGTACTTCTTACCCAAATAAGACCAGTAAAGTTATTCGTGATAGAAGTGGATCTGAACTGATAGAAGTGGATTCCTGGCCCCCATAGTTTTCATTTCACCCATTATGGAAATGACAGCCATATCCCATGCTTTGCAAAACAGCCAAACAAACCTTTGTTCACCCACCAATAAAAATGTAACATATTTTGAAATGATTAAAAAAAACTACAGACACTGCAGTTTTTTCTTGTGAAGAACCTAAAACATGCAGTTGTACCAGCAGAGGAGGCCCTTGTCATAATAGCATATTACACTGAGAATGTAGGTAAATTAGAATATTAAAATAATACTATTTATTTACAAGTCATTAGTAATAAAAGAAGTTATTTAAGAGAAATACAGATTTAGTGTTAACAGGGGAAGACTTCATTCTTTGTCTAGTCATTATTTGGTAAAATTTTTCATATTTCCTACCTTTGCCATTTTGTACATTTTCCACTGGCAAAGACTAACCACTGATGTTTACTGAGGAAAGACTGATAATTATACCAGATGAGAATTTGGTGGCAGTGGGATTGGATTGATGTGGAAGAATAATAACATTCAATTTGGCAGAAATGCACTGGGATGGGAAATAAGGTGCTCCACTAAACATGGGACAGCTGAGAAATGGAGTTGAGTGTGCAGAGTAGGTGTTTCTGTGCTGTTGGGCTTGAGGCAACAGAGGAACAGTGCCCTGAAAAATGCATGCCCGTGTCCTGCGACTTCACTGTTTGTATTTGGGCAGAGAAGAAGCAGTGAACTCTGGAAAAAATGCTGGCATATTCGTACCCTGATTTTTGGATTTACAGAGTTTGCATAGTGTTCTTCAGTGTTTCATACTGATCTCCCTTGTGCCCACAGGACAACCTTCCCCAGAGAATGATAATACAATAAAAGACCTGCTGCCAGAGGATGCTGGGATTGATCACCAGACTGTCCACCAGCTCATCACAGTGCTCATGAAGTTCATGGCAAAGGATGAGAGCAGTGCTGAGTCCGACATCAGCAGTGCTAAAGCTTTCAACACAGTCAAACGCCATCTGTATGTCCTGCTTGGCTATGATCAGCAGGAAGGATGCTTCATGATTGCACCGCAAAAAATGCGTGTTTCCACCTGTTTTAACGCCTTTATTGCTGGAATAGCACAAGTAGGTGAAGGCACTTACTGGTTTTTGCTGCTATTTGTTACTGCCTGTTGTTGAACAATGGTGGCACGGCCTTCTTTGTAGTAAAATAATGGCTGAATGAGGTAATCCTACTTAAAACTTCAATACCTCTTCAGCTGGTGGAAGAATTTCCTTCTACTGGTAGTCTAAAGTCGCTGCATCAGTGGCAAAGAGATGATGGTTTTGTGTGCGTAGAGGCATGCAAATACTACCACTGTATGAAAAATTAGAGACTGCTTCTAACCTCTGCCCTCTTTCACTAGCCTTTGAATGCCTTACTTTCTTCATGAGTATTTCCTCCTTTCTTCTTCAGGAAGACCTGGGATTCATGTGTTCTTGTTTTGTTTCCCTGTGTGAATGGTCGTTGAACTCTTCAACATTCTTCACTTTGCAGGAGGATAATTTTTCTTCCTTACAGTGCACCAGGACTTTCTATTCTCCCTTTCCTAGGGAGTGGTATTGCCATCAGGAACTTTTGCCTATCTTGCTATGATTGATGATCAAGCACATTCTTGCTTTGTTTCTCCATCTTGCAAGGAGGGCTATGATTTTCTACCTCACAAGCTTTTCTAAGGCTCGATTAATTCTCACTGAGTAGTGGGTGATATGGGGCTGAAAAATGTTTTGCACTTGCAGAGTATTCCTATTTGCAGTGGAGCATCATCATCACTTCAATGCTTTTTCCTTATCACAGTCTCTCATAAAGGATTACCTTAGGGGAAGAAGAGGGCGATGATTTCAGATGTCCGCTGTAACCTTCAAACATTGCTCAAAGCTATCCCTGTCTCTTCTGTATCTGCAGTTCTTACCAGGGTTCATACATTGGAATCAGTGATTTTTCAAAGTAAAATGTGATGTTGATAGTTGGATTAACTTTTATGGCTGTGGAGCTGTCTGGTATCCACATTTCAGCAGGCAAAATAGATGGTGTTGATGCAAACTGGGTAGCTGCAAATGCATCGTGTTCCATTGTCCCACAGCACTATGGCTCTGTGTTAAACATCTTTCAGGTGTACAGTTTTAAGTTAAAGAGTGTAAAAGGAGATTCAGACCTGTTACTGTTGTATTGAGAGTCTGGAAGAGGCTGTTCAGATCACAGGGCAGCATCTTCCACGTTTTTCCATGTGTTTTCCAAGTTTGGATTCCCTAATTTCAGTGATCATAATTGACCTGATTTTCAGAAGTACTCCTTACTGCAACTGTAAATATCAGCCCCTGCCTTTCTCTTGCACCTTTAAAATGTCTTGCGAGAGCCAAGTTCACCATTTGTGTTTAAAAACTTTATAATTGAATCCTGATTCCTCTGACATCAAAAGGAGTTTGAAAACTTCAGCAGGTCAGGGTTTTTCTCTGTGCAGCAGACATCAAAACTTTAATTTGTACTTTGTGAGAATTTTTTCCTTAGCTGTAGGGCTGCTTTGTGTTTGGAATGACCTTTGCTGCAAGAGAAACGCCATTTGCAATCAGAAGATGTGTTTACAGCGTGAAAACTTAGCACTGAGCCCTTACGAGATCCATTTCAGTTACTCTTCTTTCCCAAGCCATAAATATTTGCTTTCCCCCATCAGCTCTACAAAGCTTGGGCTTGGGTTGGCGTGCCGGTTCGCTGATTTTGATTCCAAGCTTAGTTCTAGCGGGCAGTTCAATACAGAAAAGCCCAAATGTGTGTTATTATTTTCCCGTCAGCTCGGGGTGTTTCGGGCCCCTGAGGCCTGGTGTGTGAGGGCGCTGCCGCCGTGCCGTGCGCTGTGTGCCCGCGCGGGGGCGCTGTTGCTCAGCCCGTGCCCCGGCGCGGCCTGCGCTGCGCCTCTCCCGCGGCCTTCATTCCTTTATTCCTTTTTGTTTTCCTGCGGCAGCTTGGAAAATGGCTCTGCTCAGCACAAGGCATGTCTGCCTTGAAGTGTGTGCTCTGCTAGGCAGCACTCTGTCTGCTTTGCATGGATGAGTTTTTCCTAACTGTGCTGTATAACTATCACCCCCTGAGGGAATGCGGCATTGCAGGGGAGGACCATGTCAGGTCATTATACATTATATATTCGACTGGCTCACCCTACATGGATAGATATGGGATTCTTCTATTTAGCTCTACACATGCAACACAAATATTTGAGACAGCTGTGCATCAAACTAGAGAATTTTCTGGGGAAAATCTAGTCCACTTGTTCAGGAGAGAACTTGAGACCCAAGTTTGGTGTTTGTAAATCAGGCTCATCTACTTGTTCTTATAAAAACAAAGGAAACAGAAAGAAATACAGACTGTCTGGGTGTGGAGAGCTCCTGATAAAGTCCACTGGGTCTGCTGAAACTGCAGGGGCATGTTAGATCTTGGGGTTTGTGCTGGAGTTGGCTTCGCCTGTTGTTACCCCTCCCTGGGTGTCAGCCAGGGCAGGGCAGCATCAGACACAAGGGCTTTGTGGAGCCTTCTTATGATCCAGTTCAACTGCTGATTGCAGCGTCCGTAATTTAAAAAAGCTCATGTTGGAAGACTGATGGGAAGATTATGAGAAATAGCATTGTGGTTTCAATTGAAAACACAGTTGTGCAAGGGTAGTGGGAATATATGGCCTCACTGCACTTTTGAATCACTCCTAGGGTTCAAACCACTAGGACTGGCCCCAAATAGCGTGATGCTCTTCAGAGGTCATGATGCAGGCATGGCATATGACTAACAGTAATCGCAGCAACCTGTCTGCAGCAACACCACTACTTAAGATTGATGAGCATTTTATTTAGAGCAAGATATTTTTTGTTTGCTTTATTCTTTGGTCCTTTAGGATTTGTGTGCTTAAACTTCCTGCATAACATAGCAGACACTCTTACCTTCAGTAAAGGGGACAGTGGGAACCTAGTGTCATTACCTGATTCCAGAAGTTGGGGCTTAAAAAGCCCCGATGCCTAATGTTGCAAGCTTGTTGAGAAAAAAATGAAAAACGGCAATACAGTGTTAATACAAAGTCCCCAAGTAACCAAAATACACAGCCTCTGCTCCCAAAACTCGCAAGTGCATCCCGTCTGTTAAGCATGGGATATACATGATGTGGTTTTGTGTATTGAAGCATGATTGACTTGTGCTATAATGCAAGGCTATTTCAGCATAATATATTTTCTAAATTTGGCAGTGTATCTTAAAATTTAAACTGGGCTGGATGAAAGGCTTTCAGAACACTTTTTTTTCTTTTCATTCTGCCTATTGAGCTAAAATGAGGAGGTGGCTAGCTGGCAGAAAGCTTCTATATGCTAGTGAGACTTTCTTAGAACCACTGATTTCTTTTCACTTAACTAATCCTCAATACTCAACTGTATTAATTATTTCGTTTTTCAGCATCAGTGGATTTGTTTTTGGTGAGGTAATTCCTGTGTTCTTTTCAGGTGATGGACTATAACATCAACCTGGGAAAACATCTTCTTCCCCTGGTGGTGCAGGTGTTGAAATATTGCAGTTGTCCTCAGCTAAGGCATTACTTTCAGCAGCCTCCTCGCTGCTCCCTCTGGTCCCTCAAACCTCACATTCGACAGATGTGGTTAAAGGCTTTGCTTGTTATTCTCTATAAGGTGAGTGATCTTAACAAGACATTGTCCACAGAAAAACTTACACTTCAATTTGAAATTTGTTACTGGGAACACCTAAATGTATGGCAAGTGAAAGGAACTGTAAAGAACACTTCTCTTTGATATACTTAGTGCATTTAATTTCAATGTCTGAAATAGTTAGGATTTAGTCTGTGCTGCTGAATTCAGAATTCGTCTGTGCTTCTGCAGTCTGTATTTTCTTTCAAGTGTTTACCTGAGAAAGGAAAATATGGGTTTGAAAATAGGAAAAGGATATATGAAATTCCTGTAGGAGTATTTTGAGTAACTTAGAATTAGTTTAAAAAAAACAGTAGTGACTTTAAATGGGCGAGTGTGTCAGTTTAACGGCTTGTGTTCTTTAGTTGAGTGATGCTATTTTGGAAGTGCTGTTAAAATGTAATATATTTATGCACTGAAATGGAGCTGTGAATACTTTCGGTTAACAAGTTTCTAGCAGGTCTATAGGGCATACCATGAATTGCAGACACTAAATGTTACTAATATGGACTTCTAGTGTTTTATTAAAATGTTTCTGTGTACAAAGCTGACAACAGTCCTGCTTCTCATGATGTATTTGGAAATGTATAATCAAGGGAAGGCAGAGGGCATCCAGCTGACAATATTATTGTAATTTTTCTGTTTTACTGCCTAAATGTTTATCCAAGGAGAAAAGTTAGTTTTTAAGCTGAAGTTTTTCTCTTTTGCTGAACAGTACCCCTACAGAGACTGTGAAATCAGCAAGATTGTACTTCACCTAATCCACATCACAGTCAATACCCTCAATGCTCAGTATCACAGCTGCAAGCCCCATGCAACTGCTGGTCCTTTGTATAGTGACAACAGTAACATAAGCCGATACAGTGAAAAGGAGAAAGGTACTTCTAACGCTCTAATTTGTATGATAGTCATTGATTTAATTCATTAAACCTTGCAGATGTTCTAGAAATGGGTAAATGTGGTCTGAACTTTAGAGTATAATACTTGGAATTGAATCTGAAGTGTGACTTACCTGACCCGCTGTAGCCTTGTATAGTAAAAGACATTCTCAGCTGCTCTGTAGGCTGAGCATAGCACAGTGGTCTCACATCTCTCAGGGGAGTGTATCTTAGACTTAATGGTTCAGTCACCATGTCTGGATAGTCCTTGGCCTTTTCTATGGCAGTGGTAGCTGATCATGCTAACCACAAGGTGTGCAACCAGCCTAACGCTGCGTTCTGATTTTACTTTGTAATAACATGATAGAGTAGCAAATATTTGATACTGAAAAGAGAAAACTATGAATTCAGTCTCTAGTTTGCTTTTCTCTTTAAAGGAGCTAAAGTTGACAAGGTTAATGCAAATATGTATGTGGAAGTCTATAGGCAAATGAACGGTTCAACCCTTAGGCTCTCTCTGTTAGATCTGTATGTGCTTGCTAGGTGTAGCAGAGGTACTGTGATGATGTGAACTGGTGTAAGCTTGGGGCTTCAAGTAACATGGTGTCACTGAGTGTAATTCATTACAGCTGTGAACTTAGTTGCATAGTAAGTGTTAGTGATCAAAGTTTAACAGCTTCTTTTGGTACTAATCTGTGGCCTCCTTTCAGCGATTTTGCCTTTTAGCTGCGTATTTGCCATTTACATCTTCCTTCTCAAGTAGTCTTCATAGTATGCAGCAAACTCTTCTGGAGAGAAGTCCAAGAAACTCTCTTGTTTTCATATCAGTACCTTTTCCTCTTTTGCTGCTTGTTGCTTGTGAAAAGATATCCAGGAAAACAAGAACACAACATTTTGTTTACCTGAACACCCTATTACTCTGCTCTAGCAAATTAAAGCAACCTTAACATGGATTTAAACTACATATTGCATATCCTCACTCAGCTGGACATTTTGTATTGCTAGTAGAGGGCTAAGAGGGTTCAGATAGCTGTGGCCTTACTGTGAATTTGTCTTTGTTTTGAGACAAGTTAATGACTTAATATATATTTATAAAGGGCATTAACTTCCTGGATTAATTCTGAGATGTTTTTAAGACAAAGTGAGGTGCCCAAGTATCCATCTTGTCCGATACTGGTTCTCTGGGTCGCCTGGTGTCACACTTCATCATTGTTTCCATATGTTTACAGTAAGGGGAATAATACTTACTTGCTTTCCAAAGCTTTAGTGAAGGGCTTTGGACTGCACAGAGCTGAAGGACCATAAATAGGCAAATTTTACTCTGTAAATACTGACTTAACCATAGGGCTTGTTATCTTCCTTTGTGGAAGAGCTGCAGAAAAAGGAGAACATAGAAAAGTTTTCTTCTACGTGCACAAAGCAGCCAATGTAACTCCATAGGGACTGGGAAGGTTGAAGCCTTTCCCACCTTTTCTAAGGAGACTTGTTTAATCTCTGGTCAGGTACTGTGTGTGTGTTGCTGTTATCATCAGAGGTGGTGTTTAGATTATGAACAGATGAGGATTTCACTGTCAGACAGCAAGAATTCCTATGCTAAAGATGTATTCCTCCACTATTGAACCTTTTTCCTAATTCTTCTGCCAATCTTTGTTGTGGGGATCATGAGTGTTGTGGGGATAAAGTGTACAGGCTGCTGTAGAACTGATGATAAATATTGTGACAAGGAGCATTTGTTGCTAAGGGGAAGAAAAAGTTACACGTAAAACATGACATTAACAGTGACATTCTAATTTATTAAAGCCAGTTCCTGTAGAAATACTTACTGCCAGCTTTGATTGACTTTTCTGGATTCATCATTTCGATTAGGTATCTTGTCCCTGATGCCTTGAGGTGGCAGTTTCATAGCTTCACATGTACTAGCAGCTTCCCATCAATTTCAAAGCTAAAGATATTTATGTCCCATTTAGGTCTTAAGATTTTGTCTATTCTAGCTCTTTGACTTACTCCCTTCACTCCCAGACACCAAATGCATTCCCTCTGCATATTTTCTTGCTAGGATAAACAAGACAAACTTTGTTTTTCTTTTGAGTGCTCTGTTTTCTTTATTGTCCTGGTAGTGTTTCTTATTTCCTTGGAGATGAATCACTGGACGTAGAATTACAGAATGATTCCACATGATATATATGGATTTTTTCTTTTTTTATTTCTGGAGGTTTTTTTAAATAGCAATTTCATATAGATGATACGGCATTTTTTTGGGATGGATAAATAGATTTGGATCTTTCTTTCTCTTTGCCGTTTTCATCTGGCAGGTCTTATATCATAATGTTTTACTATTATTACTTAGATCAATAATTTCATAACGCATACTCTTAGGTCTTATTCTATTACTATTACCATTACCAGCTTCCCAAGATTATCCATTCCCTCCTTTTTCACTTTCTTATTTTGCTGGTTTATTACTTACCTTGCAGGTCTTGCTCTAATTTCCGTCTTCTTCAATTTATCATTTCTCACTGAGCTCTACAGAAGTTGTTTACTCAAGTCAGTGTCCCTATCTAGTGTATTTCTTCCATCTAAAGAATCTGTATTATTATGAGTAGAGAAGATCAACTTAGAATGATAAAAGCTTTGTTATGCTTTTGTTGCACTGTAACCCATTTTTCATTTCCCTCTGACCTTAAATCAAGGTGCAACAAGAATGACAAAGTTAAACCTGGGATACAAATTTTCTTGCAAACGTCATTTTTCAATTCGAGTTTAATTGACACTAGCTGAGGTTTTGTTACATAGATGGCTTTTCATTCAAGAAATTGCACTCTCTTAAGAGCAATAAAGTTAATAAAGTTTTTTCTTTCTCCAGCAGAGGAAGACAGTGTTTTTGATGAATCTGATATTCATGATACACCAACTGGACCTTGCAATAAAGAGTCTCAAACTTTCTTTGCGAGACTGAAAAGAATTGGTGGCAGCAAAATGGTGAAATATCAACCAGTTGAGATGAACGCTCAGAGAAGTATGAATTGTTTTGTTGGCATAAACTCATGCAGAAATACAATTTCCTACTCTTAGTTTCAAGCTTCCACCTTTCTTTGTAGAGTTTGTTGCACTGCCTAATTTTAATATAGCTACTCTATCTGACTCTTAAGAACACTGATTTCCCTGAATGAGAATCTAAAATCAGCAGTTCTTTCCTGAAACATGAAGCTCTTCTGAATTAAAAAACATTTAGGAGGATTTTTCAAAATTTTCTTCAACCATTGGGCTGAAGATTTTTACACAAATTAGTTTTTTCCCAGAAATTGATTTTGTTAGGGTGGGACTCTCTGATAAGCAAATTTGTTGTTGCTGCTGCAAGCATTATGGTTGTCCATTGGCAAAAATGGTCATTTGGGGTTTTCAAAAAATAGGAACTATTTAGATTTCAAATTTAGGTGTCTGAAAGTAATAGCCTAAAAGAAAGTTGAAGAGATTTCCACCACTACCCACCTGCCTTTTTTTATTCTTTAAGGTGTTTGCATAGTGAAGGGGGAGTGATTCTGACTGGAGCAAACACTTAAACTTTTATCACTGTTTTTTTCTGCATGGTGATTCATGTGTGGAGTGTTTTGAAATATGGGGATATTAATGATTAGGAATATCCCATTTTATGTGAAAATATGTAATTCGCAATAATAATAACAACAACAATGGTGTTAATCTTTTAAATTGTTCTCAATGAGTGTTCACATAGCAGTGCTCACTTCCCTCCTCCCGAGGACGAGGAGGGAGGACTGAGTGCTGTGATAGCTGCTGGACTCTGGGGGGTTCTAGGATCACCAGGGAAAAATTCTGTGAACATCAGTCTAATCTCAGGCTCGTGCTGCGATATCCTCACTGCCAATACTACCTTTGCTTCTTGAATCAGAAGCATCCATTTTAAGCCTGTTCTGCTGCAGTAAATAATACATAGGTGTACTATGTGCAGCCATCCCAAGTATCTGTGGAAATTACATGCCTGTGCCACCTTCTTTCAATGCACAAAGTTAAACAGTTTATCTTCAAGGTACATCTGTCCAGGATGAATAGAGTTTGGACAATATTTAGATAAACTCTACTATCCAAATAGCAGTTTTTTGTTATTATTTGTTGTAAAAATCCATGTAATTTGGTTCTGAGGTTAAAACAAAATGTAGGCAATTTTGACTAATACTGGGTTTGTATTTAAGATGTAAGTCATGCTGAATTGTGATACAAAGATGAAAGTATCTGCCAAATGTCTCCAACTGAGGTAGTATTAGCTTTTTCTGTTTTGATCAGGTGAAATAGAGCTGGCTGAATATAGAGAGACGGGGGCCTTACAAGACAGTATTCTACGCTGTGTGAGAGAAGAAAGCATTCAGAAAAAAAAACTGCGCTCTCTAAAACAAAAATCTCTTGATATAGGGAACGCAGACTCCCTGTTGTTCTCATTAGACGAACATCGCAGGAAGTCCTGCATAGACCGGTGTGACTTAGAAAAGCCTCCTGTCCCTGCTGCTTACGCCACACACAGGCAGAGCGATCATGGACGGTCTCGGCAGAATTCTTCTACTAAAGCTGAAAATATAGACACACAAGAAAGTCTTCCTCATACAGAGAGTTTCCAGGAAACAAAAAGACCTGTCATACCAGAGGTTAGGCTAAACTGCATGGAAACCTATGAAGTGAAAGTGGACTCCCCAGTTAAAACTGCTGGTCCCAAGGAAGATTTAGATCTGATAGATTTGTCCTCTGATTCAACATCGGGTCCTGAAAAACATTCGGTGCTCTCCACTTCAGACAGTGACTCTTTAGTCTTTGAACCACTTCCTCCCCTTAGAATAGTGGAGAGTGATGAAGAAGAAGAAACAACTAACCCACTGAACGATGAGGTCTCTGGTAAAACTGCTGTTTCATCTCCTTCGACGCCTGTCAATGTGTCTGCACTCAGCCTCAGCACAACTCCGCTGGTACAGTTCAGTATTGAAGATTGCTCCAAAGACTTTAGTTCTAAAGATACAAGCAACAACGCTTCAGCAGGAATAGAGGAGGTCATTTCCACTTCTCCCAAAGATCAGAAGGACTCTTCAGAGTTAGTTAAGCCAGAAGAATTTCAGGACATGTCCTCTGGAAACTCACTAACACTGAAACAGAAAAGGGACCTGCTGCAGAAATCATCTGCCCTTCCAGAAATGTCCCTTGATGATAACTCTGAGCTCAGTGTGGAAGAAATTAAACCTAGTGGAACGATTCCAAGCCCAAATGTAAAGACAGTCCTTATTAAAGTCCCCGAAGATTCTGAAAAGCAAACAGAAAGTGATAAACTTGATACCGAGTCTGACACTGAACAAAACACAGAGCAGAAACAAGAAGAGGAGACTGAGGAGTCAGAATTTAAGATTCAGATTGTTCCTCGCCAGAGGAAGCAGAGGAAGATTGCTGTGAGTGCTATTCAGAGAGAATACCTGGACATTTCCTTTAACATCCTTGACAAGCTGGGAGAGCAGAAGGAGACAGGTGAGCTCACTCACCCGATCAAAAGGCTTATTTTTGCGTGAAGGTTTTAGTAACAGACCGGTGTAAGGAGATGTGTGTATATTTATAGTGAGACATGGGTATTTATAGCATCTGATGTGCTAGCTGAGTGCTTTCAGGTGTTTGTTTCTCACAAGGAATGTGCTAACCATTCAGGTATGATGAATGTGTAAAGGGCCCATTTGAAAAGGAAGTGAAGTTCTGTGACAAAAATACTCATTCTGATATCCAAGCTAGGGAATGAAACTCCCCGTCCTCTTTATGCTGGGAGTCAGAAAAATGGTCATACTTCTGTGCCTTTTATTGTGCTAATCTAGTCCATGCTACACTGATTCTCTTTTGGTGTAGCGATTTTTGGCCCTTATTTCTTTCCCCAGCATAAGGCAGTGGAAAGCAGAATGGATCACAAAGTGCAAAGCTGAGCAGGCTGTAGACTTCAGAAGAAAGAGCACTTGGAATTAACCACAGTTTGCATTTAGACATAGACATACATATATATTTTGTTTTTATATACTTAAGCCTGTTTGTAGCCTTCTTTGTACTGGGTATCCACAAAGTTTTTATGGTCTGTGTTTGTTAAAGATTTAAAATTCAAAGATAGGCAATCCTCTGTGTACCCAAAGTTTTTTTAGGTGATTTTCGTGCAAAGTTTTGTTACTAAGTTTTTCCAGATGGAGAGAAAGTGAGTTTTAGCTGTTTTCTCAGATTTCAATTGGATCTATCAAACAGTTCAAAAAATTGTATGCTGCTGCCTTTTAAATTCTGTGGCAGTCTTTTTTTTCTAGGATTTTTCAGTTGTTAGAATTTTACCAGGTTTTTAAACATTTTAATTAAAAAGGACAAAATCCTTCAGGCCTCAGTTCTTGTTGCTGTTGAAGTGAGGGGACATATTTATGCATTCCTGACCTCACTTTTTAAAAAATTACTTCAGAGGGAACTACAGTATAATTTCTTATTGCAATATTCCACTTCTACAAGGTGAAATTGTTCCGTGTAATCATAGTTACACTGTTCCCTTTATGTTTCAGGCCTGTCATCTCATTTATGGTTCTAATAAGCTGAAGAACTACTGAAGCTTTATAAAAATTAGAGAGCTGAGTGCTTTTGAGCCTTTCATATAGAGAAGCATGGTCTTGAAAGAATTGTGCAATTAGACTCGGTGCTTTTTGACCATTAATAAGGGCCAGTTTTCATGCAGTAATGAACACTGTCACCCTTGGAACTGCTTGAAAGGGCTGTCCCAGTTCTGAAACACCACGTGGAACCTTTTTAATGCAGAATTTTAAACTGTGGATCTTCAGGATCAAATGCTAGGTCAACAGCCTCTTAAATGAAAACTGATGACATGTTGGAGTTAAGGCTTTTAAACAATGCTAAGCTATCCCTTAAACTAGCTTTATATCAGTGGTCTCTCTCTGATGTCTATGTTGGTGGTTCCAATAATCACTTTGTGAGTGGGATCAATATCAAACTCTATGTGCATTCATTAGTCGTGAGCTCTAAAAACCATAGGCAGAAATCTTCTTTAAAAAGTGATTTTAAGAAATAGATCCCTGTTCCCCTATAAAAATTCTTACGACACACATACTGAATCCTTTTAAAACTGCTGGGAATGCCAGATGGTGAATGGATGACTGAAATGATGTGAAAAGGGCATCCAGGGAGAAGGAAGATGAAAAACCTTGTTGATCTTAAATGCTGAGTGTTTAAGCACAATTTTCACATGCAGATCCTGCTGCCAAAGGACTTTCTACACTGGAAATGCCAAGAGAGTCATCGTCTGCACCAACCCTTGAAGCAGGTGTCCCAGAGACAAGTAGTCACTCTTCCATATCAAGTAAGTTCACCTCTGGTTTGAGGAGAACACTGTATTTGTGGATCAGATGCATATCATGTATGGTAAATTTCTTCCTCTGGGTTCCCTTAATTCTTGGAAGTACAGCTGTTTTGGATGTCACTAGAACTGTTAAATCTCTGATGGTCAGCAGCATTTTAACAGTTAGTAGCTAAAGGTTTTCTCTTGTGGCATGGCAAATTTAACAAATGTGGTTTTCTTGAATCAAGGTAGCAGCTAAAAGCAGTAATTCACTAAAGCTGAATGTTTCTTTTTCCCTATGAGAAAGCATTGTCAACTGTCAGTGCACAGAAACTGAAGATGAGAGTCCACAGGGCTGTTACTATGGTCTTTGGTACATTTTTTGTTGTACCATAGTAACAGCAAAATCCATAGGAAAGGAAAACACTTGCAATCTTTTAAAAATGCCTTGAATGCCATTTCCTCAGCTGCTTGCTGAAATGTGGTTACTCTATCTGAGACTCCCTTACCCATCTCAATTGAAAGTGAACATGTTGTTTCAAGTAGACATGACGCATGGCTTAACAGAGCACACAGAGGTATCTTGGAACACTTAACAAAATTCAGAATGGTGTGTCCATCTAGGTAACATCTGAAGGCTAGTGGAGCAGAACTATGGCTAGTAAAAAGGAGAGGGGAAATTACTTCCTTTGATACCAACGAACTTCTAGATCAGCTCAACTATCTTGCTGACCTTCAGTTTCAGATTGTTCAATTTTAGTTTCTGAAATTTGTCATCTGTTGATTTGATTGGAAGGGGTGTCTGACCTGTTAAAGGAATAATGTTATTTAAACATGCTAGTTGAGTACTTCCCCAGTTTTCCCACAAACGTCTTTGGTCATGTGCATCTCATGGAGTACATTTGTTGGCCACCTAATGATACAGATGTCACTTACTAAAGCAGCTGAAGAGGTGCCAATTAAGACCTATCTCTCTTGAGTTTAGCTTAGTGTCAGGGGTTCCTGTAGATTCCAATATATGAAACTGGGAATAGTACCTATATGATATTGAGCCTATATTCCTATGTAAATATTTATTTCCTCTTTGTGTGCCTCGGTTTCCAACTGCAAAAAGGGATATGGATGCTTCCATTGTGTTTCATGTGCATTTAGACTGAAATGGTTTCAATCTTCTAGTATGTGTCTTTACAGTGCTTTGCATAATAGGCCCTGATCAGGACTGTGAGCACAGGGCACTTGTGTGACACAAATAGGTAACATTACTTGTACAGCCAGTGCCTAGCCACACAAAGCATACATCATTGGCTGCAGTGGGAAGATTTTGCCTTTGGACTTCTTTTTTGGAGTAGAAAATTCCACAGGAACAGAAGAATTGACCAGATCAGTAGATAACAAATGAAAGAGTTGGCAGCCACTGTATGAAGGTTACTGATCTTCTAATGGGCTTGTTAGGTTTCTTGTAGAAAGCCTGATAGAGAACTTCCCTCCTGTCGTGGTTTAACCCCAGCCAGCAGCCAGGCCCCAGGCAGCCACTCACTCCCTCTCCCACCAGCATGATCTGGGAGGGAATGGGAAGGGTAAAACCTGGAAAACTCATGGATTGGGATAAAGACAATTTAATAGGTAGAGCAAAAGCTGTGCATGCAAACAGAGCAAAACAAATAATTGATTCACTGCCTCCCCTGGGCAGGGAGGTGTTCAACCATCTCTAGGAGAGCAGAACCCCATCACAGGTAATGGTGACTTGGGAAGACGAAATCTGTCACTCCAAATGTGTCCCCTCCCTTCTTCCTTCCCTCCCCTACCATATATACTGAAATGATGTCATATGGTCTGAAATATCGCTGTGGTCAGTTTGGGTCACGTGTCCTGGCTGTGTCTCCTCCCAGCCTCCCATGCACTCCTGGTCTCCTCACTAGTGTGGCAGCATGGAAAGCAAAAAAGGCCTTGGCTCTGTGTAAGCCCTGCTTAGCAATGAGAAAAACATCTCTTTATTATCAACCCTGTGTTCAGCACAAATCCAAAACACAGCCCTATACCAGCCACAGTGAAGAAAATGAGCTCTACCCCAGCTGAAACCAGCATACCTCCCTTTGCCAGTAGTCAGTCACAGGCATAAAAAGTCATGTGCTGGTCCACAGCAATCAGCCTGGCTCCAGCACTCTTCAAAGGCTGGCAGCTCTGATTTCTTTTTTTTTTTTTTTTTTGTTTTTAGATTTTTTTCATAGCTCTTTGGTATTTCAGGTTTCTTTCCCTTAACTTACCAATATTTAAAATAAGTGCTGTCATTGAGAAATCAGGTAAATAATCCTGGAAATCCAAACCTGCTCAACAATAGCCTGGTTATGTGAAATATGCATGAAATTTTTTAAGTTGCAATCACAAAAAGCTGTTAAGAAAATTCAAAGAGATCGTTTTCTCTATTTTGACAGTCATCTGCACTCCAAGCAATCTTGTCAGTTCTAACATTAATTGCTGTTCTTTTATCAGGAAATTCTATGCTTGATAAGTGATAAAGCATCTATTTAAAATCATTGCCCTGGAAACAATGGAAATTCTATTTTTCTCTTAATTTGCTGAGAAAGGCAGCTGCAATATAAATTTTGAAGGTGAAACATGGAATGATCTCTTGGTCTGTTTCAATTCCACAAGTTGTTATACCAGGACTGCTTTGCAAAAATGCTCTACTTGGGCCAAAAATAGATTTTAAATGCACTTCAAAAGGATGTAGCTGAAAAAGGATATAATGAGGAAAAACTTAAATACTTAATTTAATAAAATAATTTCAGTGTACAAATTTTTACTGAAGTATTTGTTTTGTTTATTATTACTCAAGGCCTGTATTTGTTTTGTTTTTGAGGGAGTACTCTGCTTACTCTGAATTTTAAACTCTCTGATAGAAAATGAGTAGAGCAAATACAGAAGAAGGCATTCAACCCTTCAGAGCTTTCTGAAAGTTGCAGTTTATCCCTTATCTGTACTTCTTTATTACACTTAATAACGTGAAATGCTGTGTTTAATTTCAGAGCTTAGCGGGATACTGTTGAGAATTTTAGAATGGAACTACCTGATAATCGGATGTCTTTTTAAAGATGTTGAATGTAGTTGCAGATGAAAATGGTCATCCAGAGAAGATTTTACTTTGTTGTCCTTGCTCTAAGGGCCTGCAGAGGAAAAAACTTACACCTATACTTAGGGCAAGGTTTTAAAAGCTTTCCTGGATACTTTTGTCAGCAGTTTCACAGGCCTTGTTCAAGCAGGGCCTTAAAACTCTGTCTACATACTGTGAGCCATGATTTTAGATTGAATGGTTGAAGTCTATTACTCAGGCTCAATTGTCCAAGTGAATGTGTTATGCTCATTCAATTAGAATTTTTTTCATAAACAGAGAAAAACGTAAGAAAGTCAGGAGTTGGGTATCATCTCTTTCTTCCTCAGTTTAAGTAGAGAAAATACATAGAATCGTTTAGATTGGGAATGAGCTTTAAGATCCTTGAGTCCAACCTAAGAATGCCAAGTCCATCACTAAGTCATGCTCCTAAGCACCACATTGACATGAACCAAAAGTCTTAAATTTTAGGTCTCCCTTATGATTTTATTTTGAGCATTATCCAGTGACATATATCTTATAAACCAATCTTTTTAAAGAAATAAATAGTTGGATGAAGAAAAATCAAATGCTTGTTGCTTGATAGCTCTTTAAAAGAAAAATTGCAGTGAAGTTACAGAAGGGTCTCATCTTCAAAGGCTGCTGGCTTCACACTTCAGCAGAATGTGCAGGTGTTCTGCCTGAGGGGTGGGTATGCAGGAGGCAAGTTCTGGTTGTGCCATCCATGAAGGATGCTGGTGGTACATAGTGTCAGTGAATTTGTTTTCCCGGGGTCAGCATGGACACAGCAGTCCTCCAGACTTTGCTGGGAGGAGCCTGAGTTTTCTTTCTTGGTACATTGTGTGCGAGTGAGGTTCAAATGTACATTTGTTGCCTCTCAGCGTGGGAATTTTGGGGTAGTATCTTAACACTTCACAGGTACCAAGTCTTTTGATGAGCTTTCTTAATATTTGGAGGCAGAAAGGCACTGAGAGTTGACACAGTAAATCCGAGTCACTTCTGACTGATGGCATTGGGGCTAGAATTGTACCCTGTGTAGTTGTATGAAAGGTGTATATTGACTTGAGCAAGATCCTAAGAGCAAGCCGTCATTGTCCTTTCAGTGTTTATATCATGCTGGTTTGTAAGATCAGGAAATGAGAGTAGTTTTAAATGTTGTCTGAGCTCTTGAAATCCTTTTGCATTTCTGACTTGCAGCTCAGTTCAGACAAATGAAAAGAGGCTCTTTGGGAGCTCTGACAATGAACCAGCTAATGAAGAGGCAGCTGGAACACCAGTCTAGTGCTCCCCACAATATCAGCACTTGGGATACTGGTGAGCTGCATTTATTGTTCTTTATTTCTATTTCCTAAACCAATTACTGTGTAACAATCCACAAAAAAAAAAAAAAAGAAAAGATAAAGAAAAAATAAAGGAGTATTCCTATTCTACCATCACAGATAATCAAGTCTGAAGTGAATCTTTATAAAGAGTACAGGATTATCACCTAGTAAGAGTTGGAATAGTTACATATTTGGTACAGTGTTGTCCCTATATTTGTGCATATTACTTGGATTATTTCCTGGTCTCATTGAAAGAAATGGAAGTATCACTGTTGAATTCATTAGGTATAGGATTTCATCCCTGGTGCATGGAATCATTTATTTGTATGTGTGTTTACAATGGTGTTAGTACACTACAGAGTTGTGCCTTACACCAGCCAGTTTTGTTTCTCTTTAAAGAAGTTTCTACCAACTCATGCTGAACACCTGAAGTTTCTGTTCACTCACTGTTTTTTCTCCTTTTAAAATGAATGCAAATAAATGAAAACTGATTTGAGCGCATAATTTACTCATTACTCACTTTGGTTTTTTTTTCTTCTGTAAAACACTTTCAGTTATACCAAGTTCCTAGAAGATGTCACTAAACAATAATTTCATTGTTGTTTATCAAAAATGGTAGATATTTAAGTGCCCGTTTTGATGTTAGTGGAATTGCAAAATTGTGCTTCTCAGGAATTTTTCAGCAGATCCAGATGCATCTAGAGAAAGAAACACTTAAAACGTTTATATGGAACTTAGCATGCTGAGTGAATGTCTTACCACCACCCCTGGACAGCTGAGTTGAAATTTTTGCTTAATTTGGTCTTCAGCATCATGTTCCATCAAACTAAATTGTGTAGCTGAAGAGTGGCTGAAGATATGGTGCATAGTTCAGGATTATCCTTTCTATTCCAATCTGCTGAATAGCACGCTCAGCATGAGTCCCTTAAATCATAAAAGTCAGAATTTGCCAATGGTAACAATGGGGGGTTTGTCCTATCAGCAGGTAAGTTTATTTATTGAAGAAACTTAGCTGGATCACCTAGTCTCTCAGGGAGGGTTTTAGAGATTTAAAAGTTATTGCCTTTTTTCTGCAAGAAGTACTTAGCCTGTATTCAAAATGAACAGGTCTATACTCAAAACTGTTTAGGAGCTCTGTCTAGTTAATCCTGTTCCAAATCTAGTAGCTTTCTTCACAACATCTATGACTTTTCCCTCCAATATTCTTTTCAGCTCAAGGCCTTCAAGCATGGAGAGGCAAAATGAAATGCTCTTTAATGAAAAGCTTTGCTCTCTCAGCCTCTTGTTCAACCACAATCTTCAAAGTAAAATTTTTATTTGGACAGTAGGTTTTTTTTCAGGACAAATGCTCAGTGTGACTGTTTGTTATTTCCATGTCACACCACGATTTTAAGACTCATTATACTCATGTATACCAACTAGGAAGTAGTCTTATCCCACATAAGTATATGATGTGGTTGGTCCACACATGCTTTATTATTTTTTTATTACCTGAGTAAGAGTCATGTGTCTCTTCCATTCTTACTTCAAACCACTCTTTTCCCAAGCTTGCTGTCTGTAAAATAAAATCATTTTGTGCCTGGCTTCTGTCGGTACAAACTATACCTGACTTCTAGTGTCTTAGTATTTCTAAACACTTGTTTCTTTCTCTTTTCGTGGCTCATCTATTCCATATCTTGTTAAATCTTTATGGCTAGCACTTCCTTTCCTGTTTAATAACTCTTGTCTAAAATGCCTTCTTTATTATTAGATTATCTGTGTCCTAGTTCCTGTGTGGACTTCTCTAATCATTCTCTCTGCTTCCTTTCTATGCTTAAAAAATGAACTATTTTCTTTGGGGTTTTTTGATTTTTTTGTTTTGTTTTTTTTTTTTTTTATAGCAGTTGTATTTGTCTTTATTTTAACTGTTTAAGACTTGTGGTGCTGGTGAGTGGTGACAGATTCTGGATATGTAGTTCTGGAGACTGAAGTTCTTTCTTTATTCACAGAGCAGATACAGCATGGAAAGAGGCTGTGCAATGTTCCTGTTTGCCTAAACCCAGATTTGGAGGGACCACCACTGAGAATCAGAGGTTAGTTCAGTGTCTGTTTGACGTGGTCCTCTGCCAAGACTGCTGGGAAGATTTCATGGTTAATACAAAATGGTGCTGAATTTTGTGTTCTATTCAGCTATCCAAGCCCTCAACTGTCCTGCAGAAAGTATACAGAGTGGCTGAATCTCATTTCTGTATAAACTCTCCTCCCCCACAGCTGAAATACAGACTTTCGTAGAGCCCTGCAATGGGGCAGTGACCTACCTTTGCCTAAATCATGGTTTTTTTCCTACTTTTCACTGCGCGAGAGTGGACATTTTTGAGCAGTTAAGTCTTAGTTTGGCATTGTAACAACACACTATGACTGCTTTTAGTTAGCATTTGTGTGCTGCAATGGGACTTATATCTAGAGAATATGGCCGTGGAACTTCCAAAGTCATGGCAGAGGGATCTTTATGCATCTGTGAGGGAAGAAAAACCTGGCTAGAAAATCTGTACCTATCCCCTGCATTCTGGGTGTTGTTCTACATTACTGGAGTATCCTGGACTTCCTGAAGTGTCTGCTCATATCCAATAAAACTGTAGGGAGCAATTATAAAGTCCTGTACCATGGGTGTAAAAGAAATATTTCCTTCCATGCTTAGTAAAATGGTTGTTTAAAACCTGCTGTATTCTGATTTCACTCCACTTATTTTGAGTTCAGAAATTGTGGGAGCTTCTTAGCTTGTTTTGGCTGAGAGCTGATATTAAAATTCGCTTTTCCTGCAGTAACCAGGATTATGTCATAATAAATTCCATTTAAACCCTACATAGAGAAGCTTCCTCCTGTTTCCATAGTTAAATATTATCAGAGCAGGCTAATGTTAACATTAAATCTGAATCTACAGATTGAAGCAACCAGAAAGAAAATTGGCAATGGATTACTTAAACTGTAGTTCTGGAAAGCAGAACTTGGAGAAGTCAAGAGTTTGGATCCTCCATAATACATAACTCTTCCTAGTAAAATAAGCATCCATCAGAAATTAGGTGCACAAAAAGTGCTAAGGGCAAAGGGAGCACCATATGTTGGCATGATCACAGTGGCTGTGCTCTCAGCTGAATAACTCAGATTTGAAGAATAAAGGTACTTTTGAAGACTTTCAGAGGAAGGCATTTCTGATGATCAGCCCTCCAATGTTCACAATTGTTTATGAATTATTTCTTCTATCTCTCCTTTCTTGGTTTATCTCCTGTGGCTCTGTTAGGGATAGTATGAATAGATTGATGACCTGGTGTTGAGATGTGAACTTAATTCCCTCTTCATGTCACCGAGAACTATGGGAAGTTAATTCCCAAAATATATGGGGAAATACTGCAGATCATCTAATGTCCAGTCTTACAGCAACTGTAGAATCATCCTCTCCACCTAGTAGATACAATTGCATCCAATTTCCTGGAATTTTTGGTTTATCTTATCTATTTTCCCCGAGGACTTACCTATTTTTAATGATAGTTCTAGGTAATTGGAATAATCTGGCAGAAGCAAGGAATGTGCTTATATGTCTTTTTATAGACACAATTTATTTCTTATTTCTAGGCACAGTAAAGCCATTATGGCTATTCTTTAGAAGTCTGCTCATCAAGCATTTTGGATTTCTGTTTGATGATTCTCTTTCCTTTTTTAAAAATTTTTTCCCTAATTGCCTTAAGGTGCTACAAAATCTAGTTTGCTGTCAGCACCCAGTATAGTCAGTATGTTTGTACCTGCACCAGAAGAATTTGCTGATGATCAGCCCATTCTGATGACTGACAAGTAAGTGTTTTGGTTTTTTTTTCTCCTTTCAAAGAGCTAGTTGAACTTCAAATATGTCAAGTAAAGTATAGATACACTTTATGGAAATATAGAGTCCATTCTATCATTTATCTCTATGCTAAGTTTTTTGATTAATTCTTTTAACCTCAAGATAAACATTTTCTAACACTACTGGCAAGATGTGTTTTCAATTCAGTAGGACCTGGATGACTTTGCACAGGTGAAATGATGACTCAGGCTATTGTGTGTGCACAGAGGGCAGGGGAAATGCTTTCCATCCTATTTTAGATCAAGGGCTCCTTGTGATCCATCAGAAACCACTTTTGTCTCAGGGGAAAAAAAAAGTTCTATTTTGAAATCAGTAGCTGTTGATGTGTCATCACATGTAATCTATATATAACATTTTTAATGCTGATACTCACTGATCCTTAAAGCTTTTGCTAACCTGTATTGTTTGGTTAAAGGAACGTTAAACAGAAGTGTACTCATTTAATAGAGAAGTAAAGCAGTCAGCAGGGAGCCATGCATTGATTTGTTCAAAACTTGGGAAGAGAAGCCATAAGTTCCTGTGTGTGCTCAGTCCAGTAGACAGACCTGCAGGGATGGTCATTGGAGAAAGACAGGGCCATTGTGCAGGCTGTGACTGCTAGTGGATCTTATTGTGTGACAAAGTGAAGCATCCCAAAAGTTAGTCTGGTCTGTGGCACTTCCCTTGGCCATTTCACCAAAGCTCAAGCACTTCCTATTAACATACAGACCAGCTCAGCTTGACTTCCATGACTTTGTTGGCATATTTTCTTTATGTTCAGTAAAAAAGGCAAGAAAATTGCCTCTTCAATTCCATTAAGTTAAAATCTCACAAACTGTTGGAGTCATTAGCAACTGATTGATCAAATTAAGCAAGCCTTCCTACTGGACTGAGATAAGCCAATTTCCCACATTGGTTTGCCTTTCTCATAGGTTGTGAAAGCCTGTCTCATGTCTCCCAAATCTGACATCCCCTTTATAATTAGACATTTTGGAGCCCTTTCAGACCTTCATCAGTTGTCTTTGAGCATTTCAGGAAGGATAAGTGACTCAGCAGCAAATCTGCCCTGGAAAAGGAGACTTTTCTGAAATCTAATGTTCTGTGCCCCTGAGAGGTCTTTTCATTTATCTCTTAATAGCTGTAACTGCTGTGGGAACCAATCAGTTCATTGTTTTCTAATTGTATAATTTGTTATTCATAATTCATGACTGACAGGAAGGGCAGTGTGAAATTGTTCCATCACTTTAAGATCATCTGTGAGTGTTATTGTTTGTGTCTGTGGTGCTAAATAGAAGAGTACCTGGGACTTAGTCCAAGTTGCACAAATTGGTTTGTGCTCACACTGCTGAGGGCCAGTTTTCACTGCTGCAGATTTCTCTTGGGTAGTTCAAACTGTAGCAGTCCAATACAGTGAGGGAGCTAGAATACAATTACCAATGAAGGACTCAAAACAAGGCCTGGGCTGCTTTCATTTGTCACTAAAGAAACAGCCAGTGGAGCTAGTGAGAAGCTTTATTAATGTTTGAAAGCTATGGACTGTTACTAATTATAGAAAGATCACAATTACGTTATCTTTCTGAATATATAGAATGGAATAGAATGTACTAAGTAATAATACTTTTAACAGACATAATTAGACCCAGATCTATGTATAGTCATCCTTTGTTTTAAATCCGTTAACATCAGGTTTAAAAACTGTTCCTTGCAGGTGCCATGACTGTGGGGCTATTCTTGAAGAATATGATGAAGAAACGCTGGGCCTGGCCATAGTTGTGCTCTCAACCTTCATTCACCTCAGTCCTGACTTGGCTGCTCCTCTGCTGTTGGACATCATGCAGTCTGTAGGAAGGTAAATTCAGGACTTTTCCTCTCTCCCATGAGATTGAAAGAATTTTGTGCCTGGAACTGGGTTTACATAAACTTTGGTATACAAAGGTGTATATTTTAGAACTGTTAAGTGAATAACATCTGGTTCTGTTTTGCGTCTTTGTTACTCATAATTTTATAAATTTCTTATGTAACTTCTTCCACTGTCAGTTCAATTTTCAGCAGATCCTTTGATGTTCTTCCCTTTTACCCTCCAAAGAGAAATTCCAGCTCAGGAATCTTCTCAGCTTGTTCCACTGTAAGCAGTGATGTAAAGAATAAACTCAGGTTTTCTACAGTACCCTTTTAAATTTCCTACCCTGTTTATTACCTGAACAGCAATTGGTGCAGCAATTGGTGTGCTTCTTCATCTTGTTTTATGTGAGGAAAAATTTACTGTTAGTTTTTATTCCTCCTGTTAGTTGCTCCTTGAACGGGAGTTTTTTGGCCTGCCTTCATGTGGTTTTTGCATCCTATTTGTCAGAATTTATGCTGTTTTCTGCTTTAATTTGAGACAGGACTTCATCTTTTTTCTAATAACCTCTCTCACCTTATTTTCTTCTGCTCTCTTGAAATCTTTCTTAACAACTAGAGTACCTTGCCCCCCTGCATTTCCAGTATAATGCTCTTAAACAGCTTCTGTGCTTGTTACAAAAACGGAATTCTCTTGGCTCCCGCTTGTTGCTGCTTTGACAGAATTTTTCACTTTTATGTGGAATGTGGTCAGCTTTTCTGAACTTTGCTCCTGGAGGAGTGTTTACTCCTAGATATGATCATTCATTAGCATACCTGGCTCTCTTCAGGCTTTTTAACTTTATTTTGTATGCTAGGTAAAAATTTGCATTGCCTTACGAGGGCTTCCAAACAAGCTGCTGCATGAAATTGTGTGTTGAGAAAGTCCTGAACATTTGCTGTCCATTATTTTTCTCTTGTTACTTTTACCCAGTGTGCCTGGGATAATTAAAGTGCACCATTACTATTGAATTACGTGTGGTTGCTGTCTCGGCCACTTCCACAGCTTCTTGCCTCGGAGGTGGGATAGATGTGATGGGTTGTTCCAGAATACATTTCTGAGCAGCACTGGGAATGCAGAAACGATGCCCAGCTCTCCTCCTCCATGTTCTTTTTGGTGACTGAAGTTCGAATTGCTTGACTGTGGCTTCTGCAGGGGCATGGCACTCCACAGCCGTGCTTCTGCACCACCTCCCAATTCCATTTAGACACAGCAGCTCTCCAAGTCCTCCTTTTCCATTAATTGCAAGGCTGCAGTTCCCTGCTGTCACTGGTAATGAACTCCGATGGAGGCAAAGTTTCTGATCCAGACGGATGCTGCCCATTCTGTGTCTCTTGTAAATACAACAGTACTACAGCCACAGAGAGTAAATAATTTGGAAGATGAATTAACAAGGGATGAGGGATAAGTGGGCTACCTTTTTCTGTGTTTTGAGGGGGAAATACTGCTTCTTTAGAGTGAGACAGCTGATTATTTTAGAGCAGCAGATGACAGTGCAACATGGGGTATTTCCTGGTAAATATCCTGTCTTGTTCTTGGTGGTTGCAATTCCTGATGAATTCTAGGAATAGTAAGAGGCTCCCCACAAAGGAATTATTTTGAAAATATGCAAAATAAGTAGTATACACAAGCAGAGAGGCATTCGGGTGCCTAGGAATGCTTATATATATAGGTATATATATACCTTGCTCTGTCTTTCATCAAGCAGTGCCATATCACTATGTCCAAATACCCATCTAACAGCAGAAGTGAAAATTAATTGGACTTTTTCCATTTTTATTCTTACTTTCATGCTTAGAAGAGGAAATAAGGAGTTTGGAAGTCCAGGGTCTCTCAGAATACGTAAACAGCACACAAAAAGATTTTCAAAAGTTATTTGAGTACCCACGGATACAGATAGGCATCCGCTGGGATTTTCAGAAGGGAAGAAATTTCTGGGGGTTCAAGTTATTAACAATTAAAGATTGAAGTGTTTCTAAGGCTCTGACATGCATTTAAGTTTATAATCTGATTCCTGAATCAAGATTTTTGACTAGGTGATTTAATTAATATCCAGTGAGATTTAGCTTTCCAAGCATTAAAGCTGTGTTTGAAAGTTACATTTAGACTCTTGTGTTAGTGATGAGCTGTGAAAAGCTTAACTTCTGTTCCCAATGTGTACAGATTTGAACATATACATTTCCTGTCCTGCTTTGTGGTCTGCAAATGGAGGTAATGATGAGAGTTCATGGCATTTATGCAATGAAATGTTTAGAGTAGTAAAGATAAATATTATATACAAACTGTACCTTTCAGACAGTTTCAGATGTTCGCAGTTTACTGTAGTTCATGTCTCGAGAAGTTTTTCCGAAGTCAAAAACCTGGTGTTTTGTTTGTCACAAACCCCATGCTTGCATTATCCCATTCAAAAGGAGAGAGAAACATTGGACTTTGATTTTTTTAGAGAAAAAGACTTTACATTGTTGTATTTTATACTTTAAGGGGTTTTTGAAATAAGTATTATGTCCAATGGGCATGTGAGTGGTCTCATTGCATTCTGCAGAAATCCTTGTGGGCCTTAATGGAAGCTGATGCTACAGTTATTCCAGAATAAAAGTCTCTATTACATGAAGTTTGCTTCAGACATTTCTCACCCAGAATTAACTTTGCACACCAGGAGTAAGATACTGTATTTTAGTGTGAATTCCTCTTAACAGTATTGGAATCAGGAACTTTTATGTGTTCTTCTGATTTATGCTAGAACAATTGAAGAGGATAAAATCTTTAATCCCCTGCACCATGAAGTTGGAGATTATTGCATGGTTGGAAGTATGCTGTGTCCCCAGCTTGTCATGCATAATTCATGAAAATCACCATAATTTTGGTTCACGCTGTTGCATCGGACTGAGCTGCCTTAGGGTCCTTTTTGGATTTTATTATGTTGATTAGAGAGGAAACTGTCTTCAGAACAGAGCAAGGATGAGTAACAGCTAAGTCCAGGATAAAAGGATCATGAATCAAAGAAAAACTTTGAAGACTAGATATAAAATAGTGTAGTTCTATGAACTTTTCACTTGCATTTATCAACTTATACCATCTGAAATACTGATTTGCAGCATATTAAAATAAAAAGTTTATGGTATTTTGTATATTAGAGATGCTTCCAATGTACATCTTTATAGTGGCTTTACAGTGTACAGCTTTTTAGTGGCTTTTGGTTTTAAAGTTGTTTTGCTTTGGTATTGTAACCCCTGATTCTATTAATTTACATGTCCTGCATATTGAAGTGCATGATTTTACTTTAAGATTGTGCTCAGTATTTCCATCACTGAATACCCATATCTGGCTTTAAAGTCCATATTTATATACTAAAATAAATGACCTGATTTTTGAGAACACATTATTTCTCATCTGACTTTGGAAGAGCTTCTAGGTAATCAGTGTTTTTGAAATTAGGCTAGTTATTTAGGTGCCAAGATCTGAAACTAGAAACCTCAGTTTAGACTGCCAAGCAAAGAATTTTTGCTTAGTCTGTGTTGCTGTGTTAATCAGAAACAATTCAGTCCATAGGCAGCTTCTGGCAAACATTTTTCCCCCCTAAAAAAAATTAGCTATTATCCATGACGTGCTGTAAGGCAAAAACATTATTTAATTTTCTTTGTGCTACTAGAGGGAGACAAGTAGGTTTGTCTTTAGAGCAATTAAGCATTAGTGAGGCTGCAAGACTGAACAGAGTTTATATGTCACGCAAGCATGATTTTTCTGAATTTAGGTGCTCTTCAGAAGATCTTTATGGTAACATTTTAAAGGTTCTTTAAAATTCTTGCTTATTATTTATTTAAAATGATACTTTATTGGCTTACTTAAAAATGAAACACACACAAGAAAAGCATATGAGCTTCAGTTTCTTTTTTATTTTTATTCCAGGTTGGCATCGAGTACCACTTTTTCTAATCAAGCAGAAAGGTATGGTAGCAAAGGATACGCTGACAAACATGAAACAATCAATCTCTAAAGCATCATCTTCCCTGATCCTGAAACAAACTAAATGTAACTTTTAAAAAGTGTTATTTAAATTTTATTAGTAAAAGGAAACGAACTGCCATTTCCACTTGTTTCAAATATCCTGTGTTTTCTGGAGATGAACAGGAGCCCATATTCATATGTGTTAAACCTGAAAAAAACCAGATTCAGATGCTGTCTGGTCTTCATAATTTCAGTGCAGCTTTTTCTGACTTGTTTTGTGTTCAGTATTTGCCTTGCTAAACTATCTCCATACATTCAATCAAGAGTATCATCCTTGGCCATGGAGAATCCTTGGTAGTGATGCCTCATTAGGTAAATCAGATGCTGAATAGGATAAATTCATTTTGAGAAGCTGTAAAGCATGTTAAGATGTGCAGTTTATGAATAAATAGATAATACTTAGGCTATTAAAATGAAACCATTCATTTATGAGTGATTAGGGAGTACTTCATCTCTTGAAGGAAACTGCAAGAAGCAGAAGAATATTTTAATGTTTTTGTTTACCTGTTGTTCAAATGTTTTATGATAAAGCCAAGAACCTAATTCTGTGTCACTGAAATACGCAAGGTGATAGTAGGATTATAATTCAGATTCAGGTGACTCACAAGTAAAACTACATGGAGAATCAGGAAAAATACAACTACTTATTGAGACAAATACTCTGTGTATGTAACTTTTTTATCTCTTCACAGTTGAGCTGAAGTCGTAAAATCCTGAACGTTTTTTCAGGATCAGGACAATTCTGTTTTTGACTGTCTCACTCATAACTTCCAGAATTAAAAATAATAGCTTCATCTTTATTTTCTCCCTGTAGCCAGCTTTGACAAGTGTTTCATCTGCAATGCATTTTTTTCTTAATTTCTTTCCCCTTTATTTCAGCATGATGATCCCTGGAAATGCTGCAGGTGTGGCCAAGCAGTTCCTCCGTTGTGTGTTCCATCAGCTAGCTCCCAATGGCATTTTCCCTCAGCTCTTCCAGAGCATTATTAAAGGTAATGTGCAATACCTGAGTGCATTTCTGACCCTTGGTTTCCTCTGTGTGAACAGTCAGTGCAAAAATGTCATTCAAATTTCAGATGGAAGCTTTTTACGGACCTTAGCCACGTCTCTGATGGACTTCAGTGAGCTGAGTTCCATCGCTGCTCTGAGCCAGCTGTTAGAGGTATGTTGACAACTGGTTATTGATGCTAATTTTATTAGCATTATCAGGATCATTTCTCCTCATTTGAGTTCAATCTTGCATCATCAATAGCACTCTGAATTTTTGTTTTGTCCTCCGTGGAAGTAATTAGGCTGTCCTCACCACTGGTAGTGTGTCCCATTCCTTCCCCAAGCACTACTTTTTATTTTCAGGAACATTTCTGGTCATACATCTCAGTTCTCCCTCTTTATTTCATCTGATGACAGTTTCTCGTAAGTATTCCAAAGATCTTTTGCCTGCCTTTGACTGACTTCTTTCTATGCATTTGGCTTATTTCTACTGTAACATTTTTCCTTCCGCTAGAACTGGTCACTTACATGTATCCTGCTCTTCCAAGAACATGGCAATTGCTTCCTTCATACAAGATGTTGACATCACGTTAAAACTGCTCATGTCTCTTCAGGCCTTACCCTAGGACACAAGCCAGAAAAGCATACATAGTCTACTGAACATTAATGCACATATCTTCTTTAAAACTGTCTAAAAGAAAACATGAGCAATCTGCTGCTGCTGCATACTTTGAGTTTTGCTTTTTCTACTGCCATGCCAGTCCAAGCAGATTATGATTTAGGACCCTCCTTCTGGCTCAAAATCTTTTGTTCAGTACTTTAAGAACTGCTAGACTAACTATCAGTTAGTCTGCATAGGTAACATACACAGTTCAAATTCCCTGCACAAGCACTATTAGCATCATAGAAAAAGTAAGCGATGTTTAGTCTGAACAAATTAACCTCAGCACTTCGAAATACCGTGTAAGGGGCCATTTCTACACGTGTGTGATTGTTCACTGTTCCGTTTTGTTTCCCAGGGTTTAAACAACAAAAAGAATTTGCCAGCAGGGGGTGCGATGCTACGCTGTTTGGAAAACATTGCTACCTTTATGGAAGCCTTGCCGATGGATTCTCCCAGCAACCTCTGGACCACAATTAGTAATCAGTTTCAGACCTTCCTTACTAAACTCCCATGTGTTTTGCCGCTTAAGGTATGATGTATGGGCATCTGAAACAAGCTATATTGCCACTGGTCAGGATGTACTGAAGCAGTGGCAAAACTGTGGATAACCAATCAGAGTGGGTTCTTGTGAATGTTTCCTAATGATTAAGCTAATGTTTCCAGAGGACTAGATTTATTGTATCTCAGATTCATCCCTTTAATTATGTTTTCTGTGGGTTACAATAACTACCCTGACTGGGGTTCTTTTAACTTCTTTTTTGGCATTTTTCCTATATGCTTTCCATGCACTGTCTCTGTCAGATTAGAATTCTGCATTTGAGAGAGTCAGTATTTAGACAATAAAATCCATCTGGTTTTAACAGTTAAAACTAAATAAAACTCTCAAGAACAGCAGCACCACCTAATTAATTTGCGAAAAGTACACAGTAGTCAGACAGGCAGAGAGAACTGACACTACTGGGAATTGGGCCTAGCCTGTTTGGCTGACCAGGCTGTAGTTCTGATTGTAATAGAATATTGTTACAGTAACAGAATCCAGAGGCTCTGGGCTCTGATTTCTGAAGCTCAGAGGACATAGAGCAGGATCTTATCTCCTAGTGTGTGTATCTCCAGATGTCTTTTCAGCAAACACAGTAAGAACTTTTGAGTCTTTCCAGTAAACATGGAATTCTCATGCCCTTACTCTATTTCCTATGGTGTGAATGAGCCCAATGGTAATTTCTTCTATACAAAGCAGTATTGCTCAGTATGGGCTGAGGGATCAAAAATCTAAATCTGTGACTGATAACACTGTCTTTTAAATTGAGTGTCACCACCTGGCAATGTGAATGATACTAAATTCCTTGGCACTATTATGCAATGGTCAGATCTTGAAACCTCTTCAGATTTTGGTAAAATTGGGGTATTATCCTTCAGCACTTACTAAGCCAAATAGGCAATAACAATTCCCTCTGTGTACTAGCCACCCCAATCTGCTGCATTCTATGTAATTAAAATAAATAAAAATAAATTAATTGGATCTTAGTGGTTCCAACTGCATGTCTGCCATTCACAGGACCTTTAGGTGGAGTGTTTACTCTGATTTCCCTTTTATTCATGGGAGGTATTATTAGTGTTACAAGTAAAGCTTGCTCCTGAACTTTCAATCTCCTTTTCTTTAGGGTCATAGGGGACACTTCGATGTTCTAAATGTTTACAGTAGGGGTGAGGGAAGGCAATGGACAGGTCCTGAGAAGTCCATTTAGTGCTGTAACCTGTGTGATTTACTTGAAATAAAGATTGCATCATAAGGAACAACTTAAGGAATTTGAAACATCTGCTGCCAGGGCATATTCCAGTGTTACAGGTTGTGAGTTGTCTTGGGATGTGAGGGGAAAATATCATAGTCCATGACAAGCATAGAAGTATAAAATAAGGTAGATGGTGCGTACCTGTGTATGTTACCGCAGAAGGGGTATGATTGGGGTATGATTGTGTTCTAGAAAAAGGCAGTTTAGAGAAAGTAATTAATCATCAGGGATCATTTTTCAGACTTCACCTATAACTTATTCATAGCTGCTACCACTACAAGCAATATATGTACACAGAAAGGTACTAACTTACTTTCTTTTTCTTTTCTGCCTTCAAATATGTTCAGTGTTCTTTAGACTCAAGTTTAAGAATCATGATTTGCTTGTTGAAGATACCTACCACTAGTGCCACCAGGGTAAGTTCCCAGAAGACAGAATTCTGTTGCCTCAGATTTAGCCAGCCTGTGCTATTGTATGACTGTTCTTACCCCCTGGCTAGGAAAGCATTATATATAAGCATGAAATTGTGCAGTCCAATACTGTTTGGAGAATGATAAGAGCTTTGGAATCTAGGTTACAGTAAAGTGGGGGTAGAATTACATTCTTGTGTGGGTGTGAATGTATGTCTTCTTAAAGATTTGATGTTCTCTTTTTTTTCCCTCCTCTATTCTTTTCTTTAGAGAAAAAGAGTAATGAGCTAGCTTCCTTAGACGTTTTTCAGTACAATTCCACTGAAGTCAGTGAGGTTTTCCTGCATAAACTGTACAGAATCTCTTATAAACACTGTGTCACAAGTGGAACTATTTTCTAACTCTTTGTTTCTAATTTCTCACAGAAGCACGAAGGCATATGATGCAGCTGTTTGACCAAAACAGTGTAAATCCCAGGCAGATAGCCTCTGAGCTAAAAATAATGCTGTTCCATTCAGGCGTTTCAGAGTTGGAATGCTTCTTTGCTTTTTTGGGCAATGAGTTATTGATTTCTGTAAAACATGTCATTGCAGAGTCTTCTGGAGCCTTTTTCAAAATTACTTAGTTTTGTAATTCAGAATGCTGTCTTCACTCTGGCCTACCTGGTGGAACTGTGTGGTTTGTGCTACCGAGCCTTCACAAAGGTAACAATGACACTGTATCTTCCTTTAGGGATGAGTGAAAATAGGACAAAGTCATGCTTCCCACAAGTAGTTTGCAAGTAAAAGTGAAATCAGTGTCAAGTTTCAGACATGTCAACAGTTTTAATGTAGTTTGGTTAATCAAGTAATGATCATGATTCAGTGCCTTTTAATAATGCTGAGTTTTACACTCACAGTAAAGACAGATGATGGAAGATACGTGGTATTCATGCATCACTTAAAATGTCTGTACAGTCATATTTTTCCTAGTGCACAGGTTTAGCCACATAACTTGTGAGTAAAAATGTAAATATTCCTGCCAGTGCCTTTTGAGAACACAGCTGTGAGGAGAGGCAGTAGACAACTGGAAGACTTCAAGTTAGGAGCTTTCCATCTTAGATTCTGTTAATTCTGGATTAATTATTTTCCTTTGGCATGCATTTCTGTAGCTGTGTAGAAAATGAAAGTTATGGTGTACTAATAACACTTAGTTATTACAGGGGTTCATTTTGGTAGCTATCAGTGAGAAGTTGAACAATGAAAAAGCAATTGAATCTAGGGTCATATATGCTCCACTATGTAGAGTAATTCAAGGTACTGAGCAAAAATGTTGCTTTAGCCACTAAGTGCACAGTTTTTCATCCCTGATACATTTGTCAGAACAGTAATTAATCCTCAGAAAACATTCTATCATAAGTAGCTACATGATTTTCTGCGCTGATAATGGTCAACTGGAACATGCATTGTTTGAGTTCTGGACTTAAAGTATTGCTGGACAAACAGTGAAGAAGAAATGATAAAAGGAATGACACTCTCACAGAAAAACGGCCACAAGAAAATAAGATACATTTTTACCAAGTGCGATGGTTTGAAGCATTAAATAGAAACTCTTTAATGACAGCAAGCAAGTACTAGCTTTTTGTCTCATTTGAAAGAGAGAGATTATGAAACAGAATAATCCTGAATACAGAAGAGATTGCCTAGCTTTTGGAAGTATTTTGAGTTAGATCTGTAGTTAAGGGTTTGGGCAAGGCAAAGTGAGAAAAAAGTTAACTTAAAGTCCAGTAGTGGTTTCTTCATTGAAACAGAAAAGCGTCATTTAAAACAAAGTATTAAAAGCAAAGATACTCCTCTTGCATTTGTGCTCTGATCAGAGTGTTTAATATATCTGCTAAAGCAGATTGTGTACTACAGGAAATTTTTCACTTTCCTCAGGCTCTGCAGTTTCATGAAAATGTAATTAAAACACGGTATTAGAAAACCCACATGTGCTTCTTGCATGCTTCCTGGTTGATTGTTCTATTAATATAGTGAGAACTTAATTGCACACAGGAAGCTTGGATTACAGTGCTTGGTAAAATCTTCTTGGTTTAGTTTAATGCAACCTGATGACCCAGAAATGGAAGCATTAGTGAATGTTCTGCATTGTATAGCCACAAAATAGTTAATTTAGTGGAACTCCACACTACATTATCTTTGTTATTTCTGAAAGCTCACCATAGTTTTTCCTTAGAAGTGTCAAATTAATGACTGCTGTTAGAAGAAACACCAAATCTGTTATGATGTCTGTGTTTCCCTGCAGTAGAAATCACTGTAGGTAAATAAGAGTGTTGTGGTAGAGTACCACATAGAAGTGAATTCCAGAAGGAATATAATTTGTGAGCATTGAAACTATTCAAATGTAATTGCTTGTTTTGAGTGTGCTGACTGGAACAAAACACCAACTTTCAGCTAAGCTGTGGAGGATTCTTGTCTTTTCAAAGAGCAAACTACTCTGACATGCACTTTGTAGAGGTCAGTGCTGTACAGCCACTCCAAATCTTTTTTTACTCCAACATTTTCCTAATACCCTGTGGCAGGAATATCTGAGTTTCTCTTGTCTTGGAGCCTAAAGGCGCACGTCAATCTGATACTTCCTTGTCTGAGTTTCTGTTCCAGGTCAGCAATTTGTTTTTTTCAGTGCCTTTGGAAGTCTCAGTTGAGAGTCGCATCTCTTCTGTGGGTTGTAATCTTCTTATCTAGTTTTCCTTTCAAGTGTCTTAAGGTCCTAAATGGACACGTTTTGGCTTTCTTTTCTCTTACAGCTGCAGAAGCTTGAACCTAAACTTAGACTTTTGCTAGTATTCTGTTGTCCCTTACTAAGTAAATGCAGAATGCCACATGATTTTACTACTGAATTTTTAAAAGAATATTAAGTGACAGATTGTCGTATTTTTAATTACTGTAGTAGCAGCAGTGATAAAATTACGAATTTTGCTTTATACTGGCTTACTTGGAGGATAGCATAGCACTCCATTAAAGATCCAGATTTACTCTTATTATTACTAAGTTTGGACCCTGAGCTACTGCTAGAACTTCAGTAGTTTCATGTTCTACGTATTGACATGTGGTAAGTCACAATTTGAAGGTTGCAAAGTAGTTTTCTATAGGGATGCATAGATGTTTCAGAGGGTTAATTCAGCTGAACAGAGGCTGAAGTAGTGTATTCTCGACACTTCTGGTACCAGATTTATACATGCGACTCCCCTGGGTGTTACTCTGATGGAACAATGGCTCTGTGGAAGAATATAAAGTTTTAAAAGTATATATAAACTAGGTTTGTATATATTTATCACCTGGAGGATGATAGGAATAAGTAGACTTGGATAGGAAGGATACTCTGGGCCACTGGCTTACATGCCATTCACTCCTGATTTACAGTGCAGGAAGCCAGAGGTAAGGTGTCAAAAAAACCATTTTGCTGGATTTTGCTTGATCTCTCTGCATTGCCTATGTTTAACAGACTTTGAGTTTAGACTGTGAGATAGGAGGCTTCTTTGAGAATGAGGCAGTTAACTGTTGCATTATCCCTAAAGCCAAGAAAAGCTGGGATTAATGAATGCTTCCTTTCCAGTGTTCTCACAAAGCAATTTATTATGGCCAAATTATATCCTATGTAGCATAGATGTTAGTATGTAAAATAGCTGAACACTTTTGAAGGAATTATGTCTTCCCTCTTTTTCAGTGTGTGAAGGCTGCTGTACTGGACTACTGATAGGAACTCCTGTCCATTCTTTGGGGGATGCAATTGTCCAGTGACTTGAGTGTGGCACTGCATAGTGTCCGTGTCTCAAGTCTGGGAAGGCATATGATGGTGGGAAGGGACACTCTTCCTGGGGAATTCTAACAAGTAATCAGGATCTGTTTACACCGTGGGTATTGTGCACCATTCTGGGTCTCCATTCCCACTCAGGATGTCGCAGTATCAGAGAAAGTTCAGATAGTGATAGCAAGAACGATCAAACAGTTGGATGAGTTCCACATACAGAGCAACCAAGTCAGAGCTCTTCAATCTGAAAGATCAACAGCTGGTGGGAGTGTGACAGAGGTCTGCAATGTCACAAGTGATCCAGACAGGGATGGGTAATTTCATTCCTTTCCAGTGCAAAGAACATATTAATTTTATAGGAATTAGTCAAAGCAAGTAAAGGGAAGTGATTCTTCAACAGTGTGTGAGTCTTTGCCAAGTACCATTTGTGCTAAAGGCCAACCTGAGTCCCAGAGGTCAATGGACAGTTACACAGAAGAGAAACACATTGAGAATTATGAATTTTACAGAAACCACACTGAACTCAGAAGTTCCCTGAGCTGAAAATAGTTGGTGAAATTATACATGCTTGCCTTGTTTTTATTCTTGCTTTTGCTTCTGCTTATGGCCTTGTTAGAGATAAGTTACTGAAGACATTTGTTCTGGTCTGACCTCTTCTGGATATTCTTATATTGTATAATTTTTATCAGAGCACCACTCATGCATGTAGAACGTGTGACTTTCGAATATTTGTCCCCTCACACAATGGTTTCATAATACAGCTGATTTTGGAGTGTTAGCTTCCTGTGAGTTTAGCTGCCTAGACTGCAGCAGTATAGTCAGGCAAGGACAAGGACTGCAGTTTGGGACCCATTCTGTCATCTAAATGTGTTATCTGTCTGCACACTCCATGAAATTGAAGAGGAAACTGGGAGCTTGAAGTAAGGTCTCTTGCTTCACAGACTGGCATCATAGCATCCATGGAAGACATACCATTCTGTTGTTTTGGCACCTTCTCCCAAATCAAGGCCTGATATTTAAAGTCTGTTTTCATTCAAAGACAGTGGGTGCTGTGGGAGACATTCACTGTTGCTGTAAGCTTTGTTTGACAGTGTGCCACACAGGTGGTGTGGTGGCATCAGTTCTCTGAAGAGAAGCACTGGTGACTGCTTGGCCTGCTGCAACCAAAGCTCACTCTCACTTCCAGCTATTCATCTTCTCCTGTGTGCAGCTGGGGGTGGCCTTCAAACTGTCTCTCACTAACTAGTCTTATAAAACTTCTCTGAGGAAGAGACAAATAGTCCCATTTTACTGATTTTGTGGAGAAAATGAGGCCGTGACTGAGCAAAAATTTTCACGCATTTAACTTAAGTGAGCAGACAAGTGCATAAGATTTACGAGATGAAGGATACTAGGTTTTAGATCTTAAGCACACTTTGGATATGCTCTCATTATTTGACAATTTTATTTAATCTCATGGTTGTCTGAAATAGAGCACAGTGCAAGTCGTCCTGCTGATCAAAATTTGTGAGTTGCTGTGGTCAGTGCAGGTTATAGATTTGTTCCAGGTTTTATCTTATCATCTAAAGTCAGAGAATGTCAAAGTAAGATGTATAACAGGCCCATCTTATCTCTTGTACCTCCTTGCTGACTCAGCCCTACAACTCTATTCTTAGACTTCTGTGTTCTAATCTCCACCGGCTGATTTCCACCATGTTTTAAAGTGTTTCTGTTGTAGCAGCTGTAGCCAAGACTGTTTTTATTATGGAAGTGGAAAAGTACTGCCAGTCTAATGAGTGAAAATAGATGGTCCCAGCAGCTGTAGTGCAGGCACCCTTTTTTAAAGGCGAATAACAACAGAAGAAGAGGATGGTGAACTGTAGACTGATTTTGGCAGGTTCAGTGAAAGAATAATGTTGAATACTATACCAGTTTTGTTCTTCTGTGTCATTTCTTATGAAAGCTACATTTGTATGCCTGGGCTTTATAACTATTTTATAAAATCTATCTGTATTTCATGTGTGAAATATTAAATCTTGGATATAATGTCTGATAAAAATATCAAAGGAAAATCACCTTCATTGATGTCTGTTCAATTAAGTCTGTAGAATTACATAAATTATGAGTGATGTCGGCTTTTTTTTAAAAAAGCAGAAACCAGTGCATTTTGTACTTTGTTATTCTCAAACTTAGATAAAAAGTATCTTTATGGTTTACTAGTGTCTGTCAGTGAATTTCAGGACATTCCTAATTCTTTTTGTAATTATTTTTGTAATTTTTTTGTTGTAGGAAAGGGACAAATTCTACTTGACACGCTGTGTTATATTGGAGTTACTGCAAGCACTCAAGTTGAAGTCGCCCTTACCAGACATGAATCTGCTGCTGTTGGTGCAGGTACAGGAGATTCTGATGTGTTTCTCACACTGATCCTGTCTTGGCCCAACTTTGGGAGTGGGGCAGAAGCAGAAGAACTAGGTTCAACATGGTTACAGAAAGTACCAGCGATGTCAGGGGAAGAAAGAACTTTTTGAATCCAAATCCATCTACATTTATATACATTGGTGCACACATTTAGGCTCCTACATTAGAATTTAAGAAACTAAATTTGGAATAAAAAATTCTCATATTTATAATGACCTGTGCATCATTGCTGATGTATTGAAGATCACTGAATATGTCTTGAGCTGGAAGGGACCCCTAAGGGTTGAGTCCATTGAGCTTTATATCACGTCCCGATGGGGCAGCTGCTCCAGGTGCTGCCTTGTCTTCATATCCTAGCCTCAAACCCTGTCACCAGTTCGTGTGGGAAGGTCTGCTAGTTGATCATGGGCCAGAACTCAATTTCTGGCAATAAGCTTGTCTCCAGCTCCTGAAGGCCACTTTCTTTTAACCTGTAGTTTTCCAGCAAAGAATACATTGACAATATTTCTGTTGCTTTCATTCTGTGGAGTCAAGCTATCTTTTTCATTGGAAAATATGAGGAAAGAAGATACAGACTTGTGAAAACTTTTGCCTTCAAGAAGGCAAGTGTGGCACAATTTGGCACCACAAGCCTATCCTATGAAAACAATTTACTGAAGTCCATCAGATGTAATCACAGGTAGTGGGCTCTCATTGTTTACAATGAGCTGACAATGATATGTTAGAAACTTAAATTTAGAAACCTGAAATTATAGAGGACCAACATAGCAGCACTCTGTAAGATTCAGGTGAGATGTTTATTATGCAGATCATTCATAATGCTCCCAGCATCACAGCTTCATTCACTCTTTCCCTTCACATTATGGTCAAAGCTTCATATAGCTTACTATGGACTAATCTTCTTTTGAGTACTGGTACATTACTCATAGTAAGTAAGTAATTTCCAGTTGGCAGAGAAATAATACTGACAAATGAAATTATATAGCAGTTAGGATAACTCTGGAAACAATGATTATGCCATCAGTGTTAAGGGAAGAAGTTGGGGGGGAATAATAGTACAGGTGTTTTCTTGTGATGGTAAAGGATTATTTTTCTAAATCCATTTCAAGTTAAAAACCACAAGTTTGCCTTTTGAAAAAAAATATTATTAAGCCCAAACTTCTTTTTTTCAGTCCCCGTCGATATCATCAAATTACAACCACCAACCTCTTTCTGTCATACAGCTGCAGTGATACACTTTAATACCATGTGCATTGGTTTTTGTTGATTTGAACTGACTTTTCCTGTATTACAGAATAAAGCTATTATTCTGCATTACTCCATTGTGTAATTCAGTGCTGTGGGTACGCCAAAGGGTGACAATCCCCTAGTCTAGTCATTCCTGAATTTCTCATTTGAGAATGCAAGCAGGCCATGTCAGTTTTGGCAGTGGGATTTAACTGATTAAAACTGGTCCTTCGTATTGAGTCAATTGCCTGAGAGACCCAGTAAGCAAAACCCTCTCTTACATTACCTTTGTCTCATAAAGGTAAAATGATAATTGCCTGGGTTTTCCTCCTAACACCATTCCCATATGCTGTGTTCACTTTGGGATGTATTCATACCTTACACAACAGCATCTAATGTGGATATAAATGTCGTTTATGATGTCTCTCTTTCAGAGGCTGATGAAGTGATTCATATTTCCTGCTATCCAAAGCAGCCAGCTTCTGTTTCTATGCAGTCAGTGGTGAAGAATAGGGGTTGTATTCAGACCATCTGCCATAGATGCCTACTGGAGGCATGATGACTGCTTCTCCCATTGACTGTGCAAATTGGCAGCTCTCAGTAGTATGTGGTCTGAATCATTCAACAGCCTCTGGAATTGCAATACCATAGTAACTGCTAAGCCCATCTTAAGCACCACTGTGATTTAAGAAATCCACCAGTAAAAATGCATATGTGTCTTACTTTTAATATTTTCTCAGGTGCCATTAATAGAATGAAGGGATTGGTTCACCACTTTACCACACAAAGCCACTACAATGTTAATTCAAACTGTATGCTTTTGAATGAATTATGCCATTGCAGAGTTAACACAGCACCAAACGGAAATGGCTTTAATTTCCAACAGTCATGTCTCCATGGACATGTTAGCCTGTATGCAAGATTCTATATAGACAGTGCACACAGAATACAGAGATTCTGTCAAAATGTTCCAGATAACAAAGGAGCTAGGAGCGCTTTAATTTATTGATAGATCAGTCGTGGGCTGACTAACAAAGGAGTTCCTAGAAAGGTACATTTGACACCCACGTTTATCCACATTACGTGGTACCATCAGTGTCACTGGTGACATTAAGGGTAAGATGAGAGTTAACTTTATCCTACTTTACAAAGAATGAGAATTTTAACCAGATCACTCCAATCTTTGCATAGGTGTCCTAGATGATAAAGGGTGCAGAAAGACTGTCTCCTTGATTTGTCCTAGCAAATTAAAGCCATCATGTACATGCTGCTGTTCCATGGGTTTCCATAGGAACTGCTTCTTCACACAGCATTTTGTTTCCCAGTACTTTTCTCCTGCTCACATTTCATCAGCATGTATCTTTAGGATTTTCATTGACTTCAAATTACACTGGTGTCTCTTTAGAATGTGCTTGTTCAGTCCGGCTCTAAGATTCTGTGTACCTGATCTGTTTTGTTTAGGTGACTCCTACTTTGGGAGGAGCTTTCAGCTAATGTAAATGAGGGTGTATCTAGTGGTTTCACTTTATGATTCTGTGAAGATCTGATCTGCTAATTACTGAATGTAAGGATTTACTGTTACATGTAATATGTCTATAAGAGTATGTATTTTATAACCTCTGATTATGAATGGAGGTATAATATATATAGATTATGGTATATGGATAATTGACCAGAGTCAGCAGACATTCCAATTTAGACATTATACTGCAGCTGTATCTCAACAGGCAATGCTAGTAAGAGCTGTGGCAACTACTTAACCATTTAAATTTTTTTTTTTTCAATTTTGGGTTATTTTTGTTTCCTTTTTTCTTTTCTTTTTTCTGTACCTATGGTTGGCATGAAATCCCTTGCCAGTAACCTCTTAATGTATTACGATATTTGTAGAGGGAGGCAGTGAATTGGACTGGAAATGTAAGAAATTTTTTGTTTGGAGTTTTATTTCCCCATGTTGTAGTGAGGTAGGGGTCTGTCTCTTTCCCCAAGTAACAAGTGGTGATAGAACAGGAGGAAACGGCCTCAAGTTGCACCAGAGGAGTTTGACTATTAGGAAAAATTTCTTCATTGAAAGGGTTGTCAGGCACTGGATCAGGCTGTCCAGGGAACTGATGGAGTGCCACTAAAGGACATGTTTTAATGGCAGTCTTGGCAGTGTTAGGTCTGTGATTGTACTGTGGTCTTAAAGGTCTTTTCCAACCTAAATGATTCTGATTCTGTGATCTTCTAACTGCATTGCAGCTTCAGGAAGGATCCTTGGGACTGTCAGCTTGATGATAAGAAAAATAAGCTAAACAATTATTTCATTGTTTCAACAAGCCTAATTATTCATTAGAAATTAACTAAAGTTTGTCAGTTGTTTTTCACATACAAATTACTACCTCTTACTTAACCCAAACTCCTCTGTGCAAAGACAGAGAAAAGCTGTAGATATATAGCTTTTTTATATAACCTTTTTTTAAAATATAGTTCTCCTGTAAGCTTTTATAGAAAGCTTACAGAAGACCAGTAGACATTCCTTTGGCTGCAGCTTCTTATTATTGTTCTTAAAAGAAAATGTCTGAAATAAATGACATTTTTCTTTGGCATGAGTTTTTTGTTGACTTAGATGTTGAGTCCTGTACAATGTCTGTAGCAGTGCACTGAACTCACTGTTGGGTGCTAAATATACTCAGCCAGATTCTTCATGGAATTATGGTCTTTTTTTGCAGCTGATGTAGTGCAAAGGAAGCCAAATCTGCACACAAATGGTTGGCTGAAAATTCCTTTACATAGAAAATAGCCTATCTGTTGTCCAGTGGACAGAGTGCCAGCATTGCTCTGTCTGAAATACGGCACATTTGGAGAAAATCTGTCATCTGTTTGCCTTAGTCCATCAATGGTCCTTCTTTTTTGCAGAGAAGTGGAGAGTCATGGTTGCTGTTTGAATTTAGACTCCACTGTCTTTGCTGGATTGATACCATCCCTAACCCTAAGGCTTTCCTTTGCTCACCATGTAATTATTACAGCTGTGGCACAGAAGAGCAGCAGGCCATCTCTCAGATGAAATATGAGTTAGATTCCTGTTTTATTTTCATTTGGTTTATTCTGGTGTAAAATAAATTCTTACCCTAAAAAGAGTCAACTGGAGCCAGGTCGATGTCTGAGGATACTTAATTAGATTATTAGTGTCAACTCAGGTATGTCTTTCTGGTATTCCAAAAGAACAGACTTCTTGTCAAGACAGGCTAAGTAGTTTCCAAGTCTTGGTAGGCAGTCTGAGTTCAGATTAAGTCTCATTAAAAGATAAAGCTTGTGCAAGTGTAAGAGTAAATTCTAGGGCTGCAGAGGATACTTTGAAATATTTTCACGAAGAGCAGTCAGTCATTGAGAGTACTGCTAACATATATGCATTAGACGACCATAACATATATTTTGTAGTCAATATCTATCTCAGTTTGTGAAAGTACCATGGTATTAATTAATTTTTAATAAAAGAGAAAATTAAGGCTTAGGCCTTAGTTGACAGTTATTTTCTGTGTGCTCTTTCTTAGAAAGTTACATTGCATCACTATGGACAAAAATTGCTCAAGTGCAAATACAGTATTAGGACAAGAAGCTGTAGAAATAAGCAAATTATCTGCAGGGAGTCCAATGCATTATTGAAGCTTATAATGTTTAAATAACAGTATTAGCAAGTTCAATGTATGAATGATGTGGACATTGGAGATTTTAGGTCACGGGATTTGGAAATAAAAAGAAACAAGAAAAAAGGAAAAATAAAGCGAGGAAAATAAAAGCATAAGAAAAGCAAGGCGAGATATTTTAATGAAATGGAATGTCACTGAGCATCTTTCAGAAACAACTTGTTTATGTAGTATTGTGGCCTGTATTGTGCAGGAGTTATACCACACCATACTAATATGTTGTTAACTTGAAAACTTGTCATATAATTCGTCACTGTAGAATTCCAGTGAACACGCTGTAGTATGACAGTGAAGAATATGGCATCCTGCCTTATCATTCTCTGTCATGGTTTACTATATAGTGAAAGAGGAGCATTTTATAAATGGAAGGAATAGCAAATA
>VZRL01006316.1:2683793-2779095 GCA_013397895.1 Origma solitaria | reverse complement strand
ATATATATATATATTTGTTCATAACAAAAATCTGATTTATTGTATAATATTCTTCAAATTGCTTCTGCACAATATATGTGTTAATTAAGCACATTAAAATCAGAATTTTTTTCATTAAAATGGTCTCATTTATAATGGTAAGTTAACTAGGTTGTTTATAAAGAAAGATCTCTAAAGGCAAATTACCCTGAATAAAAGCAGGAAGAGAGCTGAACTGATTTTAATGAAGTAATGAATAAATTATTAATGTCTTCAGGTTCCTCAAAAATAATTAAAAAATAACTTGTCCTTAATTTCTTCTTAGTTTGTTTGTGCAGATGCTGGAACAAAACTAGCTGAGTCAACAATCTTACATAAACAGATGATTGCCTCAATGCCTGGAGTAAGTACTGAACCAAAGTCCATTTCTTAGTTCTGTTGTTCTTATTTTTTAAAAAATACTTCTTATTCAGATTGCTTTGCTTCATTCTAATGCTCTTTCCTTTTCATTTCTCCTCTGGTTGGAAGATGTATTATAGGCAGAGGTTGAGAAGCTTCATCCTTTTTATTAATGGTGGAAAAGTTCTGAATTTGGTGTTGCTTCCCTTGCATTCACTGGTGATAACCTTTAGTCATGTAACTGACTTCAGTGGAACCTGTGCTCAAAAAGATAAATTGAGATTTGCAATTCTCAGTGGGGAACAGATGAGCTGAATGCATCAAAAGATGGTAGCAGGATGGAAAGCTACAGGCCATTGCCTCCATTCTCACAAAAGATTATCTGATTAAAGAAAGGAGTTAATGGTATTTTTCTAGTAATGTAAAAGTAATTCATCTATATCCTGCTGATGAGTATACCTAATTACAAGTACTCCTAATTGCCCAGGCACTGAATATACACCTTGTGAATATGGAAGGAAGTAGCACAATGGAAGATCTTGACTTGTTCCATGACACATGGAACTCCATGACTGAGTGCCCAAGCAAATGGAAGAGGGTTAGCCAAGGTTTGCTTCACAAGCTGAGTGAGGAAAACTTGTTTTCTTGTGTGTGTGTCAGCTTTAGGGATGACTTAATAGGATCTTTCCCATGTATCTTCTGAAGTGCGTGATTTTTTAAATGCCAATCTTTAATAATACCCTTCTTCCCAACAGGATATTTTAATTTATACTTGCTTTAAATAGATAGACTAACATTGGTGTTACAAGGTATGATAGGAACATGATCATTTCAGAAGAAATCATAGAAAATTAGGCTGCCTACTGCTTGCATGAAACAGAATAGGTGGTTGGAGAGAGGTCTTGTGCAACTGAGCATTTATTTTCAGAGACTGGATTGTAGTATCTTTCATAATTATTTTATTCAATATTCTAGAACCCAGATCGAATCCTTAGTGCACATAAACTGGATGGAGGATATACTGACAGGGTTCTCAGTGACCATATTTTACTGTTTTTTATTCTGTCATGGGAACTGACAGGAACAACATTTGAAAAGCCAGAAGGTGGCATAGTTCAACACTGTGTAGATGGATATTAACATACAAAAATCAGGAGTGCCCAGGTCAGTTGTTTAAATATGGAATGTGTGCAGTTTTTAAAATTTCAGCCACTAAAACTCAAATTTGGCTTAATAATTTTGTTATCAAAACTAATCTGGTTCATTTGTATACTCAGATAGGGTAATCAGCTTCTATGCTTCGAAGTGCTGGTAATTAAAAAGAGGTCAAAGAATAGTAGTTTTCTTCTGTAAACTTTACTACAGTGTTTTGCCCTGAACCTATGACTTGGGATAAAATAGATTTTGGTGACTTCAAAAAGATAATAATGTGATCATTTAGCCCCAAAAGTTAAGCATTTCTTTTACTTGGCCCCTAAGAATAAGGCATTCACAGTTCCCCTTGAATTCAGCTAGCATTATCTTCACCTCAGACTATTAACGTACAAACAGCGGTTTATATGATACCTAGTGGGTCGGTTGTATCACCTTCTGAAAGCTTCCCTGCAGGGTTCTCTGATCCGTTCAAAGCCCTTACTTAATCTGACAGCTTTGTTCCGTTGACTGCTTTACGCACCTCAGGCACATCTTGTGCTAGCGGAGGGCCAGATTCACATTTGTCACTGTTCTAGGAAAAGGATTATGAAAATTTGTATTGTGCGAATACAGCCAGCACCACGTTGAGTCCTTTTGTTTTCCCTTTGAGGCTGTTTTTGCTCTGGCACAGGTGGCTTCTCAATAAGCTTATACCTTTATGATCTAACTAGAGCACTTCATAGCTTAAGTGTCATTAAGATGCTGTATTTTGAATGTCTTTTCTTCAGGAATATGCAAGAAATATTCATTAGTTTTGCAGAGAGGAAAAAAAGTAATACATTTCAGTGATGTTCATTTTAGTGATGTTTACACATAAAATACCTGAAGCCAGTTATTTAAACTATTTTTCCATCGTGATTAATGTGAATATAAGGGTATCTGTGCCTGTGATGGAAATTTGTTTTCTTTGATTGTAACTGATTGGTTCCAGTTGCAGAAATGCTCAGCTGCTTGAAAAACTGAGTTGTTCGATTCTCATTGAGTTTTTAAGACTTTGAGTCTGGTCCACTGTAAATTTCAGGATGACATGACAAGAATATTCTTGAAAGTTTCATCAGTTAATCTTTTACTGCTGTCACGGATAAGAGTATTTTATGATGCATGAAGAAGCTACAGCGGCTGGGCTATCTTCTTATACTATAATCAGATAAGGGGACATAATACAGTGAGAAGAAGAACATCAAAGAATACCTATTCCTAATGAATCTAACTAAAAAGTAAAATAAAGAATTTGAGACAGACAAATTGTATTCTGGTGAAGCAAAACCTAGTACTTAAACTTATTTCATTTGTGTTTTAGTGTGGAACAGCAGCAATGGAATGCATGAGGCAGTATGTTGGGGAAGTGCTGGATTTCATTGCAGATATGCATACCTTAACCAAATTGAAGGTTGGTTTCGGCCATACATTGATCTAAAGTGCATGCATTTTTTAACAAAAAATTGTATTCTGTAAGGAACCTGCCTGGGAGACACGGTAGGAAGTATTTGAGGATGACTGACAGGTTTTTTCCTTTCTCTTTTATAAAAATGTTACTACTGCTATAGATTAGGGACTTCTGTGGCATCACTATAAAGTAGCTTATGTAGTGTTGAAATGGAGGCTGATTCAAATATCGTGAGCACACAATAAAAATGCAGAATTGATTTTTCTGAAATGTTGATGATAAGCAAATGTCATACTAAAGTCACTGTGAGAAGTTGTGTTTAATATAACCCAGGGAAACATAAAACTCCTTGCCTGTACAACTAAGTACACTCTTGTGGAGGAATCCTCTGTCTCTTATATACACAAACAGACACTTAAATTAATTGGAAGTTCAGAGTTAATTAAAATGCAGTAATTGACCTAAAAAAGGGGGTGTCCTTTTTCTAATTGATGCTGTTGTTTTCATTGTCAGGTTATATTCTCTTGACGGGGAAAAACCAAATAGCTCTTACCTCTGTAGTCCAAACTGCGTTTTGGTTTCTTTATAATCGCTGGATGATAAATTGTTAAGAGGAGTGATAGGAAAATACTTCTGTTATCATAAAATATTTTATTTAAGAATGCATTTTATAAAAAGATCCTAGTAATCATTAGCTGAGCAAAACCTAGAATTCCTGTTTTCATGGAGGAACTTAATGTTTCTATTAAATTTCCTATAGAATGGAAATTCTCTAAAATGTTTTGAAAAAAAAATAGCCCAAGTAACATTACTGCTCTGGAGTTTATTTATGAAGCAATGAGATGAGGATTTTTACCCTACTAGTTTCTCACAAACTCACTTGTTCACTGTCCCCCTGGCCTCTCCAATCCACCTTGTGCCCCAGAGGGGACACCTTATTTCAAGTTAGTAATATTACCACGAAGGAAGAAGAATTCAGCTAAACTGAAACTTGTGTCTTGAAATTCGCTGTAACTGTATTTTACTGGACAAAATATTCCTTTCCTTAAGTTCTTACCCTGTTTGCCATGAATTCCTTTGAATTAAAAAAAACAGTCTAAGGGAAGCAGCCTGTTATGCTGGAGTAGAAATTTACTTCAAAGCAAAAAGTAATTAATCATTTTAAGTTCAATTGGATTGCCTTCCCACTCCATCCTCTTAAAGCTATTCACCCATCTCTCTAAAAGTTCAGAACTGCTTTCAGAATAGGTAGGCAAATGAATTATAAATGAGGCAAGAGATACATATGGTTTGCTAGTTCCACAGAAAAAAAAAAGAATTTATCTGAAACCAGTAATGGGGAAAATTTGTTTATAAATACTTGCAGGTATCCTCTATCCTGTGTAAAATGTTTCTGTAGAAAACTTTCTTTCATTTGGACTTTTTTCCTTCTGGCCCTCTCCCTTGAGCTGTAGTCTGATTTTTAGAATCGTTCTTACAGTGCTGAAGTCAGATAAGATGATTACTTCTTATGCTCAGTGGGACTGTCTATTTTAAAAATTTTACATATGGGTATAGGTAGAACATGAACTGAAACTTTTACCCCTTTTTTTCATGTTCATCTTTTGAAATTGGACAAGAATCTTCCCAGATGTGTCATCTGGCCATTTAAAACTATGCTAGAAATTTCATGGTTTTTTGATTTAGCCATGTAATACCAGAATCCAAGGACAAAATTAGCACAATAGGACAGTCAAATATGACAATAATTTTATGTGGTGTAAAGAATAAGCTTTTCTTTCTTACAAAATTAAAAGGCAGTTTTTATTTGACCAGATAAAACTTACTTTGTGGTTTCAACATAGTTCAGAAAATATTTGTAAGCATTTCTAAGTTTACAAACAGTCAGAACTTCAAACATATTCACAACCTCTAGATTAAAAATCTTGCAAACTCATTTAATATATTTACTTACATTGCTTGGGTTTTATTAACAGAGGTGTTACTCACTAGAAAATGGGTCCTAAGATCATCCGGTTGTACCATTTCTTACAAGTGTGTATTACCAACAGCATCTGGGGTTGGCAGCTAACAAAGAATGCTGCATGGTTTATATGACCAGTTACAATCCTAACAGCACTTTAATGTTGGTTTTCAAATTTGGAAATTTCTACTCTCTGTAGGAATTCAGTGAACAGAAATAGTTAAAGTTGTTTATTTATATCCAGTGTCATCTTCTGCATGTCCAAGAATAATTTCTTTGAAAGAGGCTAATTCCTGTGTATTAGCAACTACTACATTATGAAAAAGATGTAAGTGATAATTCTCAAGATAATCACATTTCAGTGTACTGTTTCTGTTCTATTTATTATTGGGTTTTTTTTCCCTTTGGGAGAAGAATTTAATTGGTAAAGCTTGGCAGGAATTTATTGAGAAAATTGCACAATTTTTGAAGATTAATAATGTATCTACCTGTGTAACTGTCTATCCTTTTTCCCTGGCTGTATAACAAAGTCATTAGATATTCATGATGGTACATAGGGTTTTTTTCTCTTGAAAGAGACTTTAAGTAAGTGCAATTTGAGAGTGTAAGTTTCTGGGGTCAGATACTTATCTGTTACAAAAACATTATTGGTTCACTGATTTTTATCCTGTTATAGTAATTGAATAACTGATGACCTGATTTTCTTGTGCAAAGCATATGGCTCTCCTTTTAAGCAAGCAACTGCAGTCAGCATGTGTTCTGTTATAGTCTAGTACCAGAAGGTAATGCAAAGTTAGCTTAATAGAAATACAGAAGTATCTCAAGAAGTGCCACTGAACATCTCTTATAGCTGGCAAAGCAGGATAATAAATTATCTTTCAAGGCATAAATATTTGCATGTTTCTTGGTAAGAGGTTTGGCCCTTTTTATTGCCAAAGCTTAAAGGCATTTGTAACAGCTGAATAGTGCAATATAGTCTTATTGCTGGTGAATAATTGAGAGCTTCTTTCTGAATGTGTAAATGGAATATTGCGCATGGAAGACATTTCCTCCCAGATGCTCTCTTGTTAAATGGTTAGATTCTTCCATTTTCACCTAAGCTCTCTGGATATGCAAGTATTAGTTTGTATTTATCAGCTGTTGAGTTTGCTGATACAAAAGATGCCTATGCATTTTACCCAATTTATATTTTGTGTGGTGTCTTGACATTGTGGCCCTCTGTGGAAGGATCTCCATCATACAGGGGTTAATAATACAGGGACTGGAGAATTTTTAAAAATCTGTTTCTGAGTTTTGGTTTGCAAACACAGTTAGAGGTCCTGAGAAAGAATTGAAGGGGAGTGAAATAGAATATGCTGTTGTTTTGAAAAACTTCGTTCAAACAAAATACTCTTTTTGGGTAGAAAATCAGATCTTTGCCTTGCAGAGTCACATGAAGACTTGTTCTCAGCCACTGCATGAAGATACATTTGGTGGACATCTGAAAGTTGGTTTAGCTCAGATTGCTGCTATGGAAATCACCCGGGGAAACCACAGGGACAACAAAGCTGTGATCCGATATTTGCCTTGGCTTTACCATCCTCCTTCGGCAATGCAACAAGGGTGAGAATGCTTTTCCACAAAACGGAATACTAAAATGAGTTAGAAATCTTCACAAAATTAAGTGTCTATTGCTGGTTTCCATAGATAAGACCCACAGTAGGGAATGGTGGCTGTGGGGCATTGAAACAGCTGCTCAGCAGCTCCCTGATCCTTAACTGATGAGTTTGTCAATGTACTATTTAAAGTACATGCCAGAGGAACAGTGGAGGTAACTCCAGTGGCTTGAGTAGAATATCACTGGAAACTAACTTGATTCTTGGTCTAGATGCAGACATTGAAAAGCACTTGATCAGTCCTAGAATTTCAGAAAATATTCTGTGAGTTATAGACAATACAGTGGGAAATGGCCTTCAACATTATAGAGTACAGATGGAGGACTCTGAAGCGTGGGCCTACTGATGTGATGATAAACTACTAACTTCATCTGCTTAAAGTTAGATGAGAGAAATCCTGCTCAAAACATGTTTTCAGTCCCTTTTCACTGTGAGAAATCCCGATGTACAGTGTTTTATCTTCTAAAAGAATGGAGGTACTGTCTCTTGTGTTACAGTGACAACAAATGAGATGTTTTGAGTGTAGGCAGTTGGATTATGTTTCAACAAGCCTTTATTCTTATCCCAGCTTTGTCTTAGACTACCTGTCCAGGATTCTGGGGACTAAGCTGCTTAGGCTACAGTCCTTTAGATACATCTGCATGTGCATCTGTGGGGAGCATATCTGCTTTTGGAAATATGGATTGCTTATCTCCTTGCAGTTTTGTTTCTTACATGTAAAAAAATGAACATAAGTTCTGAATTGAAGATAATGAATTACTTTAAGATCCTATAGGTACTTGAGGAAGAGCATTGTATCAGAATTTATTAAAAACCAAAAATTAATGGAAAACCTCTTGGGTAATATGACTCTTCGACAGTGACACCAAATTAGAAACTAAAACCAGCAGTGAGAGTGGCCTAGTAAACAGTCATTTATTAATGGAAAACCAGTTTTTTTCCTGTGCCTGTGAATTCAAATGGTTATTTAATCTGAGCTTGGAAACAGCAAAGGGACAGGCAGGATGTCACACTAAAGTGATCTTCCCTTTTAGATTATATAAGCACACTTCTTTGCAATTAGACATTTCACGAAATGGTGGACAAATACCTAAGTGTCACAAAAAAGCATAGTCCTTGCCCTCAAAACCACAATCCAAATGTGCAAGGAGAGGCTCAAGAAAACAGAAATTAACTCCACTTTACCAAGTGAGAAGTGTAACCCAGTGGAGGTAAGGCAGCTGTGTGGTGTACAGGGGAGCTGAGAGGAGTATTTCCATTTGGGCAATCCTTCCCATCTGATGATATCTGTGTAAAAGATCACTGTGTATGGAAGCAATGAATCTGTGAATGCTTTAACCTTTTATAGAAACTGTTTCTTAGACCCACCAAATATGTTCTATTGAAATTGTATATGCTACTTCAAGACCACTCAGTTCTGTGTGGTTGGAATCTTCCCAAAAGCTGTACCAATGATCTGTGTCTCCCGCACACTGAGACTGCATCTGCCTAATGTGCGTAAGGAGACTCCATATTTTGGGGAAAGCCAGAAAACTTAGTGTCATTGTAAAATGTGCTCTTTCTTGACAGGCCCAAAGAATTCATAGAATGTGTCTCACACATTCGTTTGCTGTCCTGGCTACTTCTGGGGTCTCTGACACACAATGTTGTCTGTCCAAATTCTCCATCATCTTGCATGCCTATTCCACTGGATGCAGGTTCACAAATTGCTGACCACCTTATTGTTATTCTGATTGGGTTTCCAGAGCAATCAAAGGTAAGGGATTATGTATTTTAAGTAGAGATGTGTTATGTATTGGCCTTATTGCAAACATTTATTTTTAGTAAGAAAAAAGGAGGGGTAAAATCTTAATCCAGGACCTAAGGAAAGAAATCTCTGTACAGTTTTTCTTACATGCATAGAAAACTGATGAAATCAGTACAGTTAAGTTTGAGGTTCAGCAATTTGAAAATGTCTGAACACAGGAAGGAGGAAAGAAAAACTGAATTCCGCATTGAAGCTTTAGCAATGACTGCCTCTGTAGCAAACCCCCAGAAAGTTATTTAGTCTATTTGTATAGTTGCACTGGATAGCATGTAAACAATTTTATGATCAAAATAATTACAAACAGTGATGATTCAAGCACAACTTTTTTCTTAAAGTGTTCAGGACAAGAAGAGTTATTACAGATTGTAAGACATTTGTGACAGTAATTTAACACAAATATAGCAGCAGTCCTTGACACCAACCAGGTTTTCATTAGTGACAGAAGCAAAATAATCACACATTTATCTTATACATAAAGTCCTCCTTTCTTTCCCTTCACCCAGCCAAGACTCTGGTGCTTCCCATTCATTTCTTCGGCCTTTTTTTGCTCTTTCAAATACCTCTTTCCAGTTACCAAGCAACCATTGCGATGTTTGGTGCAGTCATACTGCCACAGAGCATGAATCCCTCTTGCACTTGCAAACTGAGAAAACATCTCTAACCAGAAGCATCTTTCTTGTAATGAAGTAGTTAATGCCCAGCAGTCCCGGAGGCTCAGACACTGTGATATATAACAAGGATTAGCAAGGAGCCATGCTTGAGTATGCAAAATGAATTCTCTTTCCTTGACTGTTTCTTTGTGACTGTGAGCAGTCCCAGCAAAGTAGAAAAGGATGACAGATTAAGAGAACAGATGTAGCATCATGTATTTTGTATGGTAAGTGTCCTTTCAGGTGATCAGAATCTGACTGACTTACCCCAGCAGCATTTCTGAAGTGGAGTCATATGTGCCAGAGCCTCCAGGCCTTCCACAGATTGCAGTGGAGATTTCCATTAAGAAAGTTTCAGAAACAGTCCTGGATGCCTGTTTTGCAAAACTAACCTTCTTTTGAAGAGACTGACCTTAATGACATGCACTTAAATGGCATGGGAGTGTGTTTGCAAATGCAGTTTTTGGTCTGTAAATATAAACCCATTTTTTAAACATGGGGAAGATGTTAACAAGTGTATTTGACTTACTAGTTCCTAATGGGAGGGAAATATGGGAAGGTGAAGGGCAAGAGTGCACAGTGGGACACATGACAGGGGATGAAAGCCTCTGCACTGTATCCCAGCACACTTATGTAAATAAACATTTTCTTCTATTTTCTGTTTCCACAGACATCTGTTCTGCACATGTGTTCCCTGTTCCATGCGTTTATTTTTGCTCAGCTCTGGACAGTGTATTGTGAGCAAACAGCAGTAGCTCCGACAGTCCAGAATCAGAATGAATTTAGCTTTACAGCAATCCTTACAGCCCTGGAGTTCTGGAGCCGAGTGACACCGAGCATCCTCCAGCTAATGGCACATAACAAAGTGGTGAGTCAGGTGCTGCAGACAGATTTAGTACAGATTAAACTCAGAGGAGGCTTCGCTCTGTTTCAATGGAATACAACAGACTATGAATAACATCATAAAGTGACTTTGATGCTTTTGAGAAATTAAAGGGATAGCTAATTCATAGTGGTTTAACCTCACAATGGGCCTGAAACAGGATCTAGCCAGAATCTGCCTGAAACAACATCACAATCTTGAGTTGCTGCTTGTTGGATTAAGAGCTCCTTGCATCACATCTCATTTTATATATCTTCCTGCTCTTAACTCTAGTCTGTTGTTTTATCTGACTCTGCCTTACAGCAGAAATGAACTGTTCTAGGATAATTCTGTGAATATCCTTTTTTTTTTTTTAAACCATGTGAGATGGTGAAAAAATACACAACTTCTGACAATTGGCCACCCATAATTCACTGGTTACTCATAAAAAATAAGCTACATAAATATCTCTTGAAACATTTTTGAGTAATGAATGACTTGAAAGAGGCATCTCTAGAGATAAGATTTAAAAGGGAAATGTTCACTCTGTCCAGAAATCATCCATACAATTTCTTTGGAAATAACTTCTAAACATTTGTTTGCCCCAAATACTCTCTTCTTTTGGAGCAACTTTATGCAATAAGAACCCAGAGGGGTTCCAGCAGCCCTCTTATGCTGTTCTGTTGCTTACCCTTGATTAATGATTTTCTGTGCCTGCAGGATTTGGGTTAAGAGCTTGTTTATGACAGGGAAGAACTATTGTGTTTCCCACACCCCAGATAGTCATGACAGGTCAAAACTTTTTAACTGAGATATGTTCACTAGTAGCTCTGGCTCTGGAGAGCCTGATGTTAGCTGTGAGTGAGAAACATTTTTATGCATGGCCCATTCCTCTTAAGTCAGCTGCTCTTAAGGTTTGGGTTTTTAAGGTTTGGTGCTATCAAGGTTTTTAATTCTTGGTTTGTTTGTGTTTTCTTTTTTCTTTTTTAAATGTAGACCTGCTATGTGTATGGAAATTTAGTATAATTCCCCTTTCCCCATGTGGAGTATCTTCCATCCCAGGCGGGTATGGGCTTTGCCCTTTTAATTGTAATTGCATGGACTACATTTGAATATCTCAAGCAGTTATTGTTTCCTGTGTCTTGTCCATATCAGGCAAGGACCACCTAAAGCTGTCTGTCCTTAGATGATATTTTAGCCTCTGACATCTGGTGGGGTCTCTGTGGTTCACAAGCCATGGTGGGGGGCAATAGTTCAGGAAGCTCCATTTGAAGGAACAGGAAGTGCACAGCATTTCTAACCAGCCGTTTCTAACCAGTTTTTGTGTTTAGTCAGACACAAAAACCTCTTGTCAAGCCTTAGGACAAGAATATGACCAGGAAGTCCCAAGTTCCAATTCTTTTTCTGAAAGTATATCATTATGTGGTTTTAGTGGCACAGTTATTAAGCTCTCTGCCTCAGCTCTTGCTCTGTGAAATGTAGATAATAATACTTGCCTGTCTCACAGGGGTGTTGTGAGGTTAATTAGTTAGTGTTCGTGAAGCACTTTGAAGATGAAAAGCACAACATAAAAGCTAAGTTTATTATTATCAAGGGGAATTTACATGTAGTTTAGACAGGCACTGTAAATACTCACTGCTGGCTCAGGGTGTTTGTCTTGTACCTGTGAATTTATACAATATAAAACATAAAAAGCTGTCTGCTACCAAATAACTGATATTTGCATCTGTCATAAATTACGATACAAAATGGAAGAATTATGGACTAGCTGTCAGTTCAAAACAATAAATTGTCTTTTGATGGGGGACAAAAAGATGGGTTTTGTGAGTATGTTAATTTTCAAAGATTCAGTAAATAAAAATACAGTTTCTGACAGACAGATTGATGAGAATTACACGGCAAGGACATAAAAACGAATTTATGATGTCTGAAAAGAACAAAGCCAAAGGCAACTTGTTTTGATGTGTGATAAGAATTAAAATACATCAAGGATTCAAACATTTAACAGATAGAGGTTACCACATTGGGGTAAAACTAAATAAAGAAAAACATCCCATATGTGCTCATGTAATATTTAATCTTGTCAATAATAAATGCACATGCAGTGATTCAATAAAACTGCCTAGCAAATACAGGAAGATTCTTCTTAGAGCCTGTTGGCTTAGCTTACTACATTGATATGCTGGACATTAATTTGGTTTTACGCTTGATTTTTTTTTTCCAAGATGGTGGAAATGGTGTGTCTGCATGTGATTAGTCTAATGGAGGCCTTACAGGAATGCAACTCTACTATCTTTGTAAAGGTAGGCATACCATACCATGAATATTTAGTTAATGATATTGTCTGATCATTGTGATTTCTAAACCTACTGTCCTCTGCTTCCCCTCCCACTCAAAAAAAAGAAAGTGGAAGAAACTGAAGTTGAATGTTGGTGCAACAATAAACTCTAGCAGAGCATAATGAAAAATAAAATATGTGGTAAGAAGACCAGACCACAATCTCAAATTCAGGTTCTCCTGACTTTTTTTTAGATGAACATCTAATCTACTTCCTCTTTACATTGTCACAAAGGTCTTACTCCTGTAATAGACACAACTAATGTCACTGACTTTGAGAACCTCTAGCTATTGTCTGAATTTTCAGCCACTCTGTATCTTTTAATCATCACAGGTCCTTTGCAGATCTCCTCTGTGTTCTGAGCCTCACATTCTTCTAGGTGGATAACAAAAAACGTTGTGCCACAGTGGTTTTCTTGTTATTATATGCTTATGTGTTGTTTCTTTGGAAATTGGTGGTCAGTCTCCCATGGGTTATCACAGTGTTTGCACAAGGACTGCAGTAGTCTCACAAGCATAAATCAATTTTACTAGCCTTTTTTCACATTTTCCCAGTGCAAGAGAGTTTCCATGTAAGTATATAAGGTTAATATAGTTCTCCTGTTGCCATAAAGGAAATTTCTGACTGTTGCTTTACTCCAATCTTTTATGATCAAGCAAGAATTGAAGATAAAGTAGCTAAAATTGAAGGTCTTTATGTCAACTGACATGAAAGTATTCACACTCATTGTGAAAATACAGATTTGTAATGGCTTGATTCACTACAGAAATTCTGTCACTAAGGGATGTTAAAGTGATTATGGCTGTGCCTGAGAGACGTATGGGCTTCTCTTTCAGGCAGTCCAGGATGTCCAGAATTTGACAAAGATGAAGAGTGGTTTTAAAGCTGTGAAAAGAGAGGCCTTTAGGGCCAAATCCCTGTCACAGTTCAAATGAATGCTTTCAGGCGGTTATATTTGAGAGTATATATCACTGTAATGCTAAGTCAGGTTAAAAGGACATTGTTGTTGCTATAAAATCAAGCTCATAAAACTGTGGAACTCTGAGTTAAGGTGCTAAGCTTTCATGTTTAGTGGATGGGAGATGGAAGAGAAGAATCTGGATGACCAAATCCCCTTTACTCAGCCCTAAAGTGAAATCCTGCATGAACCATATACATACATAACAGTACTAAAGGATTCATAGTTCCAGGTTACTATCTTTTCAGAATTAACTAATTGTAAAAATATTTATTGTAGATCTGAAAAATAAGTGCCATGATTTAGTGAAAGATTTACTGTATGTTTGAAGATCTTCAAAGATGCAGCAGTGCAAAGCTTACTCACACAGGAACCAGTGAGTGGCTTCTCTAATTTAAAAAATCAGATTTGAGACTGTCTCTTCTTCAGTGACTGTGAAGTAGATCTGAACTTTGTTACTCTTACTTCATAAGTCTGAATTATGACAATTCTTTGAAAAAGAGTTGACTGGGCAGGTTTTCGGTAGCTTGTTTTATTCTAGACAATTTTATCTTGTATTTTAAAGCTTTTTTTTTCTCTTTTATTTTAGATGTCTTTCAAACAAGGTTTAGTTTTCATTGAAGAAAAGGACATAGTGTAGTGAGTTGGGGTTTTTTTCTTATCACTCTTTCAGAGATTTATTGAGCAAAATTAATAATTCCCAATGAATTTCTCTTGGATCTGAGCACAGTAGTATTGAAAAATACTGACCATTTGTCATTCATTTAATGATATTTACTGCAAGGTCTTTTATTCCATCTGAGGATTCAGGTGGTGCAAAAACTTATTTGTTGATGAAGTCATTGCATGATTAAACACATGCAATGTGTTTAATGCAATGCACATATCTTTTAATGCACCAAAATGAGAAGGTGGTGCATGTCATATGGTGCCAGGTGGTTTATGGATAGCTGTCCTAGGTGACCATTTTATGCATGACAAGTGAGGGGGGAAAAGAGATGACATAAACAGTGCATCTCTTCATCACTGAAACAAGAGTTTTCTTTATACCTGAGATTAAGTACTCCATCTCCTCCTTGTGTTGGTGGAGTGAAGTTTCCTCCTCATGGTACTGTTGGCCTTTGCTATTAAATTAAACTCACACTGAAAGCTTTGAGATGTGTTGATTACTTCCTATACTCTTTGAGCCATTTCCTATATTCACAGAGGATATTTTTTTGGTCTGATATTCTGTCTTTACCAATCTGGTGTGAAAAACAAAGTTGCTTTCCTATGAAAACATTTCAATGGTTATGCATTTAATTTTTTTGCTAAGTTGTAGTGAGATACACACACACACACACACACACATTTACACAGATGCACATATATACACACATATATTTAATTCATTATATATTCCTCTGAAGGGAAGCATTCTGCTTTAGAAGGGCTTAAATGAAAGTGTTCAACTTCTCTCCTGCTTTTCTATGTCAAAGGAACTGGAAAAGTGGCTGTACCTGGATAGGCATTGGTGATGGAGATCAACTCCTTGCTGATCACATCTTTCAGCATCTAATATATCTCTGAGGAACTTGGGACCCTACAGTAAAGAGAGGAATGCTCAAGGCCTTTTGCAGGGACCCAAGGGTTTTGGGCAGCTCCAGCAGCTGCTGTGTAGCTTTTTAGAGAACACGGTAGGCAGCAGATTTGGGGAGCCAGAACCGCGCCATGACCAACCTGTTCTACAGCCTGGTTTCCCTTTAAAAATCGAACTGGTATCAATATAGGTCTGTTGAAAATATAAAGTAAAAAAATTTGAAAGTGTCTGACAGCATTCTGTTCTTCCAGCTGTTCTTTTCTATTCTTCCTTTGTGAAGAAAAGGCTGTCTGAGGATTAGTGAAGAAAACTCGAGTACTTCCATAAAAATTTATTCTTGTGTGACTTATCTATCTGGCAGCTGTAGCACCAGAGGGCTTGCTTGCTTTTGCCTGCAGAAGAATATTTCATTTCCCTAAATATGTCCAGACCCTGGAAGACAGAACTGGTGCTGGAGGACAAAGATCTGTATCTGACCTTAGACTTTTCCAGAAGAGATATTGATAAAAGCTAGTTTCCATGAGTGCCCTTTATAGTCAGTGGAGATACACAGTATTTTTGGACATGATTCATCTTGATCTATTTTAGATACTTGCTTTGGGACAAGATGAGCTGGATGTGAAGTGCTTGATTCTCTCAGCTGACTGTTAAAGTTGTGCAGTGAATTGGTTCAGATACAGAGGGGTACCCTAAGTTTTCTTCCTGGCTTCCCTTCTTGCTTGATATGCTTCTGATGCCAGTCCTGCCACCACTGGCTAACTCCATAGGAACTTCATCAGGGCCAGATGAAATAGTCAGCGATGTTCTGCTGATGGCAGTGGGGTATGGAGCATGACCTCTCAGACCTGTTCCCTCCTCACCAAAAACACACATTGGGATTGCAGTCACTGCATCTCATTAAGCACTTCATTCGTGTGAGAGCCCATGGAAGGATGTACAGTTCACGTCTGCTGCATCTGGCTGCATTCCAGCTGTTTTGGCATTCATCTGTCTGTAAATGCTGAGGTTTGACTATGGTTCTTTGTGTGGTAGACTAAGTAATGAGTTCTGACAGAGCTGCATATGATTCTCCAGCAAAAGAGCATTGAAATTGAAACAATTATCATTCCTTGCACAAGGGAAACAGCACTTTATCTAATGTTGTCAATAGTGATTAGGTTTAACTTGCAGCTCCCGGTAGCATAATTGGCAAATTGCAAATTTTAATGCCATTTGGAGGAACATTTTAGAACAGTAACCTCAGTGGTTAAATTAATATTGAAAAACATGAATACTTTTGCTAGAAATGCCTCTCTGGCTTCCATAAGGTTGTCATGTTAGACTTCCTCAGAAGTAAAAGTTCCCTGAAGAGCAGAAGTCTGAAATATGTATCACTCCAGTCCAATCACAGGTCACAGATTTGCAGACCTCCTCACCTTGTCATTCTGGATAGCTTTTACCTGTGCTTCCCAGCCTACAGAATATCTCACATTCTGCAGTGAAGCACTGATGTGACTCGTGGCTTATAGAATGTTGGTTAACTGTTAAATATATGGCCTGTTATTAAGAACTACTGCTGCATGTTTTTTTTCATTTCTTGATGTATATCTCATCATGCAAAGTGTTTATTGTATTTACTCCAATATTATTCACCTGCACATACAGGAACACTCTCACAAGGAAAATAAGAAGTGACTTCCTCTAACAAGTTTAATTCTGTATTTTCATCATCGCCTTGAACAGGATGGCAATAATTGCTGTTGGTGATTCAAGCTACAGACAAGGGAAACTGGCTTCTTTACATCCAAGAGTTACCTTCTCCAAATACTTAAAATACATTTTCAGATTGTGGTTCAGACTATGCCAATTCAAATGGCTAAATGCATTAGATGTGTCCTTCTCTGTCTCACAATAACTGTAGCATGTTTACAGTCACTTGTATAATAACAAAATGCCCCTCTTCTTGCAGCTCATACCAATGTGGTTGCCAATGATACAGTCAAATCTAAAGGTAAGTTGTTTCTAGTACCTTATCCTTTTATTCTTGGTATTATACATTTCTATAAATTCTGGAAATAAGGTATGATCTCCAAACTGTCTGAAACTAGATAGTGGCAGCATATGCAGATGAGATGAAGGTCTGAAGTGTGAGCATACATGGAGCACCATTGGCTGAGTACTTGCTCTGTAGTCAGTCCTGCTTTCCTTTTCCTTTCTGGAACACTTTCCTCTAGCCAGGTCCTGCACTGGGGCCTTTCTCTCTATTTACTGTGACTGGTTGTTCCTGAACTGTGGTTTTCTTAATGTCTCAGGATTGAGAGTTCCCTGAGAAATCAGGATAGGGACTCTTGACTGAAGAGATAGCTTTGGATTCTAAAGCAGATATTGTGGGCCTATTTGCTTGGGTAAAACTGTATTAATATATGTATTAAAGGTAAGAAACTAAATGTTCTGCATTATTTCAACAGCATTTATCTGCTGGACTTCAGCTCCGCCTCCAAGCCATCCAGAGCAATGTCAACCATCACAGCCTGAGGATGTTGCAGGGGTCAGGACAAATGAACAATAGCTCATCTGTGCTCCGCAAATGGCTACAGTGTACCCAGTTTAAAATGGCTCAAGTAGAAATTCAGTCATCAGAAGCTGCATCGCAATTTTATCCTTTATGATTAATGTAATTTGTTCCAAAATATTAAATTTTTAGCCTAGCAATAACAGGGTTAGAACTGTAAAAGACCTTTTGTATAAATCAGTATACAGAGTATATACTGTACCTACACTTTTTAGCCTAGGATGGTGAAAAAGCTTATAATGGGTGAAGCTAAGAGCCTGCTCCTGCCAGTTTATAATTACAGTTACTCAGGATCAACAGGTTCTAAGTCTGTGTTCATGAATATGTATTTGCAGGATTGGAGTCAAATCTATCATATTGTACATATCTCTCTGATCATTGAAATAACTTGTTCTTAAATGTTTCTTTACATTATTTTTGAAGCTAAAACAAAAATCACTTTTCTTTAACTTCTATTTTTTTTAAAAATAGAATTGTGGGTATTCACAAACATGGAAGTGCTATGTTGCTATTTTTTGACAATAACAAAAGAAACCAGGGTTTTTAGGAACCTTTATATGAGTTTTTAGGGGGGATGTCTTCTTTTTTTTTTTTTTTAGATTCACAGCTGGCAATGCAATAAAATCTGTCACTATAAAACAGTGATGTTCTAATGAGGCTTTTTGTCATCATCTTCTGGGAAAACAGCAGCTTGTAAGGAGAGTTGTTATGAAGTGCACTTAGAAATTAGGTTGTTAAACTGTGCCAATTAATTTGTCTTTTTTTTCAGTACATTTTCCAAAACTGCCAAGTCTGATTATTTTTTGAAATACTGCTTTTACTTCATTGATTCTCTGCTGCTCTTCTTTGTAGGTTTCGTAGAAGCCTCTTTAATTTTGTGACTACTGTATTGTATTCTTCTGTCGATACTTGTATACAGTGCAATTAAAAAGATATCCCAAATCTATTCTTATTGATGTCTACAGAATTTATGTTGCAGACTTCAAGAGGAGAGTGATTGGACTTGAACTTTTGCATAATGATATTTACAAATCCCAGCATTTGCATACTGTTGTATTAAACATAATGTTTAATAACAGATGGATTTTAATATCATAAGGGGACTCAGCCAAAGCCCATTGGAATCTAAGGAGAATCAATTAACTCAGTGGATTTTACGTAAAATCTTGAAAGCATCATGATTTACCACCTCTTGTAATAAATACTTAAATCTGTGCAATCCCAGTTGTATTTTCTGTGTTTATTCTGTAATGCACTGATGAGAAAAATAACAAACATTAAGTTGTATATTAGAATACTATTAAATTTCTAGTCTTTATTACCTCTCCCAGAATCTGCCTGCCTACGTTTCAGTTTTGTGAAGGGTCAATCTTTCCTCACTGCATTTACTAAAATAAAAATGGAAATGTTTGCAGATATGCCAGCAAAGTACTATTTTGCTTTGCAAAAACAATAAAAATAAAACCAACCAATGAAACAAAACAATGACAGTAAGGCATGCGCTAGCTTGCTTAAAATATGCCTCTCTATGTGTTTTCAGTGGAGAGAAATTGATTTGGCTAATCTAAAACTGAAAGCAACCTAAAATGATCTCCATGGAGGCTGGGGATGAAAAAAAGGTAAGGATGAAAAGGAATGAGAGAGAACCTCCCACTGAGTCACAAGTTTCAGAGTGGACCCTCTTGCCGAAGTGAGCCCCAGACCTGACCAACAGTTTTTAGGCCTAAAGGTTTTAACAGCACTTAATCAATACCTTGTATGAAACAATTTAACAAAATATTCTATAACATCCCAACTCACTTAGAGGCCTATCTGTTGTGGTTTGACCCTGGCTAAATGCCAGGCACCTACAACATCTGCTGTCTCTATTCTCTCCTGCTGCAGCTGAGCAGAGGAGAAGGAAAAAAAACTAACTGGAAAAAAACTAACAAACACACTGGACTCATGAGTTGAGATAAGGAATTGGTGGGAGGACACACTGGGAAAGGGAAAACAAACTGAAAACTTAGAATTGCAAAGTGATATATTAACCTAACAGAGTCGGAGGATAAATGAGAGGTAAAAATAAGCTCTTAAGACACTGTTTCTTCACTCACCCCACTTCCATCTTAAGGCACCATTTCTCGGCTCACCCCTTCCCTCCTTTCCAACTAACCAACAGCTCCGGGGCAGGGGCAGGGTGTGGGGTATTTTCTCTTCGTCAGTCCATCACCACAATTCTTCTGCTACAAACACTGTTTCTCTACTCTTCCCTCTCCCTATTAAGACACCATTTCTCAGCTCACCCTCTCCCTCCTTCCTTCCAACAAACAGCTCCGGGGGGGCAGGGTATGAGGGTTTCCTTTGGTCAGGGTCAGTCCATCAGGGAGAAGTGTCCTCTACTTAGCCATGGGGGTCCCTCCCACGAGAGACAGTCCTCTGCGAACTTCTTTGGCGTGGGTCCAATCTCACGCGCAGCACTTGCCCGATTGCTGCAGCATGAGATTTTTGCCCATAGGTTGCAGACTGCTGAGCCAAGGCCAGGCTGTTTCCATGCCGGGACCAAGGCCTCTCTCTCTCCTGCAAGGCCTTTGCAGCTCTCAGTCTCTGGGACTCCCACTGGATCACAGCTTCCTGCAGGCATCACCTGCTCCTCTGGCGTGGGCACCTCCCCACAGGCTGTGGGGGGTTCTCTGCATCCCCTGGACTCCATGGGCTGCAGGGGGACCACCTGCTCCCCCACGGTCTTCACCACGGCTGGCAGAGGGTTTTCAGCTCCAGCACCTGGAGCACCTCCTCCCCCACCTTCTCCACTGACCTTGGTGCCTCCATGTTGTTTCCCTCACATATTTTTACCTCCTCCTCCTTCCCTGGCTAAAAAGAAGTGCATGCTCACATTGTTTTGCTTTCTTCTTAAATATGTTTTCACAGAGGCGTAACTAACATCTCTAATTGACCCAGGTTTGGCCAGCAGCATGTCCATCATCTTCAGAGCCATCAGAGATTGGCTCTGCTGGACATGGTGAAAAACTTCCAGAATCTTTACACAGGACATGCAGGAGCCATCTTTGTACCCCACCCTGCTCACTGGCAAAAACTGGGCCAAGTGAAACCAGCACACTATCTTACTTACACACCTAACATACTTATCCAACATTCACAGTCCATTTACTACAGCACATTCACACTCCCATGCACACAGATCTAAAGAGGATGTGCAAAGTACCTGTGAAAAATTCCCCTTAAGTTCAGTGAAGTACTCATGTCAGATGCCTTTGCATCTTCTCAAGAGGTGATGGTGAAAGTGAGCTTTGAGGCGTGGTGGTATCAGTGGTACCCAGGCTCCATCAGCAGCATCTGCTCAAGGGAGATGGCCTAATGAGCCTTTCTGGGATTACAGTGTGGCCTGAGGAGGATGGGGAGGGGGATGCTCCACCACAGGAATGCTCTTGAGCTTGGAGTAGGTTATTCTCAGATATTAACCATCTTGTGTCCTGCTTTCATCCAGGGTCTTATCTTTGGGGACTCTTAGATCTCTTATCTCATGTTTATTCCTCATACCGTGTGCATTAACATACAGGTGCTTCAGAGAGGTCCCCAGCATGTTGATTCCCTGAAGGGGTTTTGGGAATTTCTCCATAATGTTTTCCTGTAGGCAATTCCTTGCTCATCTGCAGAATGCTGGTGGTGATCCTGGTTGAGCCGTGCTCTGATTTTGGGAACCCTTCCCTTCCCAATCTCCATCACTCCCTCATGGGGGTGCAGCACCAAGCTAAGTGGTAGGCAGTTGGAACTTGGGCCATCCTTTGGGCAAAAAGGAGCCGTGGTCTGTGTTTTCAGTGGGACTCACTCCTTCCATTCCTTGACTATGTCTTCTTCAATCTTGTGTCTGCAACACAGGTGATAACCTTTGCTGAGTAACCACACAAACAGGGGGCCCAGGTTCACTATTGTAGGGGCTGGGGTCACCCTAGTGAAATGGAAGTGCTGTTGGGCCCCTGAAAGTGGGACATGTAGGAGAGAGATTTTTGTATTTTGTTATGTTGTGATCTGGTGTGTCTGAAAGACAAGGAGAGGGAGGGAATATGAGGCCCTCGGGCATGAGATATGTGAGCTCAGATGGGTGCAATGGGAATTGTGGAAACCTAAAGGGTGAAGACAGATGATTTACAGGAGAAGAGCAGAGCCTGAGAAAGCTTGTTAAAACTTGCTTCGGGAAAGGAGAATCTATGATCAGGCATCTCACTCAGTAGATAATGCATGGAAGCAGCATGGTGCAAGCTCTGTCCCTGCCTAGCAAAATCTTCTTCAAAGCATCTATGTTCAGACTGGAAGAACACGGAGAATGCAAATACAGTGGTGGGGAGTTATTAAACACAAGCTGAAACCAGACCTGCTGAATCCAGGTCTATAAACAGTTTAACACCGTGGGTATTGAGACTTGGTTTCAGCTCTGGGTTTAGAGATAAGAGCTGGTCACAGAAACTACTCCCATGTTTCAACATAGGATTTAGTATGTATCTGTCACTGATTGTAGTTAATATGGCTCTTATGGAGCTATTATGCCTAGGCAAATTAACTTTGTAAATATGTATTGAGAAGCTGCTTTATGATAGGGGATACAGCCTGGAAGATGGTATGACCAATGTTTAGAGGTGTTTGACTAATAGCAGCAAATAACATGGTGCTTGACCGGATATGTATGGTTTAAGACTTCAGGAAAATCTTTGAAGTGCACTCTAGGGATCTTCAGAAGTACAAAAATCTGCATTAGTAGTTTTTAAAGCACTGTAAAATATATCTTTACTGTGCCTGAGGTCAATATACAACTCAAATGAGTCGCTCACATTATCTCTCTGAAATAGCCCAGAGCAGCAATTCTTTATATTCTGTAGGAAGATTAGGAAGTAAATAACATTTGGTGTTCCCTGAAAATGCTACCAAATAGCAACAGCAAATCTTTCTGCTCTGCCACACTCCCAGCACGGCTATGTCTCTGGGTGTGTGTCACCAGGAGCAGAATCCATCCTCTGTAGGATCACAGAGAGCTGCCATTTAGGAACAGTGTTTAGTCTTCTGTTGCAGTAAGCTGCTTAAATCAACCCTTGTTACCAGGCCTGACCTAGTAAAAGAATTAATTTAGTGTGTGCTGAACTGTGAAATTTCCAACAAGGGGCACTTTGGATGAAGTGATGGTTAAAACCCCACTACTGCTGGGTTACGTAAGCTGTGTCCTGAGTGCGAGGTTAATGTCTGCGTGGGCATCTCGGGGGGCTTTCCTCTGCCTCTGGAGAACACCACGGCCTGAGCTGCACGCAGGGTTACACAAACAAAGGCTTTTACAGCACATCAGTCACTACCTACATACATACCTTATCTTACACGTAATGTTTCTGCAGCATGTCATTAGAGCTGTGGCAGCTCAAAGGCCCTAAAAGCACAGTCGGGTTTCTGGCTTTGTTTTCCATGCTATGACAGCAGTCGATGTGCTCTAGGACTGACGGAACGTTCTGAGACGGAAGATCTCTCTGAACTCTGGCCTGCAAAGCCTCCTTTCAAGCTGGATGAAGATTACCAGAGCCCAGGGCTGTTTGTCTTTGCTAGTGTGTCCTGGAAAAGAGCTCTGCAGCCAAGAATCCTGTGCTATTCCCCCAGCTGCACGCAGCTCTGGGTGCGTTCTATCCACAGTTTTTCTTGTTGCCTCTTAATGTGACTGTTCGACAAAGCTGAAGTCTATTTTTTTAACAGGATCTGAATCTTGATTGCACAAGAGCTGCTTAGTCAATGCTGTGGGTCTTCATCTGAGCAGTCTGCCTGAAGTCAGGCAGAGGCAGCGGCACAACAGTTTGTTGGGCTTGATGTAAATTTGAAAGGAAGGACTCTGCATTTGTCACTTGGTTTCTAACTCTGAATTACTCTATCTACTTCTGCCTCTTCCTGCTGAGCACAATTTCAGCTGGAGTCTGAGCATCAAGGGACAGCAGTGAGATTAGCCATCGTGAGAATAGCCTGAAGCTCCCCAGCTGCAAAGCAATCAGGAAGAGAACCTCAATCCACTCTTGGCATTGGCCTTCCCAGGGTTTGCTGATGGGGAATCAGTGGCCACCATTGGAAATGCCTCAGGTCAGAGAACAGAAGGCCACATGACAAAGAATCCTGGCCCGCCTGGTGACCTGCTGTGCACAAGTCCTGCAGCTGTGAACTGGAGGGCTTCCAGCTTCCACTGTGTGTGGTTTGTGAATCATAACGTGTAAAAGGAGCAGGAGGTTGTGAAGAGCTGGCAGAGCTTGGGAAGAGTGGCTTGTGTCTCATTCATGGTTACAAAACGTTAACATAGAAAAGTGGAACCCATGACTCAGCCACTGGAAGCACGCACTGTGAATTATTTCCCAGTGTTTTGCTGGGTTTGATAGATACCACAGGGCTCTCAGCCTGCTGGGGAGCAGCCTTCAGTGCAGTGCCCCAGGTGACCTGCTCTGATACTGTGGTTAACCAGCCCCATCAAACCTGACAAGCCATGACTATGAGCCGGGAGCTCCAAGTTTGATAGACACCACATAATGCTGGGTCAGTTTTCTCACTGTATAATTCAGCGGCTCTACAACATAACTGTTACGGCTGTTCCACGACTTCAGATCCTTTCAGAAAGGCACAATAGCACGCCTGTGAAGCTTTACACACAGAATAAAAAATTTATAGGTAATAGATTTTTCAGACAGGTTAGCTTTTTTGGCAGCTGCACTACTTTTGGATGAAGTCAAATTGATGGCAGTGAAGCTCTTTACAAAAGGTTTGTTACACCTGTGAATCCTCGCCATGCAGGAAAGTGCCAGTAAAACAGAATATAAAGGACCATTACTAAAATAAATAAATTATTTATTAAAACTATTACCTAATTTGCACTGCTAACGAAATCCTGTGTACACGGTATTGGTTTGTGGTATCCAAAGCAAGTACAAATTGCAGTTGTACTGAAGTCTACAGAGAGCAATGGCTTGTCAATTCCAGGGAGGTGTCACATTAAACTGCTAAACTGATGCAGCCATGGTTTGACCTTCTTCCTCCAGACACATTTATTCAGCACCAGGTGTTACCATCATCGTGCAGTCAAGCCAGCAAAGGAGGTTTTCTTCTAACTCACGTGTGTGTACATGGCACATTTGTTCCCTTATTCTTGCCTCTTAATTTACTCTGATCACACACAGCTCAGAGCTCAGGGTCTTCCTAAATCATTTTAGTGCTCCAGGAGCTGCAGCTCAACTTTTGCTCAGGAGATCCTATTAGCTGTACCTGACCAAAGCATTTTTCAAGCCTTTCAATAATAAAATCATGCTATTGGCATTGTCTTCCCCGTGATCTCCACCCTTAAGACACCAATCTCGTTCAAAGGTCAGATGTTTGTCTGCTCTAAGTGTGTGTCATTGAATAACAGTAGGCCAGACATGTTTCTGAGCTTTCCTAGGAAGAGTGTTAGAGGACCAATTTATTTTACCAACTGATTTTCCTAGGCCAGCTTTTAAATTTAAAGTAGTTTCTTTCCTTTTTCTTGCACCAGACCCTCTATCAGTCCCAACAACATCTATGCCTGGATCCCAGTCAGAACTTTCTCAGTCCATCCCTAATGATTATTTAAGATCCACTAAGGGTTGTTAAGGTAATAAAGGCTGTACAAGCCAGGAAGAAGATATGCCTCCTACTGATTATATGAAATTCAGCCTATGCATCCCGAGCATTTACAGATAAAAATTTCCATGCAGAGACTGCCTTCTTTGGAACCTTTTATGCAGCAATATTTATCTGTTTCATTATAACTACTTTAGTATTTTTTAACATTTCTGTCAAAATGAATTGCAGCTGATTCACCTAATGTGTACTAATTTGCAAATTAATTCTATTAACCGAATTAGGCTTAACTGATCTGCGTTGTCCAATTATTCATCTGACTCACCCATCCACAGACAGGAGGAGTAGCCTCAATGGGTTATTGTTCTGCTCCTTTTGAATCACAAACCAGCTGCTAGTTTTCCCCAGCTGTGAGGCTGAGATCAAACATTAGGGCTGCTGAAGATGCTTCACTCCAAATGAGAGTATTGCATGCAGGGAATTCAATGCTGCCTCAAGTGTCACAAGGCGGTGCAGAATGACATGGCTTGGAAACCACAGAAGCATTTCAAGGCTCTGTTTGGCCCCAGCTTGAGAGTGTTTTCCTATGGACTGTGACACCTGTCCTGGGCTCCACAGTGAGTGTGACCGTGCTGCTTGGAACGTGTAAAGGAGAGCAGGAAATATAAGCCGTCCCCCTTATGGCCTCTGTTGATGGAGCAGCCCCAAGTGGGACATAATGTTACTCCCTCACAGTTCAGCAAAACCAGAAGGGATTTGGTGAGATTTTGGTCTCCCTTACCTCTTCATGAATGCACAGAGCATGGCTTGTAGGGACCTGAAGACCTAAGGAGGAATTGTTCCTGTTCTGTTCCAGGTGGGAGTAGGAAAGGCCACACTAAGATGCTCTGGGATGTGCAGGTGGACCTCTGCCAGTCTGAGGCTTCCCTGACCAACTCTTCCAGCTGAGAAACCTGGATCTTAAATTTTAACCAGAAGTTAGTTTTCAGGTATGTGATAGCATCTTGGGGTATTTAAAATGCAACTCTAGTGAAGGGTAGTTCCAGAGATTAGGAAGTGTAGCTGTGAAGTTGGGACCTTTGCATCCCTTGCAACTACTCTTTGCCATGGGAGTACCAAAATAGCTGGTTCCTTGAGCCGAGGGAAACATAGCAGGCACCTCAAATACATCTGTGTAGTTTGGGTTGAGGTTAGAACTAAAGCTGAGAGGCTAAGAGGCTTTTGTCACTATTCCAGTGCAAAAGGAACAGCTGATGTGAGTCACAGACAATGTGAAGGATCCTGGCATCATCAAATAAAATCCCTAAATATGATTTAACTTAGTTTCTCTAAGCCAACAGCATCTAACCTGAGCTGTCACATGATTCTGAATCTTACATGCCCTCCTAAGTCCACCCTTAGTAAGCTCAGTAAAATATTAATTTTCAATGCTGCTGTCATATGAAAAGCTGAAAGTACCAGTGAAGTGTATTGATTTGTAAAAGTGAAACCCAAGTCTCGATGGACTCTGGCTAGCTTGGAGAGTTGTGTAACGCACTGATGAACCTGACAGCCATTGCTCTCTCCAGAAGAGAATTGTGGCTCATGGTTGTAGAGTGTTGCTCACTTTTGGTGCACTCTCAGGGAGTGAAAGCCTTGACCTGTAGAGTTTTCTGGGCATTCATCTCAAAGGGAGCAGGCGTTTGAAAATCATTGATGTTCTGGGCTAAACACCTTCAGTTCTTGATACTTAAATATTTTTCTTTTTCTTTTACTTTTCTTTTACTTTTCTTTTTTTTTTTTTTTTTTTTAAATGAGGGTGTTCTATTGCTGAAAATCTCTCTTTAAGAGCCTTAATATAGATAGCAATTTAAGAACTACATAAAGGAAAATATATTTTCATCATTGAGAGGATTGATTTACAATTTTCAAGATAAAAGACTGCATCTCTTCCTTATTATGTTACAGCAACATCAACATAGCTCAGAAAAACTGCAGGAGTGATCCCCAAAGTGTCTTTAAAAATACCACCCTTTTTGTGCTCCGAATACTGCAGAAGCTTCTCAGAACAACTTTTTAATTAAAGCAACAAAATGTGCTACTCACCACAGAACTGAAGTGGCCTCCTCTTTGCCTTCTAAATAGGAATTATGATTTCAGCTCCTTCATCACCACTTCTGCTAAGCAAGAATCAAAAGCAATCAAGTCTGAAGGACCATAGGAACCTCAGATTAATACAATCAGCCTGACAGTAGGGAGACTTCTTCTTTTTTTGGTATAAAAATAGCAAATAATAATGCCAAGTAGGTCCTTTTTTTTCTTTTATTTTTTTTTTCTTAATTTTTATTGCCACTTGCTTCACACCATTAAATGCTTTGGAAGAAAGGTACAGTAACTGCAGCTATTATGGTTAAACTAACTTTAGATGAATGTACCTGTCAGAATATAAATGAAATCCTATATCACTTTGCTCATTTTGTTTTGTTTTCCCCATCCTAAATGAAATTACAGAGAATTAAATTTTTGAAGCATGACCGTTGCACAGAGAATTATTCAGCTAAGAGCTGGCCACCTGCAAGAGGTTCTCTCCTCCCTCCCCTTAAGCTTGTTATTTATTGTCTCTCTTACTAATTAGGTTTCCTGACTTAAACTTAGTTTGCAGATGATGGATTTTAAAGAATATTATAAGGGACAGGACATCAAGGTCAATATTTAAAATTGGTAGAGAAGTAACCTTCAGAGGGCTCAAGCTCTGTGATAGGCCAGGAGAGGGAGAGGCTGTGAGCTGAGTGGACAGTCTTGTTAGTGGGTTTTGTTGTTTTTTGAGGTTTTCTTTTTGTTTTCTGGGGGTTTTCAGTGGTTTTTTTTCACCCTTAAACCACAGCATGGAGCAAATAGCACTGCTGGTAGTGACACCATAGTTATGAAAGTTAAAAGCCTTGCTCATTAAAAGTAGCACCCGGTATGTGAAGGGCTTCCCTAGGCATCTGGGAAATGCTTCCAGGGTGGAAAAACAATACATCTTCTTGCAATCTAAGGGTGAACTGACAAGGAGCACAAGGGAGAGGGAAGCACTATAAGCATTTTAGATAAACATTGACTTCTTTATTGCTGACTGAGAATCCAGAAAGAAACTTTGCAGGGCTGAACGGAGAAGAGTCATAATTGGATCCATGGCTAATTCTGCAGCAGTGAGGTGCAGTAGCAGCTAATCTTTCATATGTACAAAATGGAAAATTCCACTTCAGTCCAGTTCTGGTGCTAGATCCACTTTAAATAGCTATTTTCTCCTCCATTAGACCTAATGACTTCATTACAGTCTCTTGTGATATAAGGCACTGCTTAGAGCAAATAGGGTGATTGGAGTACGGTCCTCCACTGGCTTCATGGTTCAGGGAGCCCTCTCAGGAGCAGAGTTTCACCATTTGGCTCACGGGACTAGGAACCATAAGAGGAGTATTCTCTGAGAATGAGCCCACAGTGAAAGAGTAAAAATTATTTTAGACTACATGTTCTTTTGGTGGAGCCTCATCTTTCCGAGAGATCTGAACTGTTTGCTCAAACAGACTGGACATTTCCTTCCCTGACTGATGTGGTGGTGTCAGAATTTTTCTTCTTTGACTTCTACAACACTTTTCCTTTTGACATGACAAACTGAGGCTCTAACTTGTGGCCAGCCCAGAAGTGCTCAGGCACTAGATGATCATTGTAGGCCCCTTCCAACAGAAAGAATGTATTGTATTGTTTTCTATTCTATTCTATTCTATTCTATTCTATTCTATTCTGTTCTGTTCTGTTCTGTTCTCCTCTATGTTAGATCCAGAGTGCCATTCCCAGGGCTGGGAATCTGTGATGATTGTTGCCAGAGGCACTTTTTTCAGTATCAGCTGCAGTCACAAAGATCCACAAACGCTTGGCTACATCTTCAAAGGCTTATGTAAGACTGCTTCCTATGAAATGCAGGTGGCTGGGGTTAGAACCTTGAGACTTTTCTCTAAGAAACCTAATAGGTTGTAATTGTTATGACTCATTCATGTACAAAGCTATAGGCAGGGTGACAATCTGAAACAAACTTGGAATCACCATTCAGCTGATTTACAGAATATTCCAGTAATTCATGCAGTACTGATGGAACAACCCAGGTATTTCAGGTAGTTTTCACTCCATACTTGCTTGTGATAGATTTTTATATATGCAAAGTCTCAATTTTTCACACTGGGATTAAGTGGAGGGAATCACTCACTTCAATCACTCTTACATCAGTAATAATTCAGCTCTCCCCAGCAGGTTGATTAGGTGTGCTGGATAAGACAGCCGTAGGATCTGCTGTGACAGGAGAGAGTGACTGTTTGCTGAAACACTGCTGTCCATGGAGGTGGCTCATTTGGGAAATAGCAGCAGTGGGTGAGATGGAAAGGATGTGTTTGAGAGCTCAGAAGCTAATGATGGGACACGCTTCTTGCTACAAGAGAAAGCAGAGGACTTGGAGTAATTGTTGCTGTTTCTATTCCGTCATTGCCCTTTATTGGATTAGCCAAGCTAAAATCCCCTCTAAATCAATGCTCAGGAACAAAACATTTGCAATGAAAGAAATAATATTTACGTAATTAAATTTGTTTGTCCTCAAATTATCTGATCTCCTTTGCTGTCACAGGGAGTCATATCTTAAAATTTGCATATTTTGATACTACATTCAATTCCAGCATATACAGCTTTAAGTTGTCACTGAAGTACTGAAACAACCATTTTATGCTTTTGTGAGGCAAACTAAATAAGGGACTTGTATAGATCTACTCTGTTATATACAACTAGGAAAAAAATTGTTTAATCTGTGGTATTCATTGAGATACAGTGATTACATTGACTCTAGTAATTGTCAGCAGCCAAATGACCTTCATGGGAATGCCCTGGGTTAGGATATGGAGAAGAGAGGTCTGATTTCCATCGTCTTGGTCCCAGAGTAGTGCCAGTCCTAGACAAAGCATCTGTGTCTCAGTTCCTTCACCATACTGCAAGGGAGGTGAGACTAACGTCCCTCAGAGCAACTTCATGAAAATGAGGTTTATATTTGTAAAGCCCTCTGAGAACTGCCAAAGGAACTCACCCACCCCCTTGTCTCTGTGCAAAGATCAGTGTGCAAAGGATGGTTCAAAAGGAATTTGAAGGGTCTGAGAGGTGGAGATCTGAGGTAGCTATAGGGTCTCAATGGGTCAGTGGAGGAAATTCTATATAGACCAGCAAGCAAAACAAATAAAGCCAAACCAAACATTTGTTTGGCAGTTTTTAGTAGATTCCTGTACTTCTGGAGAGGAGATCACCCACTCCACAAACAGATAAACTTTTTCTGGATGTGATACCTGACTTTGAGGGCATATCGAAATTAAAAGTAGATTACCTCACGTCTCACATGGGGCAGAAGGAATTTAATTTATTGAAACTTTACAGATTGCATCATGTTTTGAAATTTAGAAGTGAACTTATAGTCCAGATTGAATCTGACTGTACTTCATGCCAGAAAGACTGATTATAGCCTGAGAAGGGCAATTTGATATGTTTTCATAACAATATTTTGTTAGCGTTAATAGGCAGCCAAATGCCAAACAGAAGATTAATTGAAGCAACAGCCAGGGAAGAGCTGAGGTTTGGCTGGGAAGTCCTTAATGAGCAAAATACAAATTATACATCACTGTCAGTGACCCATAAACATTTCTGGGATGAAGTATTTCTTCCTGTTAAGAAGCAAAGGGATATTCTTAAATTTAAACAAAGGGGAAAACTGGGAAAGAAAGGTCTTAGTAATAAAAAGGCAGAAGGAGGAAGCATGACAGGCTGTGGGAATAGTTTATATTTTCTCTAGAAAGATGGCTTTTAGTTTTCTGAACATCTGATGCCTTCAGTGTTTTGTATCACTGAAGTTCTGGACCCTAAGCTACCAGTGGTCATTCATGACATGGTACATGTCTGATCCCTTTAGGGTAATTTGTGTGCCTGATGGATCTCCTTGGTGTATGCAGGACACCTGCCTGTGATGCAGGAGGGGAACATGGAGTTGCTGCTTCCGCACAAGGGAGTTGTAGCTCATCTTCCTCCTCAGGAGCAGTGTGGGCAGTCCCTCCCATGGGGCAGAATTTGATGATTTGGGAAATTTCTGCTAAAAATCTAAACTTGTTCACTCCTTCAAAGGTTTGAAACATAGTTGCCAAGCACCCCAAAAGACCAAAAAGAGCGAACTTTCAAAATAGCAGGCCAAAATCCAGTGCTATTATATTACAATCATCATCAGTGATAACTCCGCTTTGTGTTGGTCAATGGAGTGGGATCAAAGCAGGAGGGATGGCAGATTCTGGCCCATAAAGGCAATGCAGTCTGCATTTTTTTCTCCAGATATGTAAGAAAATTGTGGGTTTTTTTTGAAAATATTGCATCTAACAAAAGTAGATATTTTAATTTCCTTAGTTTTAATGAGGTATTTTAGCTAAAGGTTAAGTTTTATATCAAATTCTGATCCTGCAGAAAATATTTTCTCTTCAGATCCAATTTCTACTCAATTTTCCTCAGTGGAAAAACTTCGCGCCTTGCATGGCAGAGGAGTAACATCTATTAAGCTTCAGTGGCAGGAAGCGATTAGCTTAGCAAAGATGTCACAGGGTTCCTTGCCTGCAGGCATGTGTGTAGAGAAACAATTCAGAGACAATCACTTAAAGTCCAGAACAGGTGACTTCTTGATCAATGAAAAAGCACACTCAGAAAATTAAATTGCTGAAAGTCAAGCTTGGTCATTTATCTTATACAGAGCGTGATGGAGTAGGAAAAACAACAGAAAACAAGCTCTCTGGGCTCCGAAGGCCTGATCCTTCCTGTGCTCCAGATTTCCTGCTCAGTGCCCCAGGTGTGTGAGTCTGTGTTGGAACATTTCATTACCCATCCCAGGGACAGTGCTGGAGATGCTGTGCACTTCACCTGGGGGAAGCTCCAGGCTGGATGCAAGCACTTTCCTCTCCTGATCCTGACAGAGGGGCTAAAGGGACCCACTTTTCCTGCCATCACTAGAACTTCTAAGCTTTTAATCTCAGAAACTCCCTTGGCTTTGGGGGTGACCGTATGGGATGGAGAAGAGGATGATGGATGTGCTGTTCAAATAAATGAATATCTATACAAAATACAGAAGCATGAATGAGTTATTGCAAGGGAATGGAGTCAAGGTACATAAGATCCTCCTACAAATGTGCACCCATTCACACTCTGGCATGGAAATGGGGGTGTTACTTTCAGTGGTGATTCACTCCGTGCTGGCTAGGGTACCTCTGCACACTGCTGCACTCAGCACGGATGTGTCTTCACTCTCTGACTTAATGCTTTTCAACACCCAGGGCCCCTGGGAGCCCATGAAATACTTTTTGGGAAGCTGTGAAAGCTGTGAAAACAAGCAAGCTTGTATCTATATCTGCAGCAATCCTTGTGTTTGATGTTTCTAGAGGAAGCTTTCCACAAACAGGACTGAGTGGCTACCACTGCCTTTGGATTGTCTGTTGGATGTCTGTGTTTGTTGTGTCCATGTCTTACAAGAAGAATATCACAGAATGGGGATTTACACAAAAGTAAATGTCTCCCTGCTTTAAAAAAAAAAAATTAAAAGGAAAGTTCTTTTGGAGTGAAATTAATTGTTAAGGGAGGAATAAAGGAAGTTGTTTACAAAGTCTGGGTCATTGGTTCACAAGAGAAGAGAAAATAGAATTTATATAATAGGTCACATGGGTCACACTGTTAAAATTTCAGATTGTGACTGTTTAGAGGAAAATTTTATCAGCAAACTGTTTGCAGAAGAATATCCAGATATTGGGGTTTGTTTGGATAAGAAACAATGAGAAATCTTCTTGCATGAAGAATTAAAGATCCTAAATGAAGAAACAGTGTCAGGTCAGAACATCAGCTGCTCAACTAATTAGCTTAATGGATTTGGCTCTCTCTAGAGAAATGGTTCTGCATCATTTTTCCTGGTGGCTTTTTTGCTCGTTTGTCTTGCTGTTGTTTGGTTCTTTTTAATTCCACATTTGAGCAGTGTTAATCTGATTTTTCTGATCCTGTGTTATCTCAATACCTCAAAACTTCTGAAGAACATTTTCATGTACAACAAAAAACCAAGTCCTGCCAATGTTAAACCATAAGACACAGTTTTAGTATTGTGCCTGTTTGGGCAGTGGAAGCCTAAGAAGCTTTGCCAATTTTGCTGGATATATTCACATTTTGACCTTTCTTTGCTATGAAACTGATAAATATAGTAAAATCGGTTTTCACATCTTCAGGGTAGATAATTTTCTGATTGAAATACTTCTCTGAGGCATGTCCTTTTTTGTTTTGTGAACTTTCTCCCCCAGCTAGAAAGAAAAATATAAACTTTCCTGTCCTAACTAGTTTGGACAAGCAAATCAAGAAGGACTGCAGATGTTTAGAGTGGTTACAGGAAAATGCCAGCATGTATGTTCTCTTTAGGAAAGTTAGGGAAAGAACAGAGCCTTTGAACTGCATCCTCCATTGAAAAAGAAATTAATTTCTTCCAAAGGTAAAAAATGCCAAGGAAAAAAGCAGCAAGAAGAGGCACTAATTCCCACCACAACGGTGACCGAGTGGCAAGTGGTCAGGTGATGTTGGAAGAGCAAAACAAGAATCAAGCAGTGAAACACAGCAGAGCAGATCAGAAGAGGAGGGCAGTACATCTAGTGCTGCAACGTGGAGATCCCCCTGTTTGCAGAACATTAATCAGGCAGTGATTGATTTGTAAGGAAAGGCTGGGTACTGTGGATAAGGGATCTTTACTGTAACAATGCAGATAAACTGGCGCCCTGGAACCTCTCTGGAGAAGTGTTCTGTATTTGCCTAAATAATGGAGATAAGGTAATGAAAAGCTCTTGGATGCTGGAAGCCATCCTTGGGCTGCAGGCAGAGGGCACAGGACACACGGACGGGAGAGGGAATAGGGCAGATATTGGTTCAAAACAGGACCAGTTTTTCTTTCCTGATGGTTTGGTGAAAGGAAAAAAAAGGATCTTTGCTTTCAATAAAACTGAAGATTCTTTACTGCAGTGGGAGGTCACCTTTTACAAGGTGAATATCTCAGCTCATGTCTATGAATGGTGCAGGTTTATGGCACTTGCTCTGTTTTGCATGAAGTAGCACAATTCTATGGCAGGGAGAGACCGCAGCACAAAATCATTAGTAGAGCAAGATTGCACTATTTCTGTTCTTTGCTGACTATCAGAAACTGATAAGTTATCCATAAGACAGGTATTTTTTCATTACCTTGGGGCTTTTCTGTGAAGAAAAACATTGCTATAAATCATGGTAGTCTGTATACACAGAGTGTATATATCTACCTATAAAACATGTAAAGTAGAAAAAAAGCACCACTCATGATAACACAATCAACAAGTAAAAAATCAAAATATTGAACAAAAAGAGAAACCAAAAGAGAATAAAATTCTGAAGTGTGGTATCAGTTCTGTTGCCTCCAACATTTGAATTCCTACCACATTCTCTAATTCCATAAATTCAGTTTCCATACAGCTGGCAATGTCTCCTGAGGCACTGCTGGTTTGTGGATGCAGGTGGGGGCCATTGGGGTGCTCTTATATTTATTACAGCAGAGATAGGTTTGAAGTTTGGTCTGAAAAATGTGTCTCTTAGCTAAAAATCTCTTTTTGTTGAGTAATTTTGAATCACAGAGATGAAGAACCAGAAAAAAACGAACACCTTACTTTACCATGCTAGTTTCAGATTTCAAGGATCTAGTAGCCTGCTTCCTTTCTTTCTCCAATAAAAGTGATTCCCTAAAAGTTTCACCAAGAATGCACAGGCTGGCCTTGTGCTTAACTTTCAACATCAATCCAGAGAGGACATGATCTGTGCCATGGGCTTCATCAAAACAGACAAAAATTAGCTACAACTTCTCCCTGCAGTGCTTTTCCAGAGCTGTGACTCTTTCTAAGGATGGCTCCATGCAGCACATGGGGCCACGAGGCTGAGCCAGAGTGGTAAGGTGGTGCACAGGATGGGATGCTCATTGCTCAACTCCATTGAGTCAAATATCCAAGTAAAAAAATACAGGCATCCGCTGAGAAAATCACATTTAATTAGAAGGGAATAAAATGAACATGCAGAATAAAAAGGCGACCAGAGCTGTTGCAGAAAGGAAGTTGAATTAATCCATCTGAGAATTCTCTGAATGATTATTATTAATAACACTGAGTGCTTACGTAGCATTTTTTGGGTCAAGTTCATTGCTGTAAATCATCACAACAAATGTGGAATGTAGGTTATTCTTCAGCATCCAAATGTCATGTCTAATGTATATTAGTTTAGCTGTCACCCTCATATGATAAGGAGGTCAGTTCTGTCTTTGTTATTGAAAGGCTTTTCCCCTCTATCCTGCAAATAAGACTCTCACCACTTGTGCATCACCTGAGTGTTTCCCGGCATATTAAGCATGGAATAAAATGTTCAGAACCTAATATGGAAAAAATGTTTTCATCTCCAGTGTAATTTTAAAATGTGCTCCTTTATGCAAAAGGATATTTCAGGCAACTCATTTATACTTGGGTTTCAACAAACATTATGTCACCTACTTCAAGCCCCAGAGCTCTGCGTGAGACAGCACTCAAACCAGACCTTTGAAAGGTCTGGGAAGCCTGAACAGGAACCCACCAGCAGCTAAGGTATTACACCAGCCAGGTCCATGGGAAAACAGTCACTGAAACAAGCACACTTAGGGCACCACCCTGTAAAACCCATGAACCACACAGCTCTGCTTCCCCTCCTCAGCTCTTCAGGCCTGGCAGCTTCAGCAGATCCTTACTCATTAGCAGCCACGATCATCTGCTGGGCAATGCACTTTCTGCCCACCTTGATAGTAAGAATTCCCTTCTCTGAGCTAATATCAAGGGTTCGCAGCCTCATCTGGTGATCTGTTCCATTCACACGCATTATTTACAGTCCATTGTCTTAATTCGGTTACAGCTGAAAATTAATACAGGTCAAAGCAAGATTTTACATTGTGATTGTTTTCCAGACACACTCTGGAGACTGATGCATAATCTGACAGAGAGAAACTATCCTGAAGCAGATCTCACCCTGTATAGACAAGTTGTTTGTGAAAGTGGGAGACCAATTAACAGGCTGGAAAAACAATTGGGAAACAGCTATTTAAAAAAAAAAATCTGTTCGTGCTACAAATAAGATCAACAGGAACATTTGTGGAATAAAGGCATATTTTCATGGAGTAAACGTGCTTGAGAGATTGAAATGTTTGGGAAAGGTGGGTTGGTAGATAGTATATTTTAGATTCTCTTTTTATTTTGATTTTTTTTTTATTACTGCTGATTAAATGCAAGTCAAGGCGGAAAATCCCTGAAAACACAAACCCAAAGTGAGCGCTGATTGTTTTTAAGCTTTGCTAAGCTGATGGAGTGTCATGTTGTTTTCAGCTGCTCAGTTCCCTCGGAGAAAGGGCACGGCTGTGCAGAGCGTGCCGAATCCAGGTGCTGGTGACAGACTGAGCATCAGCAGGGCTGTGCTGGCTCTCGGGCAGCTCTGGTCATCGCTGCTGACAGCGTGTGACCAGCCAGGCTGGACAGCCGTGAGCCCCAAGCCACGCGGCTCAAAGGGCATGTGCTCCCTCCCTTGAGCTGCCCAGCTCTTTCCCCTCGTAGGGGAAACTGCTCAAAACAGGAGGAAAACCAGATTTGAATGGGGTGTCCCATGGCTGCTGCACTAACCTTTTCTACAAAAAGAAAAGGGATTGTAGGGAGTGGGGCTTTGTGCTTTAATATTTTTGCATTTCCATGCTCACCTCAGCATTGGCGTGCTGGCCTTGCAGTCAGCTGGGCTGGGACCCTGGGCTCCTCTCCCAGGGGCTCTCTGGACCCCCCTGAGCCCCCAGTTTGGGTTTCTGTCCCCAGAGAGAGGAGCTGAGCCTCTGAGCAGCCCCAGCGTGTGCCGTGTGTGCTGCTGCAGGTTGGGAGTGAGGAGGAGGCACCGTGGGCTCTTTGGTTGTCTTTTCAGTGGATGCCTGACCAGACTGTGCAAGTGACCTTGGAGGAATTGTATGCCTCAGAATTAATGTTTTCAGACTATTAATTATAATAAGAATATATATATATATAGTAAATTTATATATAATAATATATATATAAAATTTATTCTTATTTATAAGAATAAATAAGAATATATTTACATATTATAAATATATTCATCTGTGCAGGCTGAACTAAATTGCAACCATGTACACACATACACACACGTGCACACACACATATACACACGGCATTTCTCACCAATTTTCCTTAAGTCTTGCTTTGTATTAATTAGATGACTCGTTTTCCAAGATGAAGTTGCATTTTATTTACAAGTTTGTATGAATATGCCCAATTTTGGATAGACTGTTTGTACTCTGATTATTGATTATAATCACCTAATTTTGCATTATTTTCCGCTAAGATGGGTATCTGCCATCACTGGGCCGGATACTGCCCTGCTGAAGTGCCTGAGTGCAGCAGCATCTGCCTTCAGCATCAGTAAATTCAGACCCTGTGAGCCGTGTCCTGTGTCACAGCAGTTGTCCCTGAGTGACCAAAGAGACTGGGGCTGTTCACCCCCCCAGGCACTCGTACTTTATTCAGGGTAAGATGGGTTGCCATCTCATGTTGCTATCCTTCTCCATTGAAAACAAGGTTCTGGAGAGCTTAGATATATTAAACATTTTTTATAGTTAAAATTAGATGAGAGGAATCCTGCCTTAGGTGCTCAGGCTTCATAAGTCACAGGTGTTGAAAATAAACCTCTTCTCCCATATGGCAGATGAAAATGCACCATTATTGATATTCCTCAAGGTACTGAGAGCAGAAGTGGAGCCAATTTAGATCACATGGTGCTGGGCAGAGGATCTCTCATCATGTTTAGACTTCAGCAAGCAGAGTAGAAATACCAAATGGGAATTTATCACAAGACTCATCTTGGTAAATCAAAACTCTTTAGATTCTTAAAGGGAATGTTGAATTTAGAGCATCGTTCACATTTATGATGGATTAGTTTCCTGTTTGTACACTAAACAGCATTTCAGAAAAGACTTTTTTTTCTCTGAAATGATAAATTTTAATTCTAAAATTGCTTGGCTCCATCTGCTATCTTATCAACACAATTCCTACACAACATTACAATTACAAAAATAAACTTCTGGTGCTTTTCCCCATGCTGTGGAGTAGTTCTACTGCTTTTAGTAAGGCCATTAAATGTAGCATGTGACCTTGCGGGCACCACACAGTCTGATGCCAGAGCTAAGGAACTGCTTGCTAAATTTTCCTTTTTTTTCTTCCTGTACAATCTCCTTGAATACAGCTGTGGCTCAGAAAGATCATAATCTGAAACGAATGAGTCGCTCCAATGCAGCTGAAAACTTGGTTTGGAGACCTGAATTCACATCGCAGGTGATGAGGCATGAGGAAAAAAAACAAACAAACCAAAAAACATAGCTGCTGAATCTGTAATTCCTCCATTTGGGTCCATTCCTCCATCCCCATACAGCCTCAGCAACTTCAGATGTGCACCTTCAGTACATTAAAAAAATTCGGGGAAAATTAGAAACCTAGAGATATCTCCCACCCCCTTCTTCACCTCCCTCACCCCACAATTTTCCAAAGAAGAATCAACTTACAACAATTTTGCCTCAGTGATTGGGGCAGGGAGAAAAGCTTTCCTCAAAAGATGCCCTGAACGGTTTATGCCGCATCGTCGCAGAAAATTGCCGATAGTTGCTGCTCGTTTCTAGACAGGCAGTGTGTGTGTCTCAGTGTGCCTCACGCAGGAGGAATTGTGCCTTCGTCTGTGCAGTGCCCGAGGTATGAGGAGAGAGGAGAGTGGTCATTCCTGGGGTCATTCCTCCGAGGGATTTCTCATGCTGAGGGTCTCTACCTGCATGTATGACCAACATCACCTGTTTCAAGGTGAAATAATATGAGTGCAAAGCATCATTGTTTTATTTCTGCTCAGTGCTTTTTCTATTCTGCTAAGGTCTGTTTCTACCAAGATATCCAAAGATGAGAGCAGCTAACTTCCTTGCTGAGCAAAACTCACCGCTAATTTTGAGCTAAATTTACAATGGTTTTGATCTTCCAGAACTATAGTTTTAAAAATAAATGAGCTGAATTGCTTTTATTTAGCTTTACCCCTGACTTTATTCACATATATTGAATTGATTGGTTCTTGAACAAGAACTGATTGAAATTCGGTATCTTCATTTTAGTTGGAATGGTAGAGTTGGAGCAATCTCACCTCAGAAAGGCTTTTCAGTGGACTTATCTCTCCCATATAAATAGCCTCTAAAGAAGGGAAACCATGAATTTCCAGAAGCTTGTAACTGAAAATGGAAGCATTGATCTTCTTGTCAAATTTAATCCCATCTCCAGAGACCCAAGGAATTAGAGATTCTCAATAAAACAGTCAGAAGTTACTGATAGGTTTTGTTTTAATATTTTTCCCCCCAAATATCATTCTTGGAAGCAACAGGACTGTTCTGCAACTGCTGGACAAATGCAAAGGTCAGCTTCCAGCAGAGAGTCAGCATGGAAAATTTCAGCACAAACTGTTCTCACCTTTGTGTATTATAAGCACACTAAATGCTAGGTGTTCAAGTAGAATGATTCAAGGAAAATTACCAGTGTATCTGGCATTCATATACACTGTATGTACTTTTTGGGCTTTCACCATCCAAACTTGCTCCTGCATAATGCATGAAATGAAGATGGAGTAGGGGCGATACATTCCTGGAAAGTTCTACCGGGGAGTTTTCTGCTCCAGAGATTTTCTGAGGGGCCATTGAAGGGACACCAGAGGCACGTAGCCTGCCAGAAGAGTTTCATTTGGTGATTCCTCATGCTTTCATCACATCCCTCTAAAAGTTACCAAAGCATTGACTTTGAGCAATCCAGATCTGTGTCTGTCAAAGCCGTCTTGTCTGCCAGCCAGATGGTCGATACGTCAGGGTGACCTTCTGCTTCCAGGGCAACTTCTTGGGGACAAGACAAACAGCATTTCTTCCCCTGCATCCAGAGGTCATAAGGGAGAGCACATTTAAAGCAAGCAAGGCTCTGAGACATCCTTGTTTGAAATTCCACCTGAAATTCTTGCATTGTTATTGTTATTGTTGTTATTATTATTATTATTATTATTATTATTATTATTATTATTATTATTCCCCATGTTTAACATCACTAAGCTATCACCCAAGCAGCCAATATCTCCTTTGGTGGGCACAGAGCCATGCGCCCGTGGTTCTCCTGCAGGGATTTAGCTGCTGGTGGCAGGGCGGGCAGGGTGAGCAGGGCAGCGGCACCCGGCTCGTCATGCTTGGCAAGGGACAGTGCAATGCCTTGCTATGCATGGACAGGCACAGTGAGTGGCTTCCTGCTCTCCAGCTTGTCCCTGTCCCCTCTGAGTGGGCCATGGGTCCAGACAGGACTTTCTTCTGCTGGGTGGGTTCAGTGCCGGGACCTTGGCGGACTCCAGACACCTTGGTGGGGCTGAGTGCAGGCAGGGGCACCTGGCTTGCGTGAGCAGCTGCGTATGGAAATGCTCTCCTTTTGCTCCTGAATGCCTGCCTGCCTTTCAGCTGCCTCTGGAGAGGTGAGCAGATGGGTGACCAGGTGCATTTGTATTTTAATCCCTTGTTAAAAGGAACACACGGGCTTTGAAATATTCTGTTTCAAGCAAATGGCTGCAAATAAGGTGTGAAGCCCACAGCCAGGACATGCCCCTCACTCTGCCCTCTGTACTTCTCTCACCCCTGTGGTACCTCCTGCACAGTCGCCTCCTCTCCCCCCCTTTATTTTTTTAATTTTCTGGTAGGCATATCAATTAGATGAGGGCTTTTCCTTTTAAACATTGGGATTTTCACTTGGTCCGCTAAGGCTGTCAGGTCTCGTTTGCTGCTGAACAGTTCATGCTTTGGTGCTGGACAATGCACGAATGTTTAAATTGCCTGAAACGTCTAATTGAATTATCCTCAAATTACAAATCAAAAGAGGAGAGGCTGTCTCTGGCTCACAGGCTTGTTCACCAGGATGTGTCTGCCATGCTGCTGCTTTTCTTTATATTTTCTTTTCTGTTTCCGACTAGGCCTGTGTTAAATTAAACTTAAATACTGAAAGCATTTCTGTTTGCGTGTGCAGGGGGAAGTGATGGCGAACATGAAGGGAAATTTATTCACGTTCTGGCTCTGAGTCCTTTCTGTGCTGCGAAAAAATGAATTCATGAAATTTATATCAATGCATAGGAAAGGAAAACAGCCAGCTGCTATTTACAAAGAAACTTCCTTTCTCTTTCAGCCACAGTGATATATCATATAAAATACTTTCAGGCAGATCTATATAAATACCATTTAACTCTTTTTTTTGTGAGAGCTCACAGATTAAGGAAACCAACTGCCATAAAAAAGATTTGATATATCTGGCCAGTAAGCATGATAAAATCAGCTTTTTAAAGCCTTGTCATTAATACAAGGGAGAAATTTAAACCCATAGGATTTTCTTTTCTAAGTTGTTAAGGGAGGCAGAGCTGGGTCTCCATCCATCACATCTTCACTAGTGGCTGATCAGGACTCCAGTCAGTGCAATAATGCTTCTTTCATGGATGCAACATTTTTATAGCATTTAATAATATATGATACAGGGGTTTTAGCTACCTATGTCCAGCCTCAATCATTTTGTTACTGAACCTTAGCTGGTTCGGTGACTGCCTGAACCAAGGGCTCAAAGTGGCTGTTGGTGCTGCACACTGTGTCCAGCACTTGCACCATCCCTCCTGTCCCCGGAAAATACCCCTTGAGGGGCTGCACACTCCATCAAGGCATTGGTGCCTCCCTCTGTGGCTCCCAGGACATCCCACACTCTCTATGTTTCCTGCTCAGGTAAGGAGCCCTTGCCAGGGCTCACAGCACTGCCTGGATGCTCACACCCAGACAGGCTGGGCTTGCAGGACACTCAGAATAATCAGGAAAATTGCCAATCCCCATGGATATACCAAACTGTGCCATGGTGCAAGACAGGAGCAGCAGAAAGAATGTTTAAATGTTGTGGTGAGTGCTTTTGTTTTAACTAAAGCCAAAAGTAAAACAAGTTCAGAACATGCCAGGTATCTTGGTATTGATATTCTCAGTATTTTTTCCTGAATACTAAAAAAATTATTTTTCAGGCCACTTTCAAGGGCAACTTCTCTGTAAACTCATAATTAGACAAATGTTTCTGTGCTATAAATATGGTTGAAGACATAACAATTATGAAAGAACTTTAAGGAAATGGCTTAGATAAAATCTTTATTAATGGAAGATCAGCTCTGAAGGGATATTTTTGATATGTAAGAAACATATAATAATATAAAAAATGTTAACACTTCAGTAACTGAAGACTAATGTATACTATAACACTAGTTGTCAGTTCTTTTTCATGTTTTTTTTTTTTTTTAACATTCGATTGCTTTGTGGTTAAAGATTATACCTGCATGAATCAAGCATGCCCAAATAAAAGCATCTTTCAGAAACGGAGAAAGTTCTAATTTGGAACTGATTGTACTGGGCATCTTTTAAAATTATGTAGACCTTGGCTACACATGCCCTGAAGAAACCGGTGAAAAGCACTCCATGATTTTTTATTACCAAAATCACAGAATACCCATCCCTCTCCTTACAAATTTCTTGCTACTCTCCAAATAACATTAATCCTAGTAATCTAATTTCTCTCTCTAATTTCTCAATCACAACATTGGTTCCCAGTGATGGGACAATGAAGAAAGAGCAAATCAGGCAACACCAGGCTCTTCAGCACAGTGAGTTTGCTGCACCTCATATTATTTAGCAAGGTTTCCAGCTATGCTCAAGACATAACCCTGGTTTCAGCTTTGGAGCTCTTTTACTATGCTCTAGTCTAATCATATTTGCACCCAGTCCTCATATTGCTTGCTGTGACTATCTCATCATGACTAAAGCATGACAAGCGCTCAAACAGCAGTGAATTCTGGGCTGATAGTGTTAGTAGGACTTGAGGGACCTGGCCAGAATTTCACCAGGATGTGCCCTACTCTCCAAAGTGACAGCCTTCTTCCTCTGCAGACCTGAGCTAAGGATGTTGATCCAGCAGGTTTGATACCTTCCAGAGGCATTTTCTTTCTCAGTGGTCACATAGAGATTTTAATGTGAAAGTTTTCTTCCACAAAACGTGTCTAGTATTTAAATCTGCTGCATTTCATAGTCTCTGGCATAATGGTTATTGCTGTAATTCATTAAACTGCCTCCCAGTCACTGCATCATAGAATCAAAAGAATTGTTTAGGTTGGAAAAGACCTCTAGGATCATCAAGTCCAACCACTTACCCAGCACCACCAGGTTCACCACTAATCCATGTCCCCAAGTGCCACATCTATATGTCTTTTAAACAGGTCCAGGGTTGCTGACTCTACCACTTCCCTGGGCAGTCTCTTCCCATGCTTGACAACCCTTTCAATGAAGAAGTTTTTCCTAATTTCCAATCTAAAACTCCCCTGGTGCAACTTGAGGCCATCTCCTTTTGTCCTATCACTTGTTACCAGAAGAAGCTGACCTCCATCTTGCTAGAACCTCCTTTCAGGTAGTTGTTGATAGAGACAGAAGGTTTTCCCTGAGCTTCTCTTTCTCCAAACTAAATGTTCCCAGCTCCCTCAGCTGCTCCTCATAAGACTTGTGCTTCAGGCCCTTCATGTTCCCACCATGCTAGATGATTACTGTTGCTCTGTTTTATTTCAGATATTTTTCAGATTTTTTTCCGAACGGGGATATGAAATAATTCCTAAGGGACCAGCAAAAACTGTATCTGAAGAGGCACTGCAGCCATTCCCCGCCTCAATGCTCTCAGCTACATAATCAACAGGACACAGGAAAGTTTTTACAAGTACATTTTTATTTAAAATAAAAATTAATTATGGTGCCTTTTTAAAATAGGGTACTGCACAATCTGTATATGCAACACAGTTTTTGGTACGGAACATACTTATTGAGCAATATCCTTAAATACTAAATATACATTAATGGCTTGTTTGAGAAACATGACAACATTAATTCTGGTATTTTTTTTCTCTTTAGTCATTTAACCACTGATACAGATTTCCTATAAACAATATTCATTTTCATCTGTACATGTGGTACACAGTCAAGAAGGCAGATCTTAGAATATTTACATTCATGCATTGATTTAAACACACTATTTTGCAGTTTAAAATAATATATTTTTGTTTGTACAGGTGCAGGGAGTATTGTAAATACATATCTACCATAGGCCTGATTCTCCATTGCTTGGCAGCATCTATGGTCATGACCTGGTTGGAGCAGGGCGCCCACACTTTCTTCACATGCTGTGACCATATGGCATGCAAGACTGGACAATTAGGTCTCTGTATAGATATATATCAATGTATTTATATTTTATACTTAGTAGAACTTTCCCCTTTCTTTCCATGTCTGTTTTTGCAGCATCTGTCCAAGGCAGAGATGCTTTCCTGGGCACACCACTGTGTCAGGTGCGGGACAGGAAGGGCAGCTGGGCTGGGGCTTCAGCTCCACCTTCCCGTGTTCTGTGGAACGAGGAAACTCAACACTTTGAAGCTCAGGCCCTTAAAGTGCATTCCCTGCTAGCGGTGATCCTTGAGAAGAGATTTGGAGCTGCTGCTCTCCCTCGCACTGAGCGCAGCAGTTTGCTGAGCCTGTCTGATGCTCAGAGCTCAGCAAGTGCCTCCTGGGTAGAAATCGGCCACCTTCGCATCTGCTCTGGGTATGACTGCTCTGTGAATGGAACCATGCAGGTCCTTGCTACCCCTGGTATTTTAGTGGCTAAAAAGGAACCCAAAATGCTTGTAAAGCTGCATTTTGGGTTGCCAGTTCCCCAGATCCAGGATCACTGCTCAGTGAAGTGTTTATGTATCTGGCCTATTCCTTTCCCTTTGTATTTCATTTTAGTACAACAAGGAAGCACAGAAGCCTCTCATAAAAGTTTTGCAAGTAGTCTGTAGAGTGTGGAACACAACCTTAAATGACATCAGCAAGCCTCAGAAATCACTCCTCAGTGACATCCCCTGTCTAGTCTCCCTTTTCTGAAGAGTTACATCTGATTCCAGTATAGTTTTCCAAGCGCCTTTCTCAAGATCACTTTAAATTTCGGTGCAACATAGTCAACTGTACTTGGGCAGGAATTTAAAGGCAAAACTACTCCATGCAAGATTTCCCACCTCTCCCGGCCATGCCACGATGTGAGGGCCGAGAGCAAAGGGTCTGGGCGAGCAGAGGAGCAGCTCTCAGCCCTTCTGCTGCTGCTTTTCTGTGGCCAAGGCATTATAAAAGCACAGGGGGAATGTCTGCTCAAGAACGATTATGGCAATTATGTGCCCAATACATTTATCAGCATGTCGCATATAATGATAGTGTATATCTGCCTATGCAAATAAGCTATTTCTCTCAAAATACTGCCACAGAGCTGCTACCTACTTTTATCTAGATTATATAGATGGGTAAACTGAGGCACAGAGAGGCAAAATTACTTGCTAGTAAACTCCAGATCAGTGGCAGAGTTGGAAAAAGATCCTAGGTGGCGTGTGCTGTACCTTGCAATGCCCTGCCTCTCCACCCCCCATCAAGTTTTTAAAGTTTATGTGCTCCTGAGGAGTTCTGATGGGGCCAGGGGGGGTTTGCTTGTGGGTTGTGTCATGCACAGGGGGCTTCTCTAGTGAGAACATCTTACCATTGATATCGCTGAAAATCAGACAGTGTTTGGTGACCATCTCTTTTGATTCTTTTTTCTTTTTTTTTTGCAAAAACAGACATATTTTGATGGACACAATGACCTAGAAATTCCTTCTGTGATTTTGACCTTACAGAACATGCCTTTAAAGCTGTATTAGGAAACAAAAAAATCAACAACCTTTAGGAGAAGGTGCTAATCCTGAGCCCATATTATGCTAAACTTTTCTGCATTCATACTTTATACTCTCAAATAAACATGCAACCAATCTCAAACTATGCCACGTCTCCACATTTAGGCTGAAACAACTGGAGTAAAAAAAGAAAGGCAAACATAGATAACCACACCAAAATAAATGTTATAGCTTAAAAATATTCTAGAAATATACTTGCAATATTTTTATAATAATATTTAGGGGCTAAGTGCTTTAGGCAATCAACATTTGGGATACTAGACTCAATGCATAAATCCTGTCATTTTAATCCCACTTTGGATCTAAGAACATATCACTGTGTCTTGCACAAGCACACAACATGAATGTGGCTGGGAATGATCATATTCTTGGGCAAAGGGTTACTTGCTCCCTTTCACTTTTGTAATTGCATTCACTTCCCAAGAAAGTCTAGATTTAAAATATAATTTTATGCAGTTAAACTTCTACATAGTGATGACAGACTAAAAAGCTAAATGAATAACTACGTAAATTTCTCAAGAGCAATATATAGCAGCATTTCATTTTATAATTGAAAATGTACTTATATTTACATACACCCTATTGTTCAATAGGTAATAGAAAACTACAGATGGGCCTGAGCTGAGTCTGCTGATTTGAACATCCCAGAGCTTTTTTAGGGAAGATCTGTGGAACATCATCTTCCTCTACCATCATGCCATCTGCATCCCAGCAACAGACGACCCACGGGCCGGAATGCGCTCAAAATCAAGGTCTGATTTCTGCAGTTCAGGCACATCCTTATATAAAACTGAAAGTATTGGTGTGTTGCAGTACCGAGGGACAATACAGCTGGGGCACAGCCGGGTCCCAGAGCAAGACCGCATTGGTGCCCGGGAGTTACTCACAGACATGGAGACCAAGTGCTACCAAAATTTTATGTCCAGACAAGAAGCCAGGGTGTGAATTTGTCTTTGACTGCATCACTACTTTCAGCACAGAGGTAAACGGAGACATACATGTGGAAGAGAGACACAAAAAAAAAGTTTTCAGGAGGTGGGGAAAGACCAGCACCTCGAGTAGTCTCATCACCTCTACTTACAGGGCTACTTACTGAGTCTAACCTGAGATCCTACGTGAAATGAATTTGGGTAGATTCAGCTTTGCTTTAAATAGTCGGCAATCCACATCACGGAAAGTATACTGAACCCTACGCTGAACTTGGCACCATTGTCAGTCTCAGCTCAGGAGAGGCAGAGACCGAGTTACTGTGGGCACAACAAGTTTAGGAGACCCTCAAAAGTGGTCCTACAAGCCAGACCTACAATGTCCTCAGTGGGTCAGTTCAGGACACTTAACACTTTCTGGGAACAACACTAACCAGTGAATGAAGAGAACGTCAAAGGGCTGCTAGGCCTTTCAACACAATCCCTACAAAACACTCACGCCAAGATGTAAACAGTGTCTTTCCTCTAGGAGTTTCCCTGGGGAATCAGTGTGATGAAAACACAGAGAAACGTGGAATTTCACAAAGGAAGAACATTTTAAAACATAAAATTAAAGTGTGGTGCAAAAAGGGAGACTGATTATGAAGTAATAACATTTAAAGCACATCTTGGTAACATCTCTCTTTCAATAGCAATGCTAATCACAAAAATCTTACATTTTGATTTCTTTTGCTTGAAAAGTCTTCTGCCATGAAAACTGCATAGTCACCAGACCACAAATAAATTTTCAGGGGTAAGTCAGAAGTTCAGGCCAATTTTACTTGATTCCTCAACATAAACCTTTGTTCCTTTTTTAATAACAAAATAATAAGAATGATAAGAATGAAACATCAGCATATGAAACTGCACAGGCTGGAGAAGCACATAGGTCACACCTCTCACCATTTAGAGGGAGGTGTCCTCCCATTTAGAGGGAGACACTTCCCTCTGACCCATCTGTGATAAACTGCTGCCACTCTGGCAGATCACCCTCTCTTCGAAAGATCCTCCTTCAGCAGCTTTTTGTGGACACCCAATTCAAATGTAAAAGTAGGGGAAGAGAGGAAGAAGAAGCGGGAGGCATCGTAACATTGCTTTCATGGGATGCAGCATGCAATGCTTATGCCTTTGCGAGGCCTTTTCTCTGGGCAGCCCAGGTGGATGAGTTTATCCTCCCTTGGAGCAGCAGCAAGCCTGGAGAGCAGCCTGCTTTTCTCTTCTGGATCACTGATGCGTGCGCTGTTTCTGAAATGAAGTCCTTGGCCACACAGCTCCCTTCGTTGCCTCATTTCACCCACCTTGCATACTCCGTGCGTGTGCTTTGAAAGTTTACCACCTCCTGCGCCTTGGCGGGGCTCCGGGGATTATACGACCGCATTGTTATCAACTGTTTTGTTGTTTTGGGAGGAGGTCATTGCATATTCGGACCGACTGGTTCCGTTCTCTTCTTTTCTCATTGGTTTCCTTGGGTGATCCCAGGTACAGTGATGTACAGGCAGGGTGGGGAGAGAAGAAAGAACAGAGGTAAACATCTTCTTTGTCAATACAGATTGAAAGAGAGGACATGTAAGGCACATAATATAATACTGAACTTTTCCTGTCTATTTTTCCCTTTCTGAACACAGGCCAAACCAGCAGTTACATTTTGTCAAGAATCATAGTCCACCTGGAAGGTGACAGGTTTGATCCCAGGGTCTCATGACGCGCTGTTGGTGTCCCCATGCTAGTTTGTTTATGGATACAGGGGTGTCTGTTGCACGAGATGAAGGCTGCTGGAAGGAGTGCCCTCCATTGCCACCTTCATCTCTGGAACAGAGGCTGGGACGCTGGGCTGGGTGCTGGATGCTGGGCTGGGCTCTGCCTTGGGGTAGTCATGTCCTTCCTCCTCAAAGTGTCACATCATTCAGGCTGGGATGATGAGCGGTCCTGTCCAGTGAGGACTCAACTCACTCACCTGTCACCCTGAAACCACCGTGTTTGCTCACGAGGAGTGGACTCATCTGAGCGGTGCAGATGTGTACACCTGTGCTGACCAGCCCACACAATCTCCACAGCCAGCGGAGAAAAACAGGCATTTATAAAACATGGTTCAGAACAGCTTCAAGTGGATACCCGAAATACGTCAGATGCTTCGTGCCCAAGGCATTTGTGTTTTCCTGCACTGTCTGTGAAGGCAGGCTAGTTTGCTAGCCCAGACAGAGGTGTCTGTGTTCCACATGTCTGAGGGAGTGACTGGAACATGGTGCCTGCTGTCACCTACCAGAATTCCAGCACCAATCGCCCTTCTTGGTTTGTTTAGTGGCCACTCATACTATTTGGTAACACAGTCCAGGACCACCAGAGTTAACGGTGAGACAATTCAGAAAATGTTCAACAAGTGCAGAATACTACCAAGCATCTGTACATCACAGAGGAAAATAATTTATTTAGGATTTTATAGTTACTCTGAAAAAGGAGACCTGAGCTTAAGTCCCATAACAGACCATGTTACAACTTTTAACTTCCCCTCACGACCTGCCTTCTCAAAAGTGGCTTAAATCGAAGCATTAAATACAGTAGGAGGAAAAATCTTCGTGCTTTCCACACAGATATTTCAGACATGAGTGTCTTGAGTTTAAGGTGCTGCTGAGGGCAAAAAGAGGACCAAACACATATATTACAACAGTCTGTGCTACTGTTCTTGTCAATGTTTGACAAAATAAACAACAATTAATTAAAAATGGTTAATGACATTTAATTTTGACAAAATATTAATGAAATATTTATGGAGAGTGACTACAGGTAGGTAAATTTGTTTGCTTGTAATCTCAAAGAAAATAGTTCTGACTGTGACATTTTGTGCCTCTCTACCTGGTAAGAGTTAAAACTTGTTAGTATTAGCCATGATTTCAGTTGTTAGAGAATGGAAATGGAAGGGAAGGAGAGACTAAGAGTTATTGAGATTAAGGGGTTTGATGAACTGTTTTTCAGTCCTCAACATGCAGTGCCTGTCTGCATCTGACACGAGGTCCTGTGGGTCTTTCTTCTGCAGCACAGTATAACACCCATCCACAGCACCACGTCCCTGACAAGAGGAATGGAGAATCTGATTGCAATGCTTGGGTTTTTTTCAGGGCAGGAAAAATGGAGTGGCTGTCTAAACTTCTCTGCTGCTTTCAACAAAGCTCTTGTTTTTCTTTTCTCCCAGTTCCAAACCTGTCACTGGTTAAAAAATGAAGACATTTTGGCCACTTCTACTTGCTATTTGTCTCCGATTTACCCCTTCTTTCTTTGGTCTCCTACGTTTCTGCACGTCTCCAGTTCCTTTTTTTTTTTTTTTTAAAATTTTGTTTTGTTTTGTTTTTGTGGGTTTTTTGTTTGTTTGGTTTTGGTTTTTGGGGTTTTTTTTACTGTTGTTGTTTTTTGCTTAGACGCTCTCCTCTGATGGTGAGATCTCTCTGCTGACCCTGCTGGACAGGTTGTCAGGGATACCACACCACTGGCACTTGCATGCAATGGAAGGGTATTTTTTCAGAGCCTGCAGATAGGGGAACGGAGATTTTATCAAGGTTCTGCTTCTGCCTTATCAATCGCTCAGGGTTAGCACTAGCAAAACAGAGCAGTTATTTTCTTGAGTCTCAATGAAAAGACTATAGCCAGATACAAAAGTTCAGGCTTGGAGACGGCTCTGTTTAACTCCTTCTTCTCAATTTGTTTTCAAATGCACAACAGGCAGGGATTTAGAGTCAAAGTTGCCCCAGTTGCACCATTTAAATCACTGGCTTGGCATACTGGTATACACTTGTCACTGTTATTAAACTGACCCATGTGTTTAGATATACAAGGCCATTTTGGCTTGTGATTTTTCAAGTGCCCTCTTGCATTAAGATGTTGGCTCTCTGTGTGCCACTAGCTCCTAGCTCTGTGCCACTAACTCTTTACTCCAATTTTTGTTGACTGTTGAGATCCAAGCACGCAAATTTTCCTCTTGCACACCAAGGGGAACGCTTTTATCCTATTTTCTGCCTAATAAGCTAAATTATGCATGATCTTCCAAAGTGTAATACTCCAAGCTCCCCTTCAGATGATAAGCTATGGCTATGCATTTATGCATTTCCATTCCAGGCTTGCTCTTCATTGGTTAAAGGGTTGTTTCAAATTAGTGAGGAAATGAGTAGGGAACTATTCATATCCGTGACATACTCACTTGGTGGCAGGCGAAACAGGCTTTTCACTAATAAGTGGTTTGCATTGTTTTACAGTATAATTTGCTATACATTGTTTAGCAAACAAATTGGGTCTTCATGCCAAACATCTGTGAATGAAACTCTGGCCATGCGACTCTGTACAGCTTAGCACACGCCTGAAATGATGCCTCAGAGTCCATAATGACCTCTCCACCATGCATGCATTAACTTGCGCGAGTCCTAAAATCAAGAAAGCATCAAACAGCCATTTAATAGTGCATTTCACACGTCAAGCTTAAATTTCAGATGAGGTTCTGATCACATTATAAATCTTATTTATCAAAGAATTTAATGTTGGCTTGTCATACTGGTTTGTACCAATCCTCTGCAGAGTCCTGGGTAAACAACAATGTACTGATGCACATTCAAACACAATTTTTATTTCCTATGTTTAGAAAATTTTTTAGAGAAAACATAGATTTTGGCTCTTTATCGTGTCTAGTCACAAAACTTAGCTGGTATATTTGACAAAACCCTCCTTGCCAGCTTTGGCTACTGTGTAAATTTGGCATAGACCTATTGTTTGTAAGGCAATTGTGCGGTAGAGTACTAGGAGAGGGCTTCACCTCGTGTCCCACTTGTACACACCTCAGAAAATCTCCATCTATGACTACTCAGACAAAATCAAGTAAAACCAGAGCAGACTATTCATTCAATCATGACTTTATCATGCCTCATTATAGGCTTATTGAAGCTTTGAGAAAAGTAAGATCACTTAGACATGGGAATAGAAGTTTTGTCCAGAAGAGTAAATTGCAAGAGCATTTAAAACTCACAGCGCGCGCAATCCACATCTCATAGACTTTCAGGTGCTTCATGCCTGAAAGGGATAAGAGTTTAGAATAAAAACTGATTTCATAAGACAACCTAAGTGCTGCAAACCTGTTTCTACTCCCTACCTCCTTAGCAATGCCTCTGTTGAGTGCCAGTGCATCGAGCCCAGCGTCTGGGAAGGCTGGGTCCCAGGGAAACCCAATCAAGCCAGGAAGGGGTGACCTTGGGCTGGCAGCAGAGACATGATAGGATCTCAAATTCACCTCCTTCTGGGGCTCCCATACCCGACTCAGCACTGCCAGGAGACACCTGTCTCCAACACTTGGGTATTTGCTGCCCTGGATTATTCCCTGGTGAAATACATATCCTGTTTCTTCCCAGATGGGAATAGAGTGTCATTCTTCTTTTCAAATCTAGTCAGAGGAGCAAAGGCTGGGTTTTTGGTGTGCATTGTCAGAGAAGATGACCAGTGCTCAGAAGATCAAAGTGAAATGTTACTCTTTGCTGAGCAGTGGTACAAAATTGTAAATCCTAAAAGCCATCTGCAAAAATATCTCTCTCTCTCTGTCTATATATGTCTACTTATACAAGAAAGATTGCACTGTATTGGTATCAACTGACAAAGCTCTTCTCCATAATGATATTTCATTAGTTATCAGCACATAAAAGATAATGATTTTCAATAAAATTGGGTCTCATACAACACACCCATTTCCTTCACAGGACTGGTCTGTCCTCAGGGGACGTATAAATAGAAATACCCACAGAAATATCCAAGCTACCTATATACCAGGAGAGATCAAGCCGCAGTGGCATCTTCCTGGGTTACAAAAAGTTATCCAAGAATGAGGTTAAATATCTGTGCAGTTCATTTTCACTCAGCTTCATCTCCAGGGCTAGGATGCCAGGCAGTACCTATGGCAGTTCTGTTTAGAGCTCTTGGCTAGACTTCACTGCTGGAAGCCCAGACAAGATGATGTGTGGGCTATAGTCACACTTCAAAAACATCCTTATTTAGCAGATAGGAATGGAAGAATAAATTTTGTAATGTTATTCAATTACTAGACCATCAATCTGCATAATCTGAATGTTTATAAGAACATAAAGAACATGAATGGAGGCTGTTTATATCTCAATACGAGGGGCGTTCATCAAACAACTGTTTGATTCATGCTGGCCATCAGTCATGAGAGGTGAACCACCTTCCACAACAGCAGCTGGTGGGAGAAGTTGCTTTCTAAGACTGGTTTGTGAACAGGGCTCCTGCTAGAGGAGCTCAGTGCACTGACAACAGTTGCTTTCAGGGACAGAGGCATTAAATTTGTGTGCAGCCACACACAACGAGCCTCGCTGGCCAGCCTGCTGCTATGGCTCAGACATATGGGGCTCATGTTGGAGGAGGACACTTCTCTGGTGAAAGTCTTCGGAATCATGGAAAGAATCATGTTCTGTCTTCTACCTTTGACTGTCTCAGATAGACAAGAAAAAATCAGCCTGGATATATTTTATTTGACAATGTAATGACAAAAGTCAAAGAAGAAACCCTAATGATGAAAATTCTCTGAAACCTCAGTTTTTCTCTATTGAATTAGTTAATGGCCATATGTGGACCATCTATCTGTCCAGAAACAGGCAGTATACTATTCATTACTTGTAGGAAGAGGTTACTGGCTCTACTACCTCCTACGTACAAAGCAAATGTTTTAGTTATAATAAAAAGCAGCTCCATCTGGACAACTTTTAGCAACACCCTCACTACTGCTCAGTGTTTGCCTCCCAAGGCTTTTACATGTATCTCCCACATTTCCATTTCCACTCAGGTAAGTTAGATAGTCCAGCACCTAAAAGACCAACAAACTGTCTCGTCCCAGTGTTTATTACTTTTTATCAAAATATATGATTTTTTTTAACTTACTCTTCCAAACTAGAAAGTTTTATAGGTATCCTGAATGATATTACCTGCAGCATTTGGAAGGACTACGTATATTGGGTTATTTTCGGTTTTAGAAATTTGATGCATCGCTCCTTTGCTCCTTATGAAAACAAATAAAAAGTCTTTCATGAATCAGAAAAGGCCATTCCTTCCCTAGAGACCTCCGAGTGCTTCAGTCTTAGCCAAACTGAACCAGTGGTCAGATGATAAATAATATTTACAAGAACAAGTAATCACACAATTTTTAACATCTTCAAACCTTTTCTGGAGGGAGAAGGGGAGAAGATCTATGCAAGTGCTCTGCATAGTGCTAGGACAATTATGCAAAAGGACAAAGTCTGTTTCACAGCCCTGGAAGTCATGTTGCAGCACAGCTTCAATGTAACTCCAAGATACCATCTCCCAAAAAGAGCTTCTTCTTTTCTGACTGTTCACATGAGCATTTTGAAGGCTGCGATTTGCAGCTCATTGGTTCTGCCTCACAGCCCCTTTTAGCTGACCAGTTTCTGAAGGATATTTAAGCAAGCCCTGCTGGCATGTGGGCGATTTCTGTTTTGGGATGGTTCACACTCAAATTCCCCTGTCTGTGCACGGATTGAGCCTTTGCTGAGTGTTTCTCTCAGGGAAAAAAAGAAAAAAGTCCATACTGCTCTGCAGCCATTCATCAGCACTTAGAGGTTCCCTGAGCTGGTGCACTTGGGGTGCAAAGTGTGGGGGACAGATCTCTTTCTGCAGAACTGCACCTCTCTCAGCCTGCTGAAGTCACTCTGGGTATGTCTAAAGGGAGGATTTGAGCTGTTCAAATTGCAAGTAATTGCAGTAGATTGCTGAGCCGCATGTGAAATTTAAGAAGTGGAGTTTAGTCTTCATTTATTTTCAGCCGTGCAAAGTCAGAGTAATTCCACAGAGTTTGTTGGACTTGAGGAGGATTTGTACTGATGTTACACAGGAAGAAGATCTGTCCCTGAGAGACAAAGGTGATGGATGCAATCCCATTTCCTACTAAGTCTTCAATTAAGCAAACTTTAGAATAATGCTCCTACACAAAACCAATCTTAAGGAAGAGAAGCAGCTTATTATTAGGATACTGGACAATTAACCGGCATAATTGATAAAAGTACTTTCAGTGACCCCTCACATAATAACCCATCTTTGCATTCCCTCTAATGATCTTTAAAAGGTTTTATTGACTGGAGGGCTATTACAGCTGACATTATCTGTCGGGTGTTCTCAGTGCAGAATACACTGTCAATATGGTTTGATTACAAAGGGAGAAAAATGAATGGGACTAATGTAAAAAAATGAACTCAAGATGCCAGCTTTTCAGCCTGGCAAAAAGCTACTAAACAAAATAAAAAATTAATTAAAAAATAAATTTTATAAAAAGACATTAAATGCACGGAATGAAGGCACCTTTGAACAAAGTTAAAACTTATGTCTGGAGGATGGTCACGCCCATGGCCATGGCTGGCAGCGGACTATGCACTGGCAGTGCCCTTTGAGGATGAGCTGGGCACACTCCTGCTCCTCAAAAGCCTGTCGTGTTGCAGAGCAGTGCAGGCAGCTAAGGCACAGTCATGGAGCTCAGTTCATGGTGCACCACGCTCTGCTGAGCAATGCAGAAGCAGCCTGGGGTTGGAAGTACATATACTCCACCCAGAAAAATGGGATTATTTGTAACTCTACTGCATTAGGCATGAAATTCCCCCATGAAACTGAGACATGCACATTCTCACAGGTGCTGGCATGAGGGAAACAAACTTATCTGCTACTCTGTAATACAAAAACACCAGTGGAAGCCCAAACCTAGATCTCTCTCTTCTTTAACATTCTGTAGACCTTCTGGAACAGAATGAACAACTCAATGCTTGCTATTGTCAAAGTACTTAACAAACATTAACTAGGAAAATTGGAGAAACATTAGAAGGTGTTCTTACAAAAAGATATCCATATTGAAAGGGGAAGTGGAGGAGGAAAAAGGAACAGGAAACCCCTACCACATTTGCAAAGTGAATGGCTGTTGGTGCCTGTGCTCTGGGTCAGGGTGGGCATCATTACTAGAAAAATGTGGGGTTGGAATAATAAGGGATGGAAAAGCGGATGAGCGAAGGCTGCTCTTCACTGCTCTCTTGCTCATACTATTTCAAGGATACTATGTCTCTCACCACTCAAATGACTGTAGATACTGCCATTTTAAGCAATGGACTTTTTCATCCCCCAAATTATGCCCCTTTGTGTCCAGATTTTTGCTGAATGAAGATAACTACCTTGCCATTTAATCACTGTCAAGCATAGGCAACAACTTGAACGATAGACTTGATCCATACAGAAGAACGAGGCTACTGCTATTTCACAGAACCATTTAAATAGAATTTCACAAATTTATTTAAATAGTATGATTAACTTCTGTGCAGATGAACAAAAACTCTCTGCAGATTTTCTGTTACAGAAATGTCTTTGAAAGAAGAGTGTCTGCAACACAAATAAATGCAAGGAGCTGAGAAGAAAATTAAAACTCGTAAAATTAACTGACCTTTGCAGCTATCTACATCACTTTGCATTTGAGGCAATCTGTCTCTGCCTTCAACCAGACTGAGACCACTAATTTTCATGAAGCTGCTTCTGGCTTTCTCCACTCACAATGAAGAGTCTGCACAGCCAGACCTTTCTCTTTGCAGGATAAATGCAAACCCAATGTCCACGGACAGCACGGGATTGTCCCAACCTTCCCATGCTCCAGGTGTGCAATGGGGTGAGTCCATGAAGAAGCAGAAAAACCAGCAGGTCCTGCACACCTTGATGCCTATGCCAAGATTTGGTTTTGTGCGGCTTTAGATAATTGTAACCAGGGACAATTTCTAAGGAAGAATTTGAGTTTAGCCTTGTCTCCACACTGACTTCGCAGGGCTCAGAGAAAGAGAAGGGAAGAAACTCTAGTTCCAGCTACTTGGGAGTATTAACATTTTTCAAAAAGTTTCATGCTACTGCCTCAAAAAGCAGATACTAAAGGCAGCACTATTTGTCCACGTGGATCTTCTTTTCATGGCCTCTTTCAAAGGCCAGAATGAGGAATGACCCTACTTTCCCACTCCTACCTTGCACACAGCTGGGATCAGACTCTTTACATGCATCTCTTTACACACATCATAACCCTCTGTTAGTGCTTCACTCCTGGCATTAGCTTGGGGAACGAAGGCTGTGGAGCTCATCCCCAAACACACTCTGACATTGTTAATTAGCCAACTGCTCTCCAGGATGGACAAACCAGCGTTCTCCAGCCCAGCCACACCAGAGGGGTGGCCACGCACCTGCTGATGGAGGGGATGCTGGAGTGAGAGCAAGGCTAGGCTGTGGTGGAGCAGGACCACCCCAGCACATGCCACCTGCCCCATCCCCAGCCCTGCCCACACTGACCGATGGCGTGTCTCGCCTTCACGGCAAGGCTCTCCGAGCAGGGAGCTGTGTGCTGCTTAGCAACCCCGCAGCACGGTGAATATCGAGCAGGAAGGACAGGGCTTGCAGAGCGGGAAGGACAGAGGCAGCAGAACTCAGACCATGCAGCCCCTCAGGCAGTGGCAGCACAGGTCCGAGGGGCTCAGGAGCGGCTGTGCTTGGTGTGCACCCCATGAGTGTCACAGATGTACAGAGGGGGACCCTGCCTGCACCTTTTCCCTCTGGACAATGTGGCTGCAGGGCAGCAAACGGCACAACAAGGTGAGGGGGTGTGAGATGGGATCTTCCTTCATCTGGGATCCTCCAAACCAGCTCAAGTGGACCAGCACCCCGAGCCTTCCTTTATTAACTCCTGCTCCCTATAAGGGCATGGTAAAGCTTGAGACCTTGTTTGCACACAATTAGTGACTAACTAGGCAAGGGTGTGAAACAAATGCACAGAAATTACAGTGGGAAACAACACTGCTGTGGTCAGATGTCTTGTTACCCCTGGATGGGATCCCCTGCACAGCAGCAAGTGCTTCCAAGTGCAGCTCCTGACACTGAGCTCTGCCTTTCCTCAGGGTCTCTGCACACAGGAGTCCGGCTTAGAGCCAGGCATCAAAATCAAAGCCATCGGAAGCCACGAATTACAGGAGACAAAGTTGGCACCAAGGCAAGGCTGCTGGCCAGAAGGATGCCAAAAGGTCAGGCAGGAAGAGGGTGCCTTCCACCTGGGCAAAGGCAGGAAATACAACTCTACAGAAAACACGAAAGGGCAGAGTCTGGGAGGGGCCAGAGGGGCCTGAGAGGGGTGTGAATTGTTCAGTCACCTCCAAATGGATGGATGAGTGGGATGGGTGGAGGATCAGCTGGTGCTCAGCTGCTCCATGGTCAGGTCTGGCTTCTTGTCAGGCAAAGCAGAGCAGAATGCCTGGGGCAGCATGGGGCACACGTAGGAACTGCTGGGCACTTCCATAGTTTTCTTTCTTGCTCTAACTTCTGGGGTTTTAGAACTCCTGCAAATTCACCACATGTGCTGAACTCACCAGGAGCTGCAGCTGTTCAGCCACTGGAGAAATCAGGCTTTACTGCTTTGACTCAAAATGCACTGCAAATCCTTGGCAGAAAGCAAAAGGGGACAATAAGGCCACCAAGAAGGTTTCTACGGGATTCTTTTTGTGTAGAGGGAATAACTGGGCGATAAGGAGCTGGAGTACAGATCTACATCACCACCCTACTACCATGGGTACAATTTCCTCTGAGTCATAAAAATATTGACCCAGGGACCCCAAGCTGCTGCTGCTGGATTCTTGTAAGTTGTAAAAACACAGTCCTAAGCTCAGATACTCCAGATAATCAAGACAAAATGTTTCTTCAAATGTCTCTGAACACTGTGCTGGGTATGCCTCAACCACAGCTGTGGATCTCCACCAACAGGGTCAGCCACAAGCACCCCCACATCAGCTTGCAGAAACTATGACTGGCTTAAAAATTAAATGAATGCCTAAGAAAATTTTATTTATTTGTCTTTACAAAAAACTGTAATAACATCATGGTGAACCTGGCACCTTTCCTGTATGTTTCAAAGCTCTAGTATTAACTTGTATCTTCTATGTGTGTTGGGGCAAATCAGGAATGCTCCAGCCGACATAATTAGACGAGCATGAGCATTATATTCTCAAGTGTGTAAAATCCACCCACAGCTATCAGAGTTGCACTGAGGCAGTAACTCTCAACAGTACTTAGCTGTATGGGTAGGCTTCTGCCCATTCCATGTGGTACCCTCATCTGCTGTAGAAAACAGAAAAAATGGCAAGTTTGTTTCTGGTCACACTGAAAAATTAATTTGTCACAGGACAGACCATAATGCTCTATAGGTTTCTGTTGGAATCTTTATCAATATATCACAAATTGGGATATTTTAAGTGCAAACTGATCCATAGGAGAGTATTCTCTGAAACATTTGGACTACTTGTTTTATGCTAAAGACTAAAGCCTCCTGAAGGCTTTCAGTGATCCTGGCTATGAGGAACAGTGGGGCATTTTATCCACTTATGACCACAAACTTTCTCCCTAGCAGAATCTGTGAGTTTGTATAACTTAGAAGAGACAGAGAAATCCTGCCCTACAACAGTTACAAAACACGTAGTACTTATAAAAATCCCAGACTGACAGCACTGGAGAGCAGATCCTTCTGCTTTTCTGACCAACACATTCTGCACAGGCAACAGCAAAACAAACTGTTCTGCACAGCAGTGCCCATGTGGCTCGGCTCAGCCATCTCTCCAAATAAAAGGCTCTTTTATCCACTTCACTCATCAGCCCTTGAATTGTCAAAAAAGCCTAACAAGTAGTTGCAATACTTTTGTTATTCTACTTAAAAAATGACGCCAACCCTTCTTCATCTTGATGCACCGAAAAAACATTGGGTAGCACCAACCACTAGCCCCCTGCCCAAAATCCCCAATGACAGCACTGAATCAGCAGAATAAATACAGCAGACCTCTGGCATCTCCAATGGGCTTGGGTCAAGCTGTAAAACTGTTCAACAGCTTGTCTCATAAACACTACCCTGGAAATCGTTGCACAACCAACATCCAGACGTCAGTACTGTTTGGGAGAAAAACTGATTTTCCTTGTACTAGCACTCAGTACTCATAAAGCAGGGCTACATTTAGTTTAGTAAATAGTGATAAATTTGAAAGAACACAAGAAAACCAACAAAAACTCCATCTGTGGAGATATTCAGAACCCAGCAGGACACAGACATAAGCAACGTGCTCTAGCTGACTCTGTTAGAGCAGAAGTTTGGATTAGATGCTTTCAAGCTGTCCCTGCCAACCTCAACTATCCTGTGATTCTACAGACTCATTCCTTGATGATTAAAAAATGGGACCTCCTGCAAAAAGATTTGTTGCTCAGGGTATTTAAATTGTCTTTACTAGATCAGCTGCAGCCTCATTCCAAGGCTGGGAGTCAATTCACCACTGGGAGATGATTAGGCACAGAGCCTAATCAACGCACGGGGATGTTGGACTTTGGTTAGAGGTGACAGAAGACCTGGACAGTGGTGTTCAGCAGGAAATACTAATCCTGTTGTTGATAAACATCAACATTCAGACAGTGGAATTAGGCCACAGTGCAAAGGTATTTTCCTTACTTTTCCAAAATGTTAAAGTCTGCCTTTCAGCTGCCCCCAGTAATTCCCAAGGTCTTTCAATGAAGACTCTATTCCCTTTTGAATGACATTTCTTAGGAATTGATCCCTTTTTCAGAGCTGAACTGGTCTGACATCAATGAATTGCATCAAAGACACAGAGATCTGCCCCCACAGACCTTCTTCCCTTTGGGTGTCTCAAACAGTACTTCTAAACCTATCTTTGCCACCAACTATCTCATTCTATCTTCTGAGTAATTACTGTCTTTCCTTGCACCTGCTGAGCATTAAAGCACCATTTCAGTACAAACTCCTCTAATGTGTCAGGGAGAATAGGAGAGATTAACAATTTCAATTCACCTTGACCTGCCTGTCATCAGTTATGCAGTGAATTGCTCTTCAAAGCAATTAAGTATGTTTAGGATTCTGTCTTCTCTGCTCATGCTAAACAGCACTGTTTTGGTGCAATAAATACTGATTTTGGTCTAGATCATGCTTAGCCTCAGTGGCTCATAGGAGATGACCATGTAGAGGACTACACAGTTCTTGCTCTTTGGGGGAGTGAGTGGTACAAAACGGGCCGAGGGAAAAATGCAGGGCCATGGCCTGTTTAGAGGGGCATAAATACCTGCACCATGGACACCCTCACCATAGCCCCCACTGTCAGTTCTTGGCCTCCTTAACGAAGAAGTCTCAGTGCCTTCCCCTTGCAAGTATCTTGTTAAACAAAGACAAATTTCAGAACCTTGCTCCTGCTTCTGAAACTAGACTTTGCAGTATACAGGGACCATAAATCATACATGAATGCTAAGCACCCTAAAAATACCTTAGCAATGAATTTTAGGACAGTTTAAATATGACCTGTCATTTTATTTCAGTACAATATTTTCTTCCATTTAATTATTATTTGAAGGTGAACTCAGTACCTATTTAAGGAAGTGCCTATGTAGGCACTTATGGCACCTTTCTCTCCGGCTATGAGACACAGATAAAACAGTGGCTTCTCAAAGTTAGAACAGTGAATAAAAGGTGTATCATGTAAAACTTGGCTATCATCAGCCTGCTTTCCCTGCTGACTTAGCAGGAGGGCTCTCTGGCAGCAAACCCTGCGGTACCTCTGAGAACACATGCATCCATCCCACCTGAAACCCAGCAGAACCAAGGAGCCACATCACTAGGCACAGTGACCTGCTCATGGGTCATCTCAGATGGTAGGGATGCTCTGGAGATACTCAGAATAGGTTTTTCACATTTTGGAAAACCATCTGAAACACTCCCTGCCAGGTTGAATAGCTGGCGCATCACTTGTCACAAAGACCAGGATGCTCAGCTTTGCTTTCCCCTTTGAGGTTTGACAGATGGCTCCGTTATCTTAATTTCATACAGGAAGCCAGGGATTTATTTTTCCCTTTTATGTAAATATCTTACTCCCCTCACAGACATTGACACACCAGTGAGCTGCAGAAATAGGATTACACACTGCATGTCCCGCTCTCCCCCATCTCAGTTGCTTATTTACCAAACAATTCCCGTTAATCCTCTTTACTGTGTTTATTTCCCACTTCCCTCCAGTCTTACTGTCTTACTATTATTCAGGTACTTGCAGATGTTAAAAAAAGCTTAGGAGACAGTCACACCCAGAGCTGATTAAAATGAGTTGAATTCCACTGGTTGTTTTTGAATCTGCACTGATTTACTCCAGATGAAGGTTTGTTAGAGCTGCTGGCATTCACAGTGCACTTGCCCAAACCCACAAATCGCATAATACTGAAAGGATCCAGCTTTCTCCACCCTGTGTTAGTTTATGAATTGGCTTTGGACCTCCTGCTTTTACTTCTTGATTACAGTCTTTTGGGGTAAGAGTGAGAATGGCAGGTTTTTACAAAGACATGGTAGAGAATTACTTGGAAGTATTCTAGATTTTGAAGCAGTTATTCACCTGCTCTTTCTATGTGTTACAGAAATCACTAGTTGTGAGATCAGTTTGTTTATGCATGAAATGTATGTTAAAAGTCCCACTGCATACACTGAGGCTGAGCCCCAGCCAGTGATTAAGCCTGTCCTAGAAATCTACAAATGTCTCAGATGGTGCTAACTGACAATAGTAAATTTTTTTAAATGTGCTATGGGAAAATATTCATAAGATAAAATTTACATTTTTTTTAAAAGTGGAAATACCCTTCTAACATTAATACCATAGAAAATAGCTATTTCTCCACTGCCAAACTGAGGGTGCTATCATCACATAACCGTGCTGCAGCATAACATAATATCAGGTGTGTTCTCCTCAGGTGCTTGATCTATGCAGCAGCACACATCTGTACCTGGTGTGCAGCCATGCAGTGTCCAATGCTGCAGTCACCAGCAATGCACACAGGAAATTTAGAACTTGTTTGAAGCACCTTCGAAGTATCACTCCATGTGTATCTTCCCAAGAGTTTAACCCATCCGAGTATTGAAGCTGATGGATACAATTTGGTAGAAGCTCCCTCATGGACCAGAGAAGTCAAATCCATTCACTGGAATGGATTTCAGCATTTCTTATGACCATTTCATATTGGGAGAATCTAGGTATTTCCAGGGGAGATGCAGGGATGGAGGTAATAGCACATTTGCTTGGTTCAGGCAGTTATTATATACAAAGAAGCACCAATCCACTAGGCTGTACTTTATTACAAATTGCCTTAGTGCCTAAAATTGGTGACACACTGAAGTTGTAGCTTTTACAAGCGAAAACAAACTACCCCAAGAGACACAGTTTACATATAGATTGAGTAAAAATACAGTTGAGTTATGATGTTTTGAGGATAGTCAGTGTCTCTCTTCCTGCTACGGAAAAGCAGACAGAAGAGTTTGACTGGGTCTGGCCCTTTGAAACCAGCAAATGAGATTTCAACTTTGGCACAATAGGATTCTTCTTTTTCTTTTTACTTCAAATTTGATTCTTATGAAAGTGAGGGATTAATACAACAGATCCAGACTCAATGCAAATAAATCCCTGCCTGCACTTTCCTACTAAAGCATTTAACCCTTGTTAGACACTACAACCAGATGACTGCTGTTACTTCACTCTTCAGCATCTCTTCAGTGGAGATAGGAGACAGATTTGTCAGAGATGCTGCAGTGATAGAAATCCCAATTCCAGGAGATGTGCAGGAAGGAGGGCCCAGGAGGAGGAGTGCAGAGGAGAGCTGGTGGGATGAGGGTGTGAGAAAGGATGGGGCAGAGCATGGTTATGGAGCCCAAAGCTGGGAACACACTGGAGGAACTCTTGGCTCCAGCATCACCCAGATTAATCCCCTTACTTTTTCTCCAGTCACTTCTGCCTTCCAGCAAAAAACAGAGTGAAGGATTTCTCACACTAGCTAAAGCCAATTCAGCTCAACAATATGTGATAATACTGTGTTGAAGGCAGAGATGCTTTTCTTGTGAAGCATCTGATCTTATTTCCCAGCATTTATTGATAGATATCTTTTAGAGTGGATCAAGAAACCTGAACTACTGGGGAATGCTGCCAGGCCCTTTAGGGCATTCTTTCAGCAGAGCTGTCTTGGGAAGGACTCATTGATGAAAAGAAATGTTCTAGTTACCCTGTAAAATTATAATTAATAAGATTTTCTTTCATAGCTGTCCATCTCACATCTGAGCAGTTTTCAGCTTAGCATTTGTCAGCAGTGTGAATGTCAAAAATAAGAAGATCTAAGAGGAATTTTCAGTCTTCTCTGAGCCTAATGCCTGTTCAAGCAGCTGACTTGTAGGTTGATGTTCATGCTGTTGACAAATAATGCATATCTTCATCAAGTATCAGAATTATTCTTCACTGACACAAAGCAGGAGACTGTATGTGATTTCCCCAAACCTTTGCAAGTCAGCTCTAAATTTGTCTCTTTAAATTTAATTTCTGTTCCTCCCATCTATTCCTTCCATCTACCAGCATCACAGCAGATTTGAAAAGCAATTCCTCGTGAGGCACAAACTGCCCTGGAGAGTTACTGCTCCCATACATATATTTTGCAGCCTTGACACAAATCATTCACAATTTGGCAGTAGGCAGACAAACACAAATGAGCAGCAATGGTAGATCAGCAACTACAAGTGAGATATTTTGCAATGCGCTACCAGTTCAATTGGACTCCACTCTCAGTCCTCCAGAGATAATTTTTTTAAAGTGCAGTTGCTAGACTGAAAGCTTTCCAGCTCCCCCAAAATAATAAACATTCATTTTGGCTAAACTAGAATAGCAAAGATACTTATGTAAATTAAATAAGAAATAAAATAGAGACTTTTTCTTCTTGCTGGAATTCTCCCTTTTTGATGCTCTTTTAAATCCTGCATAAATTTTTCAACAACCACAAAACATGTCCAATGTTCCACCACTGTGATATCCCCACTGAGGCTCAACAAAAATCTTGCAATCGCTTTGCATGCAGATAACATTTTTCATGAAAAACATTTTCATTTATTTTCCCTTTTCCCTCACTCCAAAATATTACCAATCAGAAATCATGAAGTTGAAAAAAACCTGTCATTTAATGCAAGCTGAGATTCAGATGTCACTGCAGTGTCTCATGAGAGCTATGAATGGGAATATTGCATTTTCTACTGCCGGCTGCGTCACCTGGATATATTAACAACTCCCAGCCAAGAGCCTCACAGCATAAAACAGTGACACCATGAACACACAACTGTGAGGTGTCAGAGTCATACTAAAAACAATAGAGGAGAAATGAACCTTCATCCCTCCCGCCTACAGTTCCCACAAGTTACTTTCGCTTGTAAATCAACCCTTTGGACTTGCATTTGGAACCTTCATATGGAAATGTTAAAGTTTTGACCTTTTCCACCACAAATTGAAATGTTAAGTGAAGAAATTATTTTCATTCATGTTTTCCTCTGTAACTGAAGTCAATACTTTCTAACTACTCGAGGCCTAGGCAAGTGCAGTTATTGCAAAGACTGAAATGGCTACTAGACACTGTTGTACATAAGCTTCACAGAGGCTTTTACATTAAAAGAGAAAGATTTTGGATTTCCTTCTGCAGGTTCTAATTTTGAAGCAAGAATAAATTAGAAGTACAGTCTCCAAAGAAAAAACTACACATATTACCCTAGACTTTGAGTTTGAAGAGTTTGCATTAATTTGAAATGCTAAAATTAATAATGGCCCTGGGCCAAGAATCTCACATCCCATGGGTAACTTTTGAACACTATCAGAAGTGCACAGGACAGTGTTTCCTACCTCTACACTTGGCCAAGCCAAAGCTCTCCACATTCACCAGCAACCTGCAGCAATTTAACTTTGGGCAAGTTCTTATTAATCTGAAAACTGTAGCTCTATCCCATTTCTATTTTTACTGCTCCTCATGCCCAGACTGTATTGAACTACACCCTTTACACAGGCACGATATGGTACTTAAAGTGACTTTCCAATGAAAATGCACATGGGCTACAGGATGCACTTTGCCTTTTGGATGCCATGAGACAAGCTGGGTCAGCCTCTGTGGGGCTGCATTGCCCTAAGCACAGTAAAAGCAGTCTTACCTTTTTATGGCTTTGTAGCAAATGATGACAACTACAAAGAGGAACACTAGTGTGGCGCAGCATACTGCAATGATAATAACCAGGCCTGGCCACCAGGTCTCTTCAGTGGGACAAAAGGTAGACTTGGGAGCTGTAAAAAGAGAGTGGAAAAATACATGAGTTCTCCGAAATCAGGAGGGTATAATCAGATATGCTGTAGTCACTCACACAGTAGCACTATACCAGGACCACAGATACATGCAAAGATGTTATTTCACATTTAGGACCAGCTTCTCTCTTTTCCCCAAGCAATCAATTCCTCTTGTTGGTACTAGATATTTCTTGTCATGGTCCCCAGATGACCAAGCTCTCTGTGTCAGTGCTGTCTACGACCTGGTAGTCAGCACAAAGGAGAAAGGCTCAGCTCTGCTACCCATGGGAAACTCCCTCTGCATTCGCCATCTCCAGCTGCATCAGATTTAATTTTAGAGAGAGATGATGCTGCTAAGAGCACATTTTCAAACCCTGTTGGGGAGGTTTGTTGGGAGCTGAAGCAGTGCCTACCAATCTGCATTGTAGCTAATATTACTCTAACCTTGGAGTGAAGAAGGGGGTTTGTTTTAAAAGAACAGGAATTCTATTATATTTATTAATTGCTTTCAGAGTATTATAGTTGACAAGCTTCTTTTCCATTTCACTACCTTTGAATTCTAAGTCAAATAGTCAAGAAATGTTAACATTAAGAAATGTTAACTCATGGGAATATAAACTATTATGATTACATTTTTCTTATTACATTTAGGGATAGAATTGCTGAGTTAAGTATCACTCAAAACAAGAAATATTTTGTATCTGGTGACATTCAGGTACAATATTTTCCTTCAGGGTGATGTTCCTTTTCCCATGCTTTGAGGGGACACATTTCCTGAAGGATGGTGAGTAACAACCAACGCCATGAGCAGCAGCAGTGTACTGCAGAGGGGAGAGAGAGCCTTAATGCAGCCTGTGCAGCCATGTAAATTCCATGAGAATTTTGGTCACCTTAAGTGACATTTAATAATGAATCAGTTGATGGGACTGTCTAAATCTGCATTCTCAGCTAAGTAGGTGAGAGAATGAAATATAGCAAAAGGCTATTTTTTTAGTCTAATTGTTTAATTTTATAGTCTGAACTTCCAGTTATACACATCACAAATAGCTGCACAAGTTAAAATATGTCATCAGTCCAGTATCATTTACTGTGATCTCACATCCTCTCTGTCTCCTGTGTTTGATTAGGAAAAGACATACCTTTAGATTAACACTCAATAGATTAAATAATGAATTACACAATTACTGAGAGAATTTCTTTTTTCCAACTGCAAGATGTATAGAGGAATTGGCAACATTCACCACAAGGAATCTGCAGAAACACCTTAGGAAAAGACTAGGTAAAGAACTGTAAGAATCAATAAAAATAATAAACCCAACAGCTTTACAACTAGTGGTTCCCAGCTCCTCCTTTGGCTATGTTCACTCCTGGACTGCCCCAGCAACTGAATTTCTACTTTATTACTATGTCAGGTGCAGAAGTAATTTTTTAGTGGGTGATGGAACTATTCACTGTGTTTTGAAAAATCTAATGATTTTAATATTCTCTGAAAGTTTCCAGAACAGAATGCATTTCAAAGATGACAAAGTGTTTGCATGAAGGAGCAGACAGTGTCAAGGTCAACTCTACCCTCCTCGTGCTCTCCTGAAAAACACAAAATGTTGCAGTGAAGTCAAAGGAAAAACATCGATCAGCAGGTGCCCTGTAAAATCTGATGAGATCACAGAAAACTGGAGAAGTGGGGCTATCCTTCTGTAGTCCTTTTTCTTCTTCAAAGGCAGGATCAACCTAACTAGTCATAAAGCAAAATGCTGGTGAGGCTGGGCTGCTCCTCAGCACAATAAATCAGACTGACAAATGGCAGAGACAGGGTATAAAGCCAGGCTTGTCACATGTCTGTACGCCATGTACTCCTCGATGGTTTATCACAGTATGTTTACAAGAGAATAAACAGACATATGTGGGATTGAATAGTAAACATTACTCCTGCTATATGCAGTCATTAATGACAGGAAAATAAGAATTGTTAATGTGGAGGTGACTCCTAATCCACCTGGCTCAGCTCCTTTCCCCACTGTTCCAGACTGGGCACTCAGAAAGATGCACAAGGAATCACACTGGAAGCTACCAAAGCCTGTTTCTTAGTGGCTTGTAGTTTTATACAGCTTTAAAATTATAAATTTATAAAAATTGTTAATAAAAATTATAATTATAAAATTATAATTTATAAATTATTTTCTATTTCTACTCCTTATAAATGCAGTGCTAGGTAATCTTTCTTAAAAAAAATGTTCTCCTTTGAAATGTCCACTCCTTTTTAAATAAGCTCCTAGTTACTTGTGCTTTTCTGCCTTTCTCAGTATGTGTTCACACAGCCCTCATACCCTGGCATTTCTATGTCCTTAATGCATTTCTCCTCACAATTATCCCCAGAGGAAGAGCAGAACTGCAGTTAATCCCCTTATGATGACGGGAAGGCTGAGCCTGGCCTGCATGGATGACTCCTCTGTGGGCAGCTAGAAATGTCAGCTGAGAGGGGAACTCCCCAAAGATCCAGCAAGACACCTGGGAAGCACCACATCTTCAGAGAGGAGCCTTTTAGTGAGTCTCACACTGAGCTCCTGCTGCTGGGGAGGTGCTGGTGTCCCAGTTCCCTTGGGCTGGGGCTCACAGCTCTTCCCTGGGGCACCCTGCGGCTGGGGAGGCTCTCCATCCTGTGCCTGACTCCCAGATCTCAGTTTATCACCTGCACCTGGGGCCACACCTGGGAAGGGCTGAGCCTGCAGGTGCCAATGAGCCCTCAGTGATGAGAAGTCATCCTGGGTGAGGGCCCCTGCAGCACCCTCTTGCAGCTGTGCCACTTCGCATGGAACAGCAATGCATTTCTCAGGCGCTCCCTGAAGGAGCAAAGCAGTGGGTCCCAAGCCCTCCTCTAAGGAGATACCGAAATCATTACAAAACACACTGAGCAGATGTCCCACACTACCTGCAACAATGTCAATCTCCAGCTGTTGCACTGTCTTAAAAAGCCTTTGATGAAGTGCAGGAAAACAATTCTCCTGCTTGCCTCCTTTGTGCCACCTCTTTCAAACACATTATAAGACCCCAAAAGCTGTATAGTTTCAGAACCAAATTGTGCCCTTTCCCTTGAGTAAAGAAACAACAATCCACATGCAGAGGTGTATCTGGGGAGTGGAGGGCATCCCCGGGTGCCTGAAGCCCCTGTCATCACCACTGGGCTACCGAGAGCTGAGGGCTGGTCAGCCTGGCCACAGCGGGTGCTCCCTCAGTACCCATCACTGTCTCATGTGAGCAGCTTCAGCTGCTCAGAGCATGACTGCTTCTTGGTTTGACTCATTCCTGGCTGTTCTTCACTGCTCTCAAAATCAGCTGAATGGAGAAAATTATTTTCACAGTGCGGAACAACTCAAGGAAAATTTGCTTTTTCTGCTAAACCTTGAAGTGTCGTCCTGCACATTGAACACACCGCTGAGCGGAGAGTGGTAGGAAAGTGATGACATTTTAAAGAAGATAAGCAGGTTGAGCTAAGTAATCACAGCCTGACATCCTGACAGAAATCCTGCAAAAATAATGATCTCATTCAATTAATAAAATACTAAAATAAATAACTGATGCTAAACAGCATAGATTTAGCAAGACACATCTTGTCAAACTAACTAGATATTTTCTGAGGAGATTACTAGTTTGGTATATAGATGTACTGGTGCTGGTGTGATAACTCCAGACTTTGATATGACATCCAACTTAATTCCACGTGATGTTGGGGTTATGAAACTATAAAGCTACACACAGAGTACGTGTGGCACACATAAATTGAGTTAAAAGCCAGAGAACTGGTATGTCTCAAAATCTAACTATAAATGCAAAGTCACTGCTGGAAGAATGTGGTTTTTAACAGTGACCTCCCTCTTCCCCCCTCCCAAGATAGGGTGACGGATACTGATACAGTTTGCAAATAACTCAGGAATGTACTCAATTACAAATGGAGACAAACATATTTAGATCAGAAGTAGGATAATTATTACCATTAAGGATAATTAATCATTACCATAGTCTATTAGTTCTGGTCAAGTATTTAAATGAAAAACTTAGTTTAAGGTAGACTTCTAATTTTTACTTTAAGAGGTCTAAATTCAGCTAAAGATATTGGACTCAGAATAAGAATTGAGTAAGTAAAGAAAACGATCTGTCTCTGAAAAGTCCACATGAGTATAATGCCTTTTATCTCTTGGCCTTAAAATTTATGAAGTACAAATGTTGGTTAGGTTTACTTTTAGAGGGCCATCACCTTCTCCTATTCCAAACAGCACCCGGCCTAAATAAATAAAATGAGCAAATAAACCCATTTCAGGCCTGCAGTGGGTAGATGGATCCAACTTATTGAGAACAAATTAATGTAAAAGTGCTTTCAGAGCAAACTGTTTCAGCACCACAAAAAACCTTACACCTGCTTTTTTTGACTAAGTTTGTTTTGAAGGCTCAGCACAAAGACACAGCTCCAATTCTAATGTTAGAAGGTATCTGTACACAGCCGGCTCTAGCCAGAAATGTGCATACCAGAAAAGATTAGCTCAGCTATTGAGGGTTTCCCTCAATGTCTAAGCACAAAAATAGAGGTTCTATCACTGGAAAGAATGTTTCCATAAAATTCCCAAGCAGTTCTCTGATTTCCTTTTATCAGATCTCAGTGGGTCATTCTCAAAATTGCTCTGAGCATCCAACAAAAAACTGTGATGAAGCTGTTTCAATCTTCTGGGTTAAGCATTAAATAATTTCGTGTATAAAAGGGACACATGTATTGCCTGAGACAGAATCTAGAAACAGGACTTGGAATCCTTGAATACACCATCAGATTATCTTTAGTGGTCATGGCTGTAGTTTATAAAGCTCATCATTTCAAAATCTGGTGGTTCCACCATTTATTTTGATTAGGGTTATTACTTTCCATTACCATTATGGGTTTTAGGCTAATTGCTCTTTGCATGGGAATGTTGGGACATTAACAAATAACACAACCGAGTCTGTCAGGAGACAGAAAGTGTCCTCCGAGGGGACCGTGCTGAGCTGGTGGCCCTGTGCAGCTCTCGGCAGCGATGCTGAGGCACGGAGCCTGCACAGGGCACCCCTTCCCACAGCAGCCAGCCCCGCACTGCAAAGCAAAACAAAACAGAATAAAGCAAAACAAAGCAAAAAAACCCAGAACAAAACAAAACCAAACGCAGGGCTGAGCCGGAAAATAGCTAAGGGAGGCAGTGACCCGTGCTCCCACATGCAATCCCAGGGGAGGTGTCTCGGGTGGAGGTCTGTCAATTCGCTCACAGGCTGAGTCCCAAGCAGCTGCTGAGTGTCCACTGATGTGATGTGTAAGGGTGACAGTGACCCCCATCACCTCTCTACAACAGCAACTTCATGCCTGAAAAAGGAAGCGCGCTTTCAAGATAAGTAAAAACTGATTATTGTTTTTCTTTCTGCTTTTATTCCTGTTCCTGCAGAAAGGTCAAGAGTGCTGTCGTAATCATCCTTATGAGACATCTGCCTGTTTTTAATATTGTGTACTCACAACAGGCTAAACCCTGCCATTTCTATGCCTGCAGCATTTCTCTTGCTATTGTAGGGCTGCCTGAATCAGCCATGCACTTTTAATTAGCATGCTAGGAAGCAGGATTGGATTTTATTTTGAAGGCAGGCTCATATTCCAAGGGGCTCAAGTGTTTTATCAGTCTTGGTTGGAAATTAAAAGGAATTGAAGATGCAGGCAGTGTGTTTTCAGCAAACTCTATGTACGTCGCATATTCTAGAGACCTGTTAATCTGGTGGGTAAAACAGGTTTGAGGTCCTAGTCTCATCTTCACTCTTATTTATTATTTTGATATTCACATTAGTTGCATGTTGACATCTCCATTTGCAAGACAGAGAGAAGACACTAGTTCCTACAGCCATTATCACACTGGGATGCAGGGACAAGCCAAGAAAACACGGAGAAGTTTAAAGGTGATTTCAAATGTCAAGGAACATGAAAAAGACTCCCAGGACACTCCAGTGTCCACTTCAAACTCCCAGTGAAATATGGAGATGGATTTTGAATCTGTTGCAGTTTGGGTCTCTTCACATCAAGATGCCTCATCCAAGCTCCTGTGGAATAGAGGACTTCAATGAATCCCCTGATAAATATGAAATAATTTGGGTCCTGTGAGGAGAAACCCTACAGAGGAACAGCTACACAAACATCAAGGCTTGGACATTTACTCTATAAGCATTGTGCCGTGTAAAACATGAGAAACAAGGAGAGCCTCCTTCACATGCTCGTGTCTTTTTTGAGAAACCTGATTTCGGTCCTGAGCCTGAGGCCCCTTGTCTACTTTTGCATAAGGCCCTTCACGCCCCCCAGCAGTGTAGATTCACCCTAGAGTGAGTGCTGATTAACTTAAAGCTGATTAACTTCACTGTAGCCAGAATGAAGCCTTAGGCAGCTAATAGAAAAGGTCCCAGGGCTCAAGTGATGTAAAACCAGCTGCGAGACTGGTGCCAGCTGAGGACCTTGTCCCAGAATCTGCATGATGATGCTCAGAAGAGAAACGCAGCCAAAGGTCAGGGTATCAGTCCCCAGAGCCTTGGAGGCTCTGGGCTCCCCGGGAACAAGATTGGTTACTTAACCCAGGGCCATGGGGAGAGATCTGTGAGTCAGTGTCAGCTCAAGCATCCCCTCTGCTTGCTGTATTGCATCACGTAGGGACTGCTACAGATGTGTTTGGATAGTGCACGTGGTAGGAACGTGCTGTGTGGGAAAAACACAGGAAAAACAAATACTTTAAAAGAGCCTGCCAGCGGATTTTATGGTGCTGCTAGACTTGATACAAATATAGATCTTCAGCTGTTATTCTAAAAGGCATTTTGGGAACAGGCAAAGTATGTGTTCCCTTCCACACTCTTGGATTTAAGTGGAAAATTTCCTGGGATGATGGGGGAGAGGAGGCTGACCAGGAAATGGGTAACCTTGGTGTCTGTTCCTGGGGCAGAAAGCCATGCCTGCAGACATGACCTGCATCCTCACGCTGCCCCAGTGCATGGGCCCTGGGGCTGTGCATGGCCAGAGGGAACCCTGAGCTCGCCTTCACGTGGCAGCCACAGCTGCCTGCAGAAGGCAATGCTCGCGCTGGTGATCAGGGACAGACAGGCTTGCTGAAGGAAGGAAGGATTGACATTTTCCAGAGTGATGGAGAAGGGGCTTGTCTAGCCCTGTCAGGTTTCCTCATGCTGTGAGATGAACTCCCTGGTGTTTGCATATTTTATATATATATATATATATACACACACAAAAGAGATGCATACACAGACATGTATACACAGGTACATGTATAAAAACATACACACAGAGAAAGGAGATATATATGATATATATATTTAATGTATGTCTATAAAGGGGTCTATATGTGCATCCGTATAAATGAAACTACTGCTAATAATCTAGTTAAATGTGTTTGTATTCTGAGTGGTTCCTCAAGATTGTTTAGTAACTGTTGGTGACAGAATATATAAGAAAATCTACCAACTCCTTTTTTTCTTCTCTCTCTTCCGTGCAATTGAGATTTCTTTCATCAGCTGAACAAATAAAGGCAAGCATTCACATTTGGGGCACCTCTGTATGTGTTTGAAATTATTAATTTTGAAGATACAGGAGCTATTAGATATGAATGGATGCACTTTACTGCCTCCCTGGCAGGTTGGAAAATCAGCTCATCAACCTCCCCTCACAGCTGTTGCCTGCACACAACACACCTAGCCATGCCTGAGCTGCTGGAGGGGAGGTGCAGGAGCACAACTCATGAAACGCCAAAGGCAGGGCTGATATCAACAGGAGCCCCAGGGCTGGGCCAGCCCCCTCCTGGTCTGGCTGGACACAGACTCAAAGACAGCCTGCAAGAGGCCATAATCCCACTCTGCAATGCTTTCAGACCCCACAGCAAAGGCAGAGCAAAGTCTGTGAGCAGACTCTGGGAGGGAAGGGTGGAGGCACAGCTATGGTGGAGTCAAGAGAGGAGGAGTCTGAGCACGTGTGGCCTCAACCACATGAGCTGGTGGTGGTCCCAGGTACTGTCAACCAGCAGCATGTACAAACAATTAAACCCTGAAGGAAGATAAAATGGATTTGGCCACAACTGCAATGGTGCAACATCTTTGCCCCATGGTAAGACACGGTCATGAACAAAACCGTTTAGCTGCTGGCGGGAGGGCTTTGGGCAAGATTGCCCTGCTCCTGGCACCCAATGGCAGCTACAGCTGGTCCCTAGGAGATATGGAATGATGTAGAGGAGACACCCGGAGCAGACCACCCTAGAGAAGCAAGACGGTGTCCCATGAGCTGCTGGACCCTCGCACACATCTGCTCAGAGCAGCAGCGGATGGCCCATCTTCAACTGTCCCTTCCAGCCCAAACCATTCTGTGGTTCTCTGATGTTTCAATGCCAGCATGGAGGTGCTCTGTCATTGCAGCCTCTTGGCACAGCGCTTGGGACGAGGCCCCAGCCCTGCTGCTTCTTTGCCACTCCTTCCCTTGGAAAAGCAGAAACAAACAAGCTCCAAAGGAGAGCTCCAAACACTAAAACAGTATCAGGTGGCTTAACTCCAGGAAATACAATAAAATATGAGATTCCCACAGCATTGTGGCTTCCTAGGTCTGTTCTACTCAAAGTGATGAACACACTGTTTCCTGTTTAGAGAGCTGGGGGCAAAAAGGGCACGGGATGGACACCACAGAAAGCCAGTTCTATTAACAGCCATCACCAACACAAGGGACCAGGCCAATGCAGCAGGAACGTAAAGCAGTAGACAACAGCGTCAATAATAGACAAAGTCCACTTGGGGCAAGTTCACCTCCAGTAAATCCGAACACGATGGAAAGAATTTGGATTATCACAGTCTCCAATTAGCAGTGACCCAGAAAGCTGCTCTGCTGGACCTGTTCCCTCAGATCCTGCCACACAGAACAGGCACAGGAGCAAGACACTACCCAGCAAGGAAAAGCTGAAGAACAGCAATATCCTATGCCATCACAGTCACTGTTGGAGCACGGTTGTAATTGTACATGATGTGCAACAGACTGGCTTAGACAAAATAGGAATCACCTAATTTTGGAGTAAATTTTATTGCAGAAAAAGAAATATGTTTTCCTTTCTTTCTTTTAAATTTTTTTTTAAAATTTTTTGCTTATATATTTGTGCCCTTCCTGTTGCCTGTAAGGTTAGGGGCATTTCCAGAGTGCCAGGAGCCAGTTGGGTAAATAACAAGGCAATAATGGTGTGCTCAGCAGAAAGCCTGTCCTGATTTACGGCCTCCCTGGAGTAGCTAGGTTAAATAACACTGGCAGAAATCAGCTATTCCTGTAGCAGATGATACTTCTGTTTATTGCACTTTGTTGCAGACAAGTTTATATCATGCAGCTGCTCTGTGCATATGTTCCTACTACACTTTTAAAGGGGATACTGCAATCACTACACAGCGGGAACTTCTGCTATAATAAAAATGTGTGGGATTGATGCTGGAGAAATTCCCTCCCCCGCAGCTCTTACACTGTAGACACTGTTATTCTACACTCTCAGTTGCCTCATCTCCTTAGTTTTCTCCTCCTTTCTGAAAACACTTCCCTTTTGAAACAAGAAACATACTCAGTTTTGTGCTTAGTTTTGGAGACTGGAGTGTGCAGGAGGTGAAGGAAAGGGGTAGTTCTGCAGGAATTTTCTGAAGGTCACAGGCAATAGAGGAGTGCATGGCTCATTGCAAGAAACAGAACTGGAAGTGCAGGTGAAAAAACCTGAGTATGGATACAGCCAGTGAGGAAGAGAGCAGCTGGGTGGGGGAGGTTAAGTGTGATGCTCAAGATATAAGCTTTAGGAGTTATTGAACCTGCATGCATTTAGGTTTGAGTTTTGCAGTGGCTTTCACAAAAGCCCCATGTTACTGTGCTTTCTTGGTAGGTGTCATGCAGCTGCTTTTCCTTGGCAGATTTGGGATTCCTATATAAAATGAACATATAAAATATTTGTCATCCGGACATAAGTAAAGCATGTTGCAGGGAAGCAGCTTGTGCAAAGTCACTGCACCTCAGTGAGAAAGCCAGGAAACAAAATGTCTTTTGACTCCTGGCCAGTCCTCCCCTTTGGATCATGTTGCCTCTTCTTTGGGAGTAAACACAAACAACTACTTTGGCTGAAACTACATTACAGGGGTGGAAGCAGAAAACTCCCTTTTTGACTTCCCAGGCAGGCGCCGGATCTCTGCCCCAGTCCAGCACAGTGACACCATACCCAGGAGCTCTGTACAAGCCCTACGGCCAGAAACAAAGTAGGATCCCACAAGGTGCCGTGGAAGGGCTGTGGGATACACTGAGCTTGTGGGATAACCTGCCTTGGTTTTGTACAACTGCAGAGGGAAACGAGAGAACAGTTCAGAATTGTACATACATATGGAAATACGCCGATGCATAGAGCGGATCAGTGAAAGGATTGTCAAAGTAGGAAAGGGAAGTCTGTGCTCCAAACGATTGACAGGCTGAGGGACAGACCTGCCAGCCTTAATCCTATTACGTTGCTGGTGAAGCTGATGGGACCCACCAAAACTGAGGTATCCCTGAAATGGTTTCAGCTGCCAAGGTCTTTTGAAGGAGAGCAGGGTTAGAGAGCACAGAGGGAGAATCTGTTCTCTAAAGCATGATCTGGAGAAGCAGTAGCATTTATAGACGTTGTGGAAAAAAGGCTTTTAAGGAGATTACATCATAGCTAGCTTCTGTGTTAATACTCAGCTCTGGCATTTATCTTTACAATGCATGCTCACAATCAGCCACTGCCCTCTGATCTGACTTTGTCCCGTGTTTTTCGAACCAGCAGTCTCCCGATGAGACGCCGCTTTTCACTCACCATCTGATTCTCTCTCAACATAAAGGACTGAATTGTTTTTACCCCGATTATATCACACCCTGTCGCTTTCTGTCCCGAGCAAATGAGAACTGAAGCCTATGCCTCACAAGACAACCTCCTCCTTGCAGCAGCGCAAGCATTTGCGAGAGCCTCATGGGCATCATCACATTGTCTGCTCTCCACAACCCAGATCGCTGACAGGCTGGGCAGCACCCAGACAGTCCTAGTGACACCCCCAGGTAGTCCTAAGTGTTGTCTCTCCATGGGAGCCATCACTCAGGCAAGCCCTGCCAGACTCGGTGCCCTGTTTTCTGAAATGCAGGAGACATCGATCAGATTAGTGGGTATCTGGTGCCTCTAAGAAACAGGTCACAAGTGCCAGAGCATTTGCTGTTAAATTAGTACCCTGGAATTTATTTTAGAAGGTAACCTGGTTTCCAGAGGTTCTTAACACTCTGAGAACTAGGATGCTTTAAGCTTGGTATGTAGATATACAACCTTAAATGCAATCATCTGAGTTTCATGATACAGGCTTTAATCTCTGTGTACTTAGACAGCATGTCACTGTGGAAGACAGAAATTTCTCTCAGAATGTGGGTTCCAGGCTCAGTTCTCCCCCTTGCTTGCTGAGTGATTTTGGGACAATCTCCACTCCAGCCTCATTTCTCCTCCCTTGGGATGGGAACAGTAGCCCCAGCTTTCCAAAAGGTTGCAAGGTGTAGGGACAAAATGTGTAACAAAATGTGCGTGTCAGCACTGTTGCTATTTCTTTCCCAATTCTTTAATAGAACAGATAGGCTCATTTTTAAGTCTTCATCTACATTTCTATTAGAACTAGCTATGTTTCCCTGACCTTCCTGTCAACCAACAATTCAAGGAAACACAGCAGCAAGGCCGTGGTCTGTGACAGAACAGCAGGGCACAGCACTGACCTGGGGACAGTAATTCTCAGTTCTTTTAAACAGAGGCACCACTGAGAGACACAGAGATGTGCCAGCACAGTACCATCCACTTCATTGCACAAACACACAGTCTGACTCTCCCGTGGTGAGTGATGTGCACAGGCACGTTATGAGCACTTGCAATTCTTCAGTGGGGAAAAATCAGTGCTGAACATCATCTGCTTGTCCTGCCAGACTGTGGGACCTCATCACATTACAGCAGTGCAGAAGCATCCAGGAAAAAAGAGGCCTGAAAACACTGAACCTTCATGCTAAATCTGCCTTTGCCCTTTCAGCACACTTGGGCATATTTCCATCAGCAAGCACGCACATACACACGCACACAGACATGCACACAGATACCTGGGCTTGTTAGATAGCTGTATGGCCTGGAGACTCTGGAGAAAAGGAGGCCCAAGGGAGACCTTATTACTCTCTACAACTGCCTGAGAGGAGGCTTCAGCCAGCTGAGGGTCAGTCTCTTCTCTCAGGCAACCAGCAATAGGACAAGAGGACACAGCCTTAAGCTGCACCAGGGGAGGTTTAGGTTGGACATTAGGAAGAAGTTCTTCACAGAAAGTGTGATTAAGCATTGGAATGGGCTTCCCAGGGAGGTGGTGGAGTCACTGTCCCTGGAGGTGCTTAAGGAAGGGATGTGGCACTTCATGCCATGGTCTGGTTTACAAGGTGGTGTTGGGTCACAAGTTGCACTTGATGATCTCAGAGGTCTTTTCCAACCTAAATGATTCTCACTCCTGACACAGTCCTCACTGTATGATGGTACAGCCTCCTCTTCAATGGGACAGGACACAGCTGATCAACTCTACAGCAATTACCATTACTTTTGAGCCTAATAACAAGAATAATAATAATCATCATCATCATCATTGTCTTCAGTGCTAGACAGACATCCACTAGTCTCAAATACAAAGTTTACAGAGATTAAAACATATCTCTGTTTCAGATATGATAGTTCTGGGTGTCTGATATTGTAGTTGACTCTCCTGGGATCTCCCAGCAGGTTGGTGGCAGAGGGAGAAGCAGCACCCTGGCCATTCTTTTCACCATTCCCTGGAAGGAGGGCAAGATGTCTCCTTTGTAGCCCTCACAGTATATCACCATCAAGTCTTCTGAAAGCATATCAGTCTTTCAGCTCTTACAGTGAACAGACCTTCCAAGAGGGATTATATAGGCCGAAATTCAAACAGCTGAAATGTGGTTTCAGGAGTCTACACTCTTACAGTGATGACCAGTCTTTCACCAGCAAATGATTAATCAGGTACCTCAGGGCTGGCAGATTCAATCCCACAGAAAGATGACAGATTTTCCTAGTATAATGTTTTATATACAGATTGAATTAAAGTCCAGATTTGCACAATTTCTGAGTTCAACAGTATTCACATGAATGGTGCCATCAGTCAGAAGCTATGCAAAGTGAATAAAACTCTGTGCTATTGGTATTAAGACATTATCTTGTAGATCCTTAACAGCTTCTTTTAAGAGCTTAGGAACCTCCAGGTAATAGCAAAAATTGGACAAACCTCACATCTTAGTGCTGACACTTTCTCAAAATTAGTGCCTTCAGGGAAGTCTGAGACAAAACCAACCGCAGACCAAATTTCCTAACACAGATTGCGGAAGACTTGGAAATACTCTGCATATTTTCCTAATGTGTTAATAGGACAGTTTCTAAGGTACTGGTTTGTGTCCATCTCTGAAAAATTAACAGTTTGCCTGTTGGGCACTCCACAATATGAAGAGAGTGACTATAACAGACATACACTTTAGACTGTTAAGTGCAGATGGCTCTAAAGAATTCACTTTACAAAGAAAGCCATATTGCAAGTCATATGGCTAAGTTTTAGGGAACAGCTGGCTGACTGTGTAGCTGATACTTCTGTTGATGTATGGCATCTATATAAACACAATCCTCCTGCTTGATATTATGTGGTTCATTCCTTGTATCACTTCAACAGCACAGTTATTGCTGGAATTAAGGGCTACAGTGATCACTTAAAAATGTCCCTGAGGAGATCGATTAATAATTCCCATACCTAGTGCTCTTAAGTTCCTTTTCCAAATTGTATTCAGGCTCAACTTAAAGGAAATTAAATTGATGATCCACCTGAAGTAAAATGGAACTGAAATGTGAAATGCCTCCCAAACCAGGTGTAGACTTAATTCTAAGTAAAATTGCATTTATCAGCTAGCAATTTTTCATGCAATTTCCATAAAATACAGAACACTTAAAAAGGCAATTACATCACATTGACAGATCAAGGCATTTCACCATGCCAAATGCCCTACATGAATTCCTCAACCACCACTCAGTACATTTGGAACTCCTGGAAAGCTAAAAGACAAGGCACAGGTTACCTTACAGTCACAAATGCAAGCAAATTGGTTACAGGTTGCTATCTGCACTGCCCCCAGGCTTTACGCAGACCATGACTCCCTACTGAACCTACAGCAGTGGGCAGCCCACACGTACAATGATGTCCTGAAAAGCTGAGGCAGAGCACCTGCACTTTGCCAAATCAAAACAAGGGTTAAACCAAACCCTCCCTGTGCTCCAGTGACAGTCACTTCCTCTGATAGTGGCTATGAAATAAGAATATGCATTGCTTCCAGAAGGAAAGGAAAATGTCCAGGGATGATTCAAGAGAATCTGCTCCATTGGTAAAAGTCCAGTTTAATAGCAGCATTTGTCAAGGAACAGATCTTTGTCTAAAAATATTCCTAACCAATGAACTGATAAATACCAGCTCCATTTAAAAGACACTTCAAAATTATAAAACGATTTATTTAAAAAGCCATTAGGGATCCACAATTTGCTGCTATATTTATGTAGTTATAATGCAATGTAATTTACTAGTGGAAGGGTTAAATTAACTTGCATAATTATTAATGACAGATTTTGGCAGTGGCATCAGTTATTAGCCTATATTCATACTATATTAACGGACACTACGTCCTCATTTGGGATAACATCCCAAATTTCCAGACTGCTGCTTCCTTGGCCTGCTACATTGATTTAAATATTACCTTAAGTTGCAATTACACAAGCAGGGCAGCACCTTTATATCACGTTCACAACAACACAGTGCACAAAACCCTTACAAGAACAAATTTCTGTAGGCCTGCTTTATCGAGGTCAGCTGCTTAGCCCTCCCTGCTGGAACAGCTTGTGCCAATTAAGCATTTACTTTTGACTTGTCAAGATGAGGCACAACTCCTTCTGCCAGGAGCAGGTGAACCTACAATTACTTGTAAATCTGCAGCCTCTGACTCACCAGTAACTTCACTGAAGATTTGTTATCTTCTTAATCAGTGAAATGGTAGGCATGTACAAATGGACTGCTATCCACAGAAGGAATTAATGTCTTTAGCTTAGCCAACTCCTTCTGCTTAAAAAAAAAGTATCAAGCTGTTGGAGTATGCATCTCAGAGTAGAAAGGACTGTTCTATTGCAGAACCAGTTTAATATTTGATGGTTCTTTTAAAAAAATTAGACAATGCTTTTAATCTATAGACAACAGAACTCCCACTGATTCCTGCATTGCAAAATCTAGCCTGAGGCTCTTACTTTTAAATTCTTCAAAATGCATTTTCAAGAGAGAGGATTTTTCCATTATATAGATTTATTACTGTATGGAAAATTCAAAATAAATATGCAAGGTCCCAGAGCAGGGGAAATATTCATCACTTGCCTAGATAACAATTAGATTTGACAAAACATTTCAGAATTTATTGTCATGAAAAACTCTGAAATGGGAAAGCAGTAGAAGCTGTGATTGACCACCTGATCTTACCAGTGTTTCAAACAGAAAGAGACTTTACAACAGCTCACTATGGGGGGATGTTAGGTGAAAGAGTGACAGCAGAATCCCTTCATGAAAGTATTAGCATGAACCTTTCCAGTCTTCCCTGCTGTCTAGTCACTAATCCAGCTCTTCAGACTTAATATAACATCTCAGATACTCAAACGATTTCAAATTTCATATTTGATTGCTGCTTAAGAAATCTCCTCACCATTAATAATTTTCTCATTTTGACTGAGAGGTGAAGACTTGTAACTTTTATTCCTACACCAGAAATAACTGTGCTAAATGGAAAAAAATAGAAGGATTTTGAAGTCTCTATGTCTTTGGTGATAAAATCAGAGTGCCTGCAGTTTGAGGCAGAAAATCCAGTTGCTGCATTTCTGATTTAGATGGGTGAATTCTGCCTAAATCCAGTCTTGGATGCTTAATGATTTGGTTCACTGTGCTAAGAGAGAAGGTAGTGTGTGTGATGTGAAAACAACACGATGGGGATTTGGACTAGACTCTACTTCTGCCATCATCCATGGCTCCAGGCTGTGGGATTGGATTTCAATTTAGATTTGAAAGCCTCAAAATCCTACAGCCAGTTCTGAGAGTCACATTCCCCCAATAACATGAAAGTGTATGTGGGAGATGACAAGAACTGAGTTTTTGGTTTTGCTTTGTAAATTATGAACAATGCTCTCACATGAGACTGCAATTCACAGTATGACAGCTGTGTTACCAAAACTGGAAGGGCATCCCTCTTTCAGCATTCTGTTTGCATTTTAAAAAAGTCACTGTCTAGACCAGACTTGCTCTCACAGTAGCAGTCACTGCTGTAAATGTCTTCATGCAGGAGACAACGTGTCCCCTGCCATTCTGGGGCTACTGGAGCTCTCCACTGTTCAGTTTTGGTGGTCGCTGTGTTGTGTGCATTATGGAGGGAAACGCCTTCCCCATATTATAAAACAAACCCAGACCTGCCTGTTTGCTAACAATTCCTTTGGGACAAAACCACCCAAGATTCCTCAAGTATGTCCAAATATCTCAAAACTACTCTGAACAAGTCTTTCAGGCAGAAGGGCAGTAGGTGAAGGCTGGTCCTGCCAGCTGAGCCCTTAGGGCCAGCACCTTTGCAGTGGCTGCTTGTAAAGATAGAAAGCACTCACAAGATTAAATTCTCAACCAAAGGGAAACTTAGAGCTCTCTGAGATGCTCAACTCCTATTCCAGCAGGCTACATCAGGCTGAACAGCGCTGATTATTGGGCATCTCATATTTTGAGACATATTGTGGCCTTCAGGAAGATTTCATTTTGCAATCACAACCTCCCCACAACTCCTGCGGGACAATCAGACCTCTGTCAAAAACAAAAGTCCTTTAGACATTGAGTAGGCAAAAACATCAGCATCAAAGTACAAGAAATGTAGTGGTGAGCATCACAATGGTGAGCATCACAATAGTGAGCATCAGGACCATGCTCAGCTTTCCTGCTGGAATAGCAACATGGAGACAGTATTCAGCATGAGGTTGAAACTCATTCTTTGAATCCACACTGGATCACCTGTGCATTCTACCACCAGAATTAAGGACCTAGAAAATCCTAAGGAAAACCCATTTCTTATTCTTTTGTGAAAGGCTATTTTAACAATTAGCAAGACAAATCTGAAAACTTTGGTTACTTGAAAATGTACACAAAGTTTAAGAAGTTCCTGACTGTTCCTATTTTTCAGATTCCTGCCTAATAAACACACATTGTGACCATCCAGAGATGAGTGGCACTCCTCAGGGGTTGGTGCTAGGACTGGTGCTGTTTAACATCTGTCTCAGCAACAGGGCAGTGGGATGCAGCACACCCTTAGCAATTTGCTGATGACACCAAGATGTGTCACGCAGCCAGCACTCAGGAGGGAATGGATGCCACCCAGAGGGAGCAGATGCCATCCAGAGAGAAGGGATGCCATTCAGAGGGACTTGACAGGCTTGACTGCTGGGCCTATGCAAACCTTGTGAAGTTCAACAAGGTTCTACGGATGTCAGGGCCATCCCAACCACAAACACAATCTGGGAAGAGAATGGATTAAGAGTAGCCTGGAGGTGAAAGACTCAGGGGCGAGGGTGGACAAGAAGCTTGACATGACCTGGCAATGTGGGCTCACAGCCCAGAGAGCCAACCATGTCCTGGATGCACCAATGCAAGCGTGACCAGCAGGTCGAAGGAGGAGATTCTCCCCTCTATGCCACTCTCATGAGACCCCATCTGCTGTGCTGTGATCAGTTCTGGGCCCAGTATAAGGACGACACGGAGATTTTGGAGTGAGGCCAGAGCGGGGCATGAAGATGGTCAGAGGGCTGGAGAATCTGTTCTATGAGACAGGCTAAGAGAGTTGGAGAAAACTCCAGCGAGACCTTATTGCACCTTTCAAAACTGAAGCAAGCCCACGAGAATGCTGGAGAGGGACATTTTACAAGGGCATGTATGCCTAAGAACAAGGAGTATTGGAATGAAACTGGAAGAGCATAAATTTAGATTAGATATTAAGAAGAAATTCTTTACTGTGAGGGTGGTGAGGCACTGGAACAGGTTGCCCAGAGAAACTGGATACCCCATCCCTGGAAGTGTTCAAGGCCAATTTGGCTGGGGCTTTGAGGAACCTTGTCTAGGAGAAGGTATCCCTCCCCATGGCGGGGGGGGGTGGAACTAGATGATCTTTAAAGGTCCCTTTTAACCTGAACCATTCCATTAAGCTATCACCTGCCCTAAAAGATCTGACTGTCCTTAGCTTTCCTACTTGCACTGAAGGGACCCTGCATGCTTTTTGAAATTAAGCTGTACATCTGAGCTTATATAGCTGCCAAAAGGTTTTGCCCTTCTTGTAGCTGGTCATTTTTATTTCGGCATTTTCACCAGTCCAAATAATTAGTTAATTAGATGCTCTATCTCCAAAGATAAAGATTTCACCTTGAAAAACAAAATGATACAATTACTGCATGATGGAGATTAGAGTCCTCTGCAGTGATGTCATTTGCTTTGGCTTTGCACTGACATGATCATGCTTGATCTCAACTGACAGCTCAGGGCAAACTTCCATGGAGGTCAGGAGCTGTAAAGACTTCACTGTGTACCTGTGTGCAAGCATCCAACACATCAGAGACTGCTTCATGTATCCAGGCTCAGCTTAAGTTTCCACCTCTAAATTTTGACTGAAGCAATGTTTGACTGAACACTTCCACCACAGAGAGGGCAGATGGCAATACCACGGACTCCTCACCCAATACGGGAGACGGGTAGAGCAGAGACAGCAAATGTTGCTCACTAACAAGTGAGGAGTTCATGCAAGAACATCCTTTCTCTTCCCTGAACCATTTTAAAGAAGTCACTGCTGAATTTTTTTTCCTAAGACCATATGCAGGTTAAAACTGATACTGACTACAGTGTATGTCTAGCTCTAACCCTTCCCCCTTTCCCGTTTTGAAAGCCTGGCTTTTACTTTCAAACAAAGTCCTTTCTTCTTTGCAATGCCCCTGGAGAAACCTGCATGCTCACAGAGTATTTAAGGGTTGACAAGAGCAGTTTTTCAGATTTTTAAGGGTCAACATCATTTGAACTAGCTTAATCTCATGGGTCCATGAAGTCAGGTAGAAATGCTGCCTAAACAAGTACTCCATCCACCTTGTCTTAGTCTTGGCTGAACTCCAGAGACAAGGAGGGAAGCAGACGGAGAGAAAAAGACACAGTTAATTAAAGGCCAGGTTCTGAGCATCTCTATTGCCTTCAGGTCATTACAGCCGTATCTAGGGAACACACTCTATTTTGTTGAAAGTTCCTTCTTCCTTTGCTGTCAGCATCTAAGTTTAGTTGGCCTTAGGCCCCTCAGAGCCTCACGAGCTTTCCCTTCACCTCATCAGTGAGCAGTTTTCTAGGCGTGGGTTAAAGAGCAGGCTGCTGCTTGCATAAAGGAGTTACTCTGGAAACATCAATGTGCCAAACCGTCCGGAGGAAGTGCCATGGGCTCAGGGACCGTGCCTCCTGACAGTCCTCACCATCCTAGCTACTTCTAACACGGGCTGGAGCCCTTCCCCTTGGAGCCCCTCAGCAAGGTACACATCTACACCAAACCAGACAGCAGCATCTCAAAGGGACGACAACAAACTGCATCTGAAACGAAGCTCAGGAAAGTCAAAACTTTAATATTCCATGTGTCCCACTGACGATAGCCTTCATTTAGATACTGTGAAGCAGAAAGGTTCCCAGGAGGAGGCACAGGGTTAGGTTGCCATGATGCAATCGGCTGCACAGCAGAAGCAGTGAAGGCAAGCGCAGGGGTTGGATGGGACACCTGAAACACCTGTGGTCCATGTGAAGGAGTTAGAAACGTGGGAAAAGGAGACCTGGGGTCATCCCCGAAGGAGGACAAAAGCAGTCTATTTAATTTCCCATATTCATAAAGTTTCATTTATTTATTCAGTGCCTCCTCAGGGTGTGCTGAAACATTCTTGATGTAAATCCAAAACTGTAACAGGGAGGTGCATCCTAAACCATGGAAAGCTGGTGCTCCTAACACTGCTTAGGGTTTTAGACTGCCTGCTAAGCTCTGTGATTCTACTAATTTTCTGCAGAGGGAATTAGGTTATTTCCCCTCAGAGTAAACACACCATTTGCCAGCTATTATACATGAATTCCAGGATTCTCTAAATTTAATAGATTTTGTATAAATCTATCTGCAGGAAGCAGAGCTGAAGATTTGTCGCTGGATCAACCTGTCAATATTAAAATGTCTAAAGAGACACTAAATGTACTGTAATTGTTCCTAAAAGTCCTTAAGCACAATAAAAGCCTTTCAGGGAGTGATTCAGCTGCTGACAAACAGTTTTACAGTGCCACCCCATACAACCAAGTAGGGTTTGTAAAGCAACCAGGTGGCACTAATAGAGAGGACACACAGAGGGTTCCCTGCTTTTCCACAGCAGCAGCTGGAGACCACGTCAAAGAGCACTAGATGGCTTCATATGGCAGATAAGTGAACTGTCAGTGTCTGTAGTGACTGCACAGACAGGATTTTTTGCATCTATTGGCTTTAATCACCCAGACCAAGCCATGGTAGCTGTTTTAGATTTGATCTAAATCTCCAGCAACATTCAGTTTGCAGAGAGAGCTTTTAAGGACTGTGCCTTGCAGACTGCAGCCTTTTGTGGCTCACAGAGCTCTAAAAGCAATTCCAGCATCTTTACTTTGTGGTGCAGACACTGTACCTTGTAAAGGTAAAAATCTTGCAGCTCCTGGACTGCTTTTTTGCAGAGGTCTTTCCAGTACTAAACTTCATTCACTTACAAAGTGCAAAGTGCAAGTCTACTATCAACCACTTCACAATAGCTTTTGGCTCTTTAACTGCCCTCTCCTCTGAATACTATTTAAAAGCAGTGTCTATAACATCAATATTTAACCACAAGGCTTGTTCTTTCTCCCAGGGAAAGGGATTGCTGTACACATGGACTAAATCACAGTGCCTAGACAGCTGATGATAATGAAAGCATCTTTCAAGATGAGACACTTGACTGCTACTCTAAAGTTCACCAGTGAAAGAAATGTGTAATCTCTTTTTTTCATTGTATTTGAAATGAAGTCACTTGCTTAAATATTAGTCATCTGGATTTATATAGCTCATTTTTAGAACTGTGTTAGCACCTGGCAATCCAGCCTCAGAAAGCATCAGGCTATCCCAGGCACAGGCTCATTTGATTTCTTGTTCTTCTTTTTGCCATGTGTGACAGACTTCTTTTTTTCAAACATGATTTCCTTCCCACTTGACAGGGGACAAATCCCTGCACTCAGAGCAGCTGTGTGATGGAGAGGAAGCAGCCTGGCAGTGGTGCTCCCTTCCCAGTGCAGCTGGGCAGCAGAGCTGGTCCCTGTGCAAACACTCTGCCACATCTCATCTCCCTCAGGGGAGCAGGGTACCCCAGGTACAAGAAAACAGAGTGACAAAGCACTTTATTTTCTGATACAAAGATCAAGGTAATTTTCAGTATTACTGTCCATGGCATTTTCCTGAACGTTGAAAGAGATTTTTCCTGCTATGAAAACCATCCCTCTCTGCTTTCCCAGCTGTCTTCGTACTTCCTTTCCCAAGTGTTTCACTGTTGGTTTTTCTCTGCCTTTGCCTTAATTTTCTGCAGTGTAGCACAAGTACAAAGCATGCTCCTGGCAGAAAAGACACCAAAAAATTCTGCCTGTCCTCTGCCTGACTAAAAGCTGTGCAGAAGCCTTCTTCGTGTCTCCTGCACATCTGGAAATGATGCTGATAAAGACAAACAGCCAGATGATGATACCTAATGATTTATTTTTCCTTGGGGGAAGAGCTGAGGATACTAGATACACTTTGCAACACTGCTCCCAGGAGAGTTTATATAAGCAGGGAGAAGAATTAATAGGCAGCCTTATAGGGAGAGACAAATTTGTGAAAATGCATAAACATTAAGGAGATTTACTGGAACACCAAACACCCGGGACCCAGTCTGTGTCCCTGAACCCAGCGGGTCCATATATATCACTCTCCAGAAATTATCTGTATGTCAGGGATGACAGGAGTACTGATGTGGAAAGCAGCTGCAGAGCCAGCCAGCAGGAACTGAAGGCACCAGGTGTGCTGGGCATGGGGACGCATGGCTGGAAATTAGGAGGAGCTCAGACGGACTGAGTAAGGCTTGGGAGCACTGATTGGTATGACGAGAAATAGATGAGTCTTAGCCTGTCTGTGCATTAGTGGGGAAACTGCTCACTTGCCATTGACTCCTGACATGCCTCCTATTTTTGTAACAGTTGTAAGCAATTTAAAACCAGTGAGCCTGACTCACTGCTATGGTAAACTGTAGTGCTCCAGTGTCTTGACAACAGTCAAACCTACTGAGTGGTCTAGACAGAGTGTTTGGATTTTTGTCTGCTGATAAATTAATTTGCCGTAGAGCACCCAGACCTTCAAGCTGCACACCTGGCAAAAAAGGAGGTCATGCCACTCAAGGGGCAGCACAGCACTGTCTCTCTGTAGAAAAGCATTTCCCAGGGCTAGGGGATTAGGGAACCATTTAAAACCAGGGAATCATATATAACACAATGAAAGGAGGGTATTTCTCTGTCATTCCTCCAAAAGCCAAGCATTATTCATTGATCAGAAAACAGATCTCCATTTCTACTGAGAACATTTCTTCCTCCATTTGCTAAGTGGAAAATGACAAATGAGCTAGCTCTGCCCTTTCCCACATCCTTTCTCCTGTCTGCTCACGTGTCCCCATCGCTTTGCCCTCCTTCAGCACACCACAACTGTACCAGTAGCTACTTACTTGGCACCGCTAGCAACCTTGGGGGCGGTGGAGGTGGCGGAGGCGGTGGTAACAGAGGAGGTGGCCTGCACTGGCAAACCTCCTGGCAGCTCTCTGTAACTTTCTCTGCTACAGGCTTGGAGCATGACCTCTGGGGCTCACCCTGAGTGATCTGTGAAGAAAGAAGTCATTGCATGAGCAGCAGAACAGTGAAAACTGATGAATGTGTTTCTTAGACTTGAGTACCTGAGCGGCACCTCAGACCTACAGTGAGAACTGAGCTAATGTTCCTAAGGTATCTCTTCCCTACATGGTTCCCATTTTTCTTTTTTTTTTTTTTAATTTAACACAGTATCTTCATGACCTCTTCCCCTCTGTCAAATTTGGTTGAAATTGGCCAGCTGGTTTCTGAGTTATTATGGGATAAGGAGAAGGCAGGCAGTGGCAGACAATATGATTGCATAAGCCTTCTTTCCTTAGGAAAGCCATCTAGCAGCATGCATTATTCACAGGGTCATTGCTGCAAGCCAAAGAGAGCTAATAAAAATTACAAGACAGTTAGGGTCAGGATTATGTTCATTTTCCTTATGGCAGAACTGAAAGCCAGAGGACATCTCTCCTCTGCTTTGCTAGCCTCACTTGGAAGTTCAGAGGGCATTACACAGGGTGTTTCACTTCCTGCCAAGAGGAGGGGAAACCTGCATTTTAATCATCTGTGGACCACGGCAATAACATGGTTAAAATGGAACTGCCACATTGTAGCCTCTGTAACATGCACTGTTGGCTAATAATAAAAGTGAAGAGGAGGCATTGCAGAGCCCAACTATAAGCATCACTTGGCCATGGACAATGATTTAGCCAGTACCGGTACACGATATACTCAATAGCTTGATCTAGTCAGGACAAGGACCATTTATTAACAGCATATTTTTCTTGCCATCAGTAGTATTTACACAACTAGGGATTCCGGGAATAGTCAGTAAAATTCAGTAAAATATAATGCTACAAAATGGAGTCAGTCCCCAATGAAAATAAAATTTGCTGAGCATCACAGAAGCTTCTGAGAGGTGTTAACTTCAGAGGTCTCTAAGCTAGCTCTTTCTGAATGACTTATACTGCATACAATTTTGAAGAGACAAAGCAAAGCCTAAAAGATTAATAAGCATGTTATCTAACAAGCTCTTTGAATGTAAGTATTAGGAGACCGCCTGGGACAGACTTGTGTCCTGCTGAAGCTAAGGACAGTTATGCTCACGTATCGTCTTGTACAGTTTGGTCTCAGGCGGTTTATTGTCCTAATAGTTTTGGCCAAACATCATCTTTAATTACCTTTTTTCCACAACATGCTGGTCATTACAAAGAGGATGTCTCATGCCATGCTTTCTGATCTGTTTCAGGCAGGCTTCTTCTGCCTCTCTGCCTATCCCCAGGGTCACCCAGGGTTGCCTTCTCCCTGCTTCTCTCTCCTGCCCAAGCTTTGCTTTTTTCCCCTGCCAACTCCAGGCACACAGTCTGTCTCCTCTCCCCTTTCAACCCTGGCCCCCAGCACAGCCAGCGTGCCTCTCCCTCTACCCACAGCTGGGCACCAAGGGGGCTGCACCGCCTCTTGGCTGCAGGAAAGCTGCACACAGTCATTTTCTATATTTCTGGCCAAAAAGAGAAACGTGGCTAATTAAAACAACATCACTGCACAAAGGATGTGTTCACATGCGTAGGAGGTTTCTAAATGCAGAAAGACGCATTACTCTGGCCTCAGGGAAATGGAGGTAGGGCTTTGTTGATTAAATATTATAGGGAGGGAGGAAAGAATAGAAAAGGCTACGTGTAGCTGAGCTGGAAGGACAGCTCAGCACAGCACAAGGCAGAAGGCTCAGTTCTTTAAACAGCTTGTCTAAATCTATTACCAAACATAGGGAAAAACAAATTCAGCACAAGTGCTTTCCAACTTTCCCCTTCACCATCAGGTAACAATAAGAGGATGGTTAAAGACCATCACAGACAGCTTCCAGGAACTTACACAAACTCTGAATGCTCTAATGAATCAAAGTGACTTGGCTGCGTAATCCCTCATGACCAGTAATAAATCTGTCTGCTACGAAGGTTTATTTGTTTTTGAAGTCAGGGATCCCAGGCAGCAGAATATCCTCCATGCTGCTCCAGCTCTTCCAGCACTGCTCACGTGAGGGGTTGGGGTGTCAGGCATGTGCCAAGAAGAGCCCTGTGAGAAGAGTGTCCTTCCCTTGCAGTGTCCGGGGCATACCCGGGGTACCTCCTTGTTCAACAGGTGTGACAAGATCTGCTGTGCTGACAGAAGCAGGTAGGGCAACACCTCCCCAGTGGTCTCAGCAACTGATTAGGAAGCAACTATTAGCTCCTAGCTACAATTACTGTCCCTGCCTAGGTCCTTGGTTATTGAACCCTATGAGCTCACTACAGTCTTGCAGGAGGCAGTGTGATGGGAGAGGATGGACACGTGGAAGGATAACATGGAGCAGACTTGGAGCCAGCTTCGTTTGCAGACCAGAAACAGCTTTGCCCATGGAAGTCTGAAGACAGTGATGGTATGGCAAAGCTACATTGACTTACTGCTCTAACTTAGTATCAACCAGAACCAAAGGCTTGCTCCGTCTTTTTTTAGAGCTATTGACTGCTTTTAAATCCCTGGAGGCTCTCCTACCTTAGACTGGTAATAGAGTGTCTTCAGAAAATAGTGGATAACTTTCTCAATTACTTTGCAGACAAGATTAACCCTATACACGACCAGTCACTTGCTGCTCCTGCTCCTGTCTACTTTAAAAATATTATTTTAGGGTGGAAAAAAAAAGAAAGAAAAAAAAAAGAAAGATTGTTTTGTTTCTTAATACTTTAGTCTGAACCTCTATAAAAATTTCCCATGATCATTTTTAAATAGTCAGGAAAGAACAGACATTTAAAAGCATGGGTTTTATCACCCATTTGTTTCCCTTCTCCTGTCACTGGGTAAAATGTGTGGTTGTTAGAAGACAGAAGTAGGAACATAGATATTACCTTGACAGGGGTTTGTCTTAAAAGGCTTAGTATTTAAAACAAAGATATTGTGGGTTGGTTGAAATCTGCCAGGAAAAGGAAAGACCCAAATCAAGGCTGAGGGCCTTGAGGAAGAGAGAAATAGTCAAGGACTGCAGCAAGAATATAGAATAGTAACAGTAATATAAAGCAGCAGATAACAGTAGCAAGATAGAATCAGGAAAAAAAGAAAGGCATTTGGCTCCTTTTCAAGGAAAAAAGTCCCCCTCTTGATGTCTATTAGTCTTCTAATGAAAAAAATGAAGGTTATTATTTGTGTTTTCTAAAGGTAAGCAGAAAAAAATCACTGGAAAATATGCTTTAGGGAACAATCTTGCTCTGGCAGAAAATGATGAAACGACACTCCCTTCTGCAATTCAAGGTAAGCTGCCTTTACAGCATATGGCAGGAGAAGAAAAGCATTTTGAAAAAGACACACCTTTCTATGGCCAGGTCATCTAAATGAATCTGGCCTCAAACTTTACTGCTTATTTGTTCTGCCTGAGTCTTCCATGGCCCCAGAATGGCTTTGGAAGACCTTTGCAGGAAAGGTGTAACTAGAAACCCAGCGGGCAGCCAGGCAGTTTGTGGCACAGAAGTTGCCTTGGCAAGGGATCACCTTGGGAGATGGATCCGCAGGGCTTGCTCCGTAGCTCTTCCAGCCATTCTTCCAGGTGCTGGACGTGCCATGAACATGTTTTCTTGGCCTATCTGAAACTCAGTTGTTTGTTTGGTATGAGGCTTTCTTAACACACTGAGCATTTGGCCAGTCTAGATATCTGCTGCCTGGACATCAAGCTGATGCATTTTTTTCCCTGCTCTGAAAATACGTACAGTTGACTTTACGGATTTCTGCATTTGCTGTGAACATGTTTTGCAAAAAGGACAAATGTTTTAAAATATTTATGGAAATGAAAACCTGATCCACAAATCCAAAAAAAATCTGATCCAAGGAAAAACAAACAAAGTGGTAACTGGTGGTTTCCTTTTGCAGTCTCTGAAGTTTGTGCCTGTGGCATATTTCTCTTTAATCCAAGATTTCTTTTAGAAACAGTGATCCTAGTCCTGCTTTGCATACAGTGGAAGAATAAATCTGCATGTGGTCAGAACTGTTTAGTATTTCAGTAGAGTCCCATGGGGTTGCAGCAGTCCACGATCACGTTCTACAGAGTGGGATGGGAAAAGAGGATTAATACAGTCCCTGGAGGGTGGCCTTCTTGTGACTTTTTTAATCAGGTAAAAGGAGGAAAGCTTTAAAAGAAAAGTGCAGTTGACTGAAAAGGCACAGAGACCTCTAAAAGCCTGCTGATGTGGCAAGAGCTATGTCTCTTGGAAGCAGTCTACAGAGATGAGATGAGATCTCAACACCGTTGCATAAATCCCAGGACAGCTCTGTGCAATTCACATCAGAGTTAATCCAGATCCATGTTTACAAAACCAGAAAAAACATGACCCTGCTATTTATCATGACCCTTTCTGCTCTTTTTCTAATTATGTCAAAAGCCTCAGATAGAATCATCCCTTCCTTCTTGTCACAGAACTGGCTACCATGCAAATAAGAAAAGACTGTGGGTTTTGTTTTGGTTTTGTTTTTAGTAAGATAAATTCTCCTTTGATTAGCATCTGACTGATTCTCTTAAGTGTCTCAAAGCAGGGCCTAAGGAGGGAATGCAGAGGTGGGAGGGAAAGTTATGCCACACTAAGTCATCGTGGGGACAAATGAGTGAAGAGGGGCTGGGAGATGTGAGAAAACATGACTGCTGCTATAGATGGAGCAGGGGCAGGCGAGTGACACGATGCAACACTACAGAATTAGTCAAGGAGAGAACGGCTTGTGAGACTGAAGATAAGAGCAAGGATTATGACTCAACATGGGGAAGGGAATCATGGGAGGGGTTCAAAGATGAAGGAGTTTCAGTTACAGAAAGGATGGAAGGCTGGCATGCCAGTGAGCACTCCATACCTGCCCCTCCCATTGGAACTTGCTGACGGAAGCCCTAGATAAAGCCTAGTTTTGGGAAAACTGGAAAAAAGCTTGAACATGAGCAGGTTTATTGCTTGCTCTTCCAGAGAACAGCAAGCAATAGCACAAGTACAGTTGATGAATGGAACATTCATTCAAATTCCAAATTACTGCAAGGAAAGGCTGGTGGGGTTCTTGGCTTTTGTATTTCTCAGAGCCTGTTTCAATTTTTATAAATGTAATTATTTTTGAAATATTGTCTTAGATCATGTGAATAGTTTGCCAGAAAGATGTTTATCCAAGTTTGGTTTTTTTTGTCTACTCAATTGACTGACAGGAGAGAGGTTGCAGGAGGCATCTCTTTTCACCCAACTGCGCTTCCCTGAAAAATGCAGTTATAGTTTTAACTTAAGATTAGCTACATGAATACTTGAGGAGGACAGCAAGAAGGTAGCACTGGAATAAATTTTTATGACAGGGACATTGGTTTAAAGGAGGTTGTTTTTGTTGTATTTCTGTTCATTTTAATCCATGAGGAGCACAAATCCTCTTTGTCATTCATGGCAAGAGACAACATGCTAAAACAAACAACATCTCTCTTTAATCTCTTGGGAGTCACTAAGTTTAGATCAAGGAGTAAAAGATGTGGAGTCTCCACTTCGTTTTTCCAAGAAAGAAACTGCAATTGGTCTGTTCTTGAACGGCACTTGGCTGGCTCATCCATCACTTCTCTGAAGACATATATTATAAATAAAGTTTAAAATATCGAAGTGACGCATTTGAGTTGAGCTTTGCTGCTGCTCTGATTCTCCAAACTGGATGGGCGCTCTCCCTCACTGTGTACCAATTTCTCCCAGTCTCTCTTGCCGGCCACCCACATTATAATCAAGGTCACACAACACCACAGCGTCGGAGTTGGCAAAAGCTGATTCAGCCCTTTACCGAGAAAATCCTCAATTCGCAATCAACACCGAAAACCCACGGCAAGGCACGACCGCCGGGGCTCCGCTCCGCCGCTGCCTCTTTCAGCGCATCTTGCCACCTACAGCAAAATGCGCCTCCCAACCCTCCGACCGCCGGCGCGCCGAAGAAAGTCAACTCCATGCTGCTGGGACCGAGCACACTCGGCCCGAGTTCGGCGCTCCGGGGCTGGCCCCGGCCGCCCGTCCCGCAGCCCCGCCGTCCCGCAGCACCCAGCAACAGCTCTCCCGGCTCGGGGGCCGCCGGCGCGACCACCGCCCCGCCAAGGCCTGCTCCCCGCAGAGCCGCGGATGCCCGAGGGGCTCTGCCCGCGCCCCCGCT
>VZRL01006316.1:2646530-2682908 GCA_013397895.1 Origma solitaria | reverse complement strand
AGGATGAAGCGGTACCCCAGTGCTGGAGGAGCCTCATCCCGGACTGCGGCCAGGTGCTTTTGGCGTTGGTGGTTGTTGGTGTTCACCCCTTCCCTCACGAGTGATGCAAGGGCTTGTCCTGTGACAGGCGGGACCTGGCTCGGCCCGGTGTCTCCGGGTTGTAATAGCGAAGACGCTTCATGGCATTTGTGTTCCTATGTTCTAACAAGACACGGGGAAATGTGTAACAGTGCTTGTGGGGAAGTGGATAGACCACTCCCCAAGATCAAGGCACCACAGTCCGGCTTCCCCGTCGGAAGCAAACCGTAGAAAATCAAGGATGAAGATGGTTTTGCTTGCAGTGAAGCATTAAAAGCAAAACAGCTGTTCTGTGAATGGTGGCCATTGCTGAAAGTTGGGCTTTGTGGGTATCAAGATGACCATAAAACGTCTGTTGTTGGGTCCATGAGGGATCCTGTCTTCAGTGTTTCAAATGCAGTAAGCATATGGGTTTGAACAAAATACTAGTTCTGAGGTTTACATTTCATCCAGAGATGAAAGAGTTTGAGGATATTGACTTTAGTTTTCCTTTGTATTTCTCGCACCCTCTGAACCAAGTTTAATCATCAGTTTCATAAAAATCTGCTCAGAGAAGCAGGAATGGAAATACATTAACCTCTCAGCTGATACACAGCTAAAATTCTCTTTTCATACCACTGTTACATTCATTTCATGTCCATTCATTTCAGCCTGCACAGACACTGTTTTAAATGTCAGGACTATCAGGACCAGCAGCATGTTACAAATGAGAACAGCACCGTGGAATTTAATGGTGTTACACCTGAGCTGAGGTAGAATCATTGAACCTAGGCATCTATTTGTCAATCCCCGTCTTGTGGTTTTGTAAGGGCAGAATACAGAGAAGCAGAGATGTTATGATCTTGGGTATAGGCAGTAATTGCACAGTAAATATATGTTCTGTAATGATGCTGAAAAAGATGGCGTCCTTTTCTGTAAACCTACTGTGTAATACGCAGGGCTTAATATATTGTGCTCATTCAATTATAGTTTTAGTGAGCTGGAGTCACAAGAGACAGCAAAGCTTTTCAGGCTTTCTGGTGATTTCCTGAAGGTATTTCAGCACTTGGTCACAGTACAGAACATAATAAATTGCACCATCTGTATACATAGTTCTTGGTTCCTGACAGAATGAGAGATAAGGCTTTAGGCACTGTACGCCAAAAAAATACAACACAGATTTATTTTCTTTCAGTATCTACAATGCCTTAATGTCTGAAGAACTGTGGATTTTCCTGCCATTAGCGATTGCCCAAGTAGCTGTCTCAAAGCACTGTTCCTGTGGTTCAAAGACAACCCAGGGAACTGAGGAGACAGAGCCAAACTCAACCCACAGTCGCACGGAAGCAAGCGCAATCAGGGATATTGTTCTGACACAAACAAGAGCAGAGTTTGGCCCAGGTAATCAGCATCTTTTCTGTCTCACACTGGTAATTGACAGTTGCCTTGGGAAAATGATTGGGCTGCAGATATATTAAATCCAGCCTTTGGACCCAGTCATGTGGTCCACACTGAGGCATATTTCCCATTAGTCTGAATGGCTGAAGAGAGGGCTGAATGTGTGCCCTGTCTTGTCCACATGACACCAGTACTTTTCATTAATTACTTCGGCTCCTCCTCTCTAGTTTCTATGGAGAGAAAATAGAGCCCGGGAATTTTTTCCACTTAAAAGGAAGATAAATTATATCATGTTTGCGAGACTGTAGGTCCTGAATCAATGACAGGCTTGAAATATGTTTTGCTTAATAACGTGTTAAGTATTTTTTAGCACCAGGACTGGTATGTGGAAGAACACGATGATTTGTCTGCAGCAATCACACTACTGAAGTGTGGAGAAGGATAATGGCTAGGGCTACCATCCCAGAGTAGGGCTACCATCCCAGAACCAGAAACAGGATTTCCTGGGGTGTAGTCCCACTACTGGCAACTTCCTCTGTGACCTTGGCCATATTTTAAAAATTACCTATACCAGATTCCCTGCCTGTCAGGACAGCACAACAAGATCCAGGTACATGAAATTCTTACTGTGTTTGGTGGAAAAGGCAGTAGCAAGGTCCTGTCCTCCAAAATGTGTTTAGACCAGCACAGAAATTTGGAAGAGTAGCAGATCCTTTCCTGGTGTGATCAACAAAGGTCCATACTCTGGTTCAGTGCTCTGGAGATGAAAAGTGCTTTATAAGTGTTACAGCTCAAAATAATACCTTAAACTATTTTAAAAGGGTTTTTTGTTTGTTTGTTTTCAGAAGAAGACCACACAAACAGCATCATTCAAGCCGTCTCTTCAAAAATTTAAGTCAGATATTAATACTCAATGGAATGCCCACTACTCTTTTTCCCTGTCCTCTTTGGTCTGCTTACTAAGGAAGAATATTTATCTTGTTTGCGTCATGTTTTTATTTTTTAAACAATTGCTGATAATCAGAGAAATTGTGATTAACACCCCAATGCAGCAACTACTCCGGAAACATTAGTAAGGATTGCAACACTGATTAGCTGTACAAACAAATATTATTGTACTCCTTTAATCTAAGTAGCTCTAATGGTTACTTTAAGAGGACTTTAAGAGGCTATTTATTTTGTTGGTATTGATGGAGTTTACAACATGAATTCAAGTGTTCAGAGAGCACAGATGAAGGTTCTGTTTGACTCTGACTTGTCAAAACTTTATTAAAATCAATAGATATTCCTCAGTCTGACTTTAGGCAGGTTTTGTCCCTATGTCTTCAGAGACATCAGAGGGGTTTTAGCTGGAGCCAGTAGCAAAGGAAGCAAAGGCAACCTCTTCTCAGGCTCCGTGGTCAGTCAGACCTAGAAAGAATCCACTTAAGCTTTTCTTGCTAATGGCATTTCTGGATTCAAGTCAATGAACTCAAGAAAAGTGTCCAACCTGGTGAAATGCTAGACAAAACATAAACAGAAAACATTTCAGCACTGACTTTTCAAAGCCCTCTTCAGCCCGGCATGGCTTGTCCCAGATTAATTTTTGGGTTTGAGTCTAGAAAGCCATCAACAAGCAGGTAAATGTACAGCATCACTTTGGCTTGCACTAAAAGTATTTTTGTTGCTATTTTTAAATGGTATTTTTATTGCTCCATTTACCTAAAACAGTGCTTTCAACATGTGGAAAGCAAATTTATTGGGTTTGGATTTAAAGTTTCTACCCAGAAATCCACAATTTATTGGGATGTTTTTAGTTCAGAAATCAATAAAGGTCACAGCATCAGAAACAATGGAGGAAATTGCATTTCTTCAAATACCATCATTTCTTCCCTGGGAGGGGAGAGAATTCTTGATGATTCAAATTATTTGACAAAACTGAGGACCCCACAAATAACAGATTTGATTTTTGGAAGATTTGATTATTCAATTGTTCAATATTTCAAACTTGTGGGAAAAGATTCCTGACTTTGAGCATATCTAGAATACATTTGTATAACAACTGATTATTTGATTTTCATGATATTCAAGTTTTGCAAATGAGTTTTAAGTTTCATAAGAATCTGAATTTCCGTCAGTGCTTTTAAAATTTTTCTCTCAGATAAATAGGGGCTATTGCACTGCATCTGGAAAACAAAGGCAGGGTGTCTCCTTTTCCTTGGTATAGGCCAGGAATACTGTATAATCAAAATCAATGTTTCCATGTCAGTTTAGGTGAGGAGTGAATAGGCCCAACATGAAAAGTTGCATCGTATAATCTACTACATGTAAACTACAGGACGTGGCAGATTTTTATTCATGGCCAAAAAAGCTTTGGCTATACTTCATATAAACCTGTTCTTCTGTTTTCAGTTTTCTGGCTCTGAGATGCTGCTTTCAGTGATAAACAGGCCTCCTGCTTACTCACTTTTGGTAGTTTCTCACATTTTGTTGTCTTCACAAACAGATTTGCTCAGCAGTATCCCTGCTCTTTGTTTATAAATATAAAGGTAAAATGTGTGGGATTAGTTATTAAAGTGTCCAGAAAAGTCCTAGATATAAGGAAGAGATTGTATGCCCCAAATATTTTCCAGCTTTATCAATTGTCACACAACACATTACTTCTTACATATATTACATTCTCAATCCCTTGTGACTTTATAATGAAGTCCCTACATGCTGAGTGAACTGCAGGTTGCAGCAATCATTTAAGTGCTATATCACTTTTTCACTCATTATACATTGCTGCTTAGGTTTCGAAGATTAATGTATTTGAAGATTTGAATGTATGAAAGACAGTATGAAAACACTGCCTTCACATTTACACTTGGACTCTGTTTGCCCAGATCTTATGGAAATGGATGGATGGCAAGGACAGGGCTGAGTAAATGTACCAGGGTCTAAGCAGCTCCAGATGAAGGGCAAGGATGGAGAATCACTGCTTCTAAAACAAAATTATCAGTGTAGCTTGTTCGTTTTTTAAACTTCCCCTTCAAGCAGAAACCTACACGTTTGGTCGGACTAATCTAATTTTGATTGTCAGTTTAATCAATCCCAAGCATCAGAATATTCCCCAAAACTACGGGTCCAATGTTTTCTGTGCCTAGCAAAAATATGATTGAATTGGTGACTAAAACTACTGTGTGCAGGTCTGTATATTTGACAATGTTTCATTAACAAATGCTTGAAAAATGATCCATTTCACAGAACATTGCTTTCTCTTTCTTTCCCCTCTCTGTCACTTGTTACCTCTGTTTCCAGTTGACATGATTTCTAGTCTGAAAAATTAGGAATCAGATTTTAGAAAGCTGTCAGTCTGCAGATCTCAGGTGTTGGCTGTCCAGCCTGTCTTTTAACTGCAAGCACACAGACCATCTGGGTTCATATCTGGGGTTCCAAGCTGTGGGGATGCTGGGAGGAAATCACAAACATGTTATTAATTGTTATAAGAAAACACTGGTAGAAACACACCTCAAGTTTATTTTTGCTTTTCTTCACGTACTCATAAATTCCACAGCAGTGGATTTTGGTAAAAAAGCCATTCTGTTGTTTCTTTAACAACACATTCAACAATTGTGGCATACACTGTGGTGAGGTGGATGAGATAATCTGTGCCGCTGACAAATACGTGACATTTGTTGCTGGTAGGGAAAGAAATATGAGGCTGTGCTGATGTCTTACACAGAATTTTGGTGAATATTTTACATCAGCCAAGGTTAAGGGTTAAGAGCCAGACTCTGAGCAGGTCAGATTATAATGGATCCATCTGTCTCATAACAAGAGCTATTGATTGGTTATGAGTCCCAGCTGGTGGGGAGCTATCACAAGGGCAGCACCAGCTCCCCACTGAGATCTGCTGCGGTCATACAGCGCTGGCGTTAACGGGGAGAGTTTCTTTCAGACATCTGATGCTGAGCACCAAACACTGCTCTGGGACAAACACTGCCAGATCCCGGTGGTATTATTGGTAGCAGGTCCCAGTTCTTCCAACAAGTCTTGTTGGTATGTAATACAGGCCTTCGTTTTATGTATTAATTCTGAACTGTCTAAATCCTGATTACATTTGTAATCTCATGCCAACAAACTGTGGTTCTGTTTGCACATGGAAAGGAAGATCCAGTAATTTTACAGTGGTTTCTAGACTTTTCAGGGTGATAAATCTCTCAAAGTCTTTTGCATTACCTGTGTCTGAAGTCACCTTGAGGTGCACCAGTGCAGATGGCCACTGCTGTCATTTCTTAGATGGTATAATCAGAGAGAAGAAAGAGGCTATAGGTATATTTTTAATTACAGGATCATTTCTTAGATCCTGTGTGGTCTGTAATATCTGAAAAAAGAAAAAAGATACCTAAAGTGGTGCCTGCACTTTCTGGTGTGCAGATTTACTGGGATCCATGTGCCGACCATAGGTGATAGGTTAATGTTTGGTAAGATATTGCTAGAATCTGGTTCAATTAGGCTAGGAGGCTGGAGCACAGCTCCTCGTGGCTCAGACTGGCTGTCAGAGAGCCCCACACACACTGCCTGACAGACCAGGTTACCTTCCTGGTGCAGCAGACAGCCAAACACACGGATCTTACAGCACTGACAACTGCACTAATCCCAGCTTGGCATTTGAAGAACAGAAATGAATGCTGCTATGAAAGTTCATAAATCTACATTATAAAATATTTCAAACATTGAGGTACTGCAAAGCATTTCACATCTCTCAGCAGCAACCATGTGGTCCTAAAGCAGTCCTACCAGCCTGTGCCTGTGGGTTTCTATTGTTCCCTCTAAGAATTTTCTAGGGTCTGAAGGCACTTTTCTGGCAGCAGGGCTCACTGCAGGGATACCCGGAGGCATACACAGTGCAAAGAATTTTCTCAGCTAGACATAAGGCAAGAGCAAAAATAAGTTTAGGCAATAATTCTAAGAAAAAAGGTGTAAGTTCTGAAATACTTAACCTTGAGCCTCTGCTATGGATGTTTTGATGAAATCAAAGAGAGATTATACTGCTTGTAACCTCTTTTATGTCACAAGTTCTCACTGTAATGCTGAATTGCTTCCCTGGCAGAATCTTATGCAAAATGTGGGGATGTCTCTTACTAAGGCCACCAAAATCAGCAGGCATATTTCAGTCTACAGTTTCAACACACTACACTTTTCTTTTTTTTTTTTTTCTCTGAATCAGCCAGTGGATATAGATTTAGTTGCATTCTTGAAAAAAATCTCCTATTAATAAAATCTCAGTTATTATCTTTAGGTTTCTCAGATTATAGTGTTCTGTCTTTTTTGAAGCATTAAATCCCTGATCTGTTCCTTTTCCTTCTTCATCTTAACAAATACATGCACTAGGTAGAGAAATAAAACTCTCTGTGGGACCTGGCAGTCCATAGTTCCTCCAGCTGAAGCACTTACACTTTGGAGTACTCTTTCTCTTGCAGTCTTCTTTGTCTCACCAAACAGTGAGAGAGCTCTCAGAAGGTCCTGGGAACACAGTGATTTAGGTTTCCATCTTCATGGCTCCTAACATCAGTGCCTGCACTCTGTGCCACACAGCTTGAGGTGTGCCCTCTCTTGCTTTAAATTTCCATCCTGCTCAGCCTACTGAAAGCAGACAAAGGAGTGTGCCACAAAATTCCAGTGATTTTTTTATTGTGATGAGTGTTGAGCCACATCATGATTTTGCTGCTACTAAGAATTCTTGGCTAGTGAGAAAATTTTGGGGGTATTATTGTATTTGTAGTGTATTTTCTTGCTGCTTATTTGTAACATATTCGCTTGCTGCTTACGTGCAGGCACTGTGGTATAATCAGAGAGAAGAAAGAGGCTATAGGTATCTTTTTAATTACTCTGTCCCTGGATGTTTTAAAGGATATTAGAAATGCATCTGTAAGGATCAACAGAGCCTGAACCAGTTTGAGGACTAGAAGATCTATCAGATTCATCTTTGTGAGCCCTTTCTATTCTCCCAGACCATCAAGTGTTAGTCTGGTGTGTTGGAAATCCCTGGGAGCCACTAGCTGCTGATTTGAAAAGAAATGCACCGAAAGCCATCCTGAAAGACTGACATCATCTTGCATTCATCTCAGTGCCTCCTAAGCAGTTTGAGATACTCTGATGAAAGCCATTACATAAATGCATTTCATTGTATTCTTAAATGTTTAAATCATGACAGATTTTGAATACATATTTTTGTGACTCAGTCATGAATTATCACAATTTGCATACAATATTCTCCTGTATACAGCATACCCTCCTTCTCATTTAATCCTTCTGACTTGTGCTGCTGTAATAACTTTAAACCTGAATTACAGAAGCAATTGTGGAGTGCCTTGCTGTTAGCTTGGTGATGAGTATTCTTGCTAGACCTATAAGCGGGAATAATTGACAATTTTTTGTAATGAGCAAGGAGGAAACCCATAACTAAAGGAAACCTTTCTCTGTTTATGAACAAGTGCATCCATTTTACTCTCTTTGTATCCAAAGCTACAGTGGCTCTCTAATGTGAATATTGTTTTCTTTTGTTTATTGCTGCAGTGCCAAGGGATAAGCTAATATTAGGCCTTCACTTAATAAGGCCCTGGTCAAATGCTGAGGAATAGGTAGGGATGCCCCAGTGCACTTACAGTCTTAAAGAGAAGAATGGTGAGAAGGTATAAAATGCAAGCATTAAAGGAAACTGAGAAGCAATTTTCTGACTTTAAAATAACTTTGTTTGCAAAGGGTAGCTTAATATTTCTTGGAAACACCATGCTATTTATCCAATCACCTCCTTAGCTGCCCTTTTCTGGTTTCCTCTATGAAAATCGGCCAGGTAACAGCAGCAGTCCTGCTGAGTCCCTGCTGAGGGAGAGGAGCTGAAATGCCTGCAGCAGCCTGGGTGTACCCATACCTGTAGTGCACTGTCCAGTGAACTGGAAATCCACAGTCCAGCTCCACACACTTGTTCTACACACGTAGAAATGTAATTCTGCCATTGTATACTGGATATTGCAGGCAGAAGCCCATTGTCTTTGTTGTCTTCAGGAAGGACCAGAGTTAGGATCTCCCTGGGCATGCCATGCTGCTTTCCATAATAATTCCCCGCTGTCCTTTTGAATTCTTCTGCAGTGTGTCCTCTCACCAAGAAAGGAAATAAGGTCCTCAAGATGGTATATCCTATGACTCCTTTAATTATGGAGGATTTTAACAGAGATGATTTATTGCCATGGGGATCCAATGTTTACTCTTGAGTTAAAGAATTGCCTCATAACAAAGCTGTTTTACCAGATACTGGTTTGCCCCATCCCTCCCCTGCACTTGAATATATTTTCATAATGCTCATTTTTTTTTCTGTAATAATCCAGCATCCCCTATGCTGACAGTCCTGCACAGAGCTATTTAGAACAGTTAAGGGCTGCTTTGGGTCCCAGAGCAAATAGGCTGGTTCTCTTTCCCCTTTTTCCTTCCTTTTTCCTTCTACAGGTTAACCTGGTGCTGATGTCCCCTTCTTGCCAGCCTTGCTGGTTGAGGGTGGGGTGGTGACAGGACAGAGGCACTCTCCGGGGTACAACTCCAGAATTCCAGGGCATTCACTCCCAGCCCCCTTGGTGGGGATGGCAGCATTGTTCAGGGTGTGCATTAGTGCTTTTCTCTCCAAATTTGTGGTGCTGGAGCAGGATTAGCTCTCAGCTAGCTAGGTCTTTCCCCTTCATCTTTTAAAATGTACATCAGTCATCAGGCTTCTTCCCAGGCACCACAGATGAGCAGTTACTGGATCCCATTTTGGTGCTTGAATCTGGAAGCTGAGCTTGCTACTGCCAGTTTGGAAAATAAGCCACCACGCAGATGCAGAAAGAATAATTGCATCAGAGTGATTTTGCTGGAATTACTTGGGGTAAACTGACATTCTCTGTGGGTGCATTTTCACACTCTGTGGGTGCATTTTCATACTCAGGCATCAGTGGGGTCCTCTGTGCTCAGTGAACCACCTGTGTGCAGAGGCCTCCACGCATTTTGCACTCTGCTAAAATTTTCTGTCTCTCACAGCTCAAATTCATTTCTGTAATTAGCTCAAGTGCAAGAAGGCACTGATTCTCCTCTCTTCGCAACAAGTTTTAGTTAGAACAAAGTAAAATTTTAACTCTGACTTGAAGTAGAGAGTTCTGGTGAGCACTGTCGGATCCTACTGGCATCTAAAGGGTAGGAAACTCCATTAGCAATGGGCACACTGCATATTTTAATTTTGTAAAGGGAGAATGTTTGTATCCAAAAGCTTTCGCCACTGTCAACCATCTGCTTTCAAGAACGTTTCTCTTTGTGCTATTTCCAAACTGAACTGGGGGTAAGGTGTAGCCCCTTTAAGTTATCCATTCATGCTTCCTTTCCATTTGTTTAAATTGCTCATCCATCTTGTCCATCAATATGTTTCTTCGCTTACCACAAAGATAATAAATTCCTGTGCCCATAAACACTTTGGTCCATAACTTCTCCAACATAAATATGCTTATTAACTTTTCTGCAGGACGGCTTCCATGAGGAAGATGGCAAATGTGCACACTGGAAGGAAGATAAGAGTCTGAAGTAATTGGATTAGCTGTAATAGAAAAATGGGTGAGCTGCGGGGATGGAATTCACCCAGGACTAATTTGGAGCACAGAATATCAGAGTGCTGCAAATCTGATAGCAGATGATGCTCGTTTAGATTGCAGATCAGGAGGCTTTTTAAGTGTGTATCTAACACTGAATCTGTGTATCATCTATACGATGTGGTGTCTATGCACCTATAGATACCTGCATACAGCATTCTTTGATGAAAAGGCACCCTGTTGAATATATTTATTCAGGCCAAGGAAATGATGGGAATTTCACTACATTTCATAATCCAGTAGAAATAATTGCCCCCAAATTCTGAAATAACTATGTATGCCTCTTCCCTTCTTCTCCTTCCCTTCAGCTTTCAAATATGGAACAACTCCTGCTCCCTCCACTGGCATCAGCTGGAGGCACTGGTTGTAGGGAATCCTGTATGTTTAGTTACAGGGGAGGTTCCTCAGAGCTAGCTCAAAAAGAACAGCATTGGCCTTTAACCCAAGAGAGATAATTTAGAAACAATTATTATAAAAGAGCTCAATAATGTGGTTCATCCAGAAGACTAGCTGCAGAAAGAGCCAGGAGAACTCACACTTCGGCTACACACCCCCATGACTCAGACATATCAACTGGACAAGGTGAAATTGCTCAGTTCTGTTGGCCCATGAGGACCAATGGTACCTTGTGTTAAAATTTAAAGACTCTGCTACATTCTCCATGTCTGTATTCCTGCTCTCCAATTACTCATTCCTCCTCCTGTTGACAAAAGGTTCAGCTTTCCTACTGATCTCCTTCCTGAAGCAGAGGTAATTATTCCCCCAGTGTCTCCAGGACCTGCATGTAGCTCATAGAAAGCTGAAGATTCATGTTCAACATTGTTGAAGGTGCCCCAAAAGCCAGATCTCTGGGCCTCCTGACAGCTGGTCTCAGCCAGCATTTCTATAATGTCTGCCTAGGGCTGTGTTGCCAGTGATGGGGCTGTGTTTCCAAACCCTCTTCACCCTGTTTCACTTTTTTTCAATTTATAGTTATCTTTGATAGTTGAGATTAATGTGGATTTTATTTTACAAGCGAGCATGGAGTTAATTTTCAGAGTATTTATTGCTCCAGCCACATAGAGGAGATAAATCACCTTAGAAAGAAAATGTCCTGTTGCATTCAGTGGGCTCAGTAAGTTTGTCTAAACCCATAAAAAGTTGCCATTTAATCTCTGCCTGGGGTTAAGTCCTGTGAAACTACAACTGAGCAGTAAAACAGTAGTAAGCAGTACCCAGGACAGGCAATGCCTGCTTCCACCTTTCAGAAGTACTCAGCCCTTACTTCTTTCCACGGCTCTTAAGCTTTTATTCAATGCTCAGTGGAGATAAATAGAATGTGCTCTCAGCTCTCTCTTGAATGGAATAAATTGATTTATATATTTATTTACATAGCTATGTGACAGTGTATTTTAATGTAATATAATGTATTTTTAATGTGATATAGCAATATGTTTTTAAAAAAACCTACTCACCTGCAAATGGCTCTCCACATAAAGGATCAAGATCTCCAAAGACAACTAATGATTTTGAGCAGCAAAGTTGAGTTGCTCAGCCTAAGACAACATCAGCTTCACTGAGACTTTTGGGCTATAACTCAAGCAGGTGATAAGTTCATTCACCAAAACATTTTTCTGAGTATCATTCATGCCTTCTGTATTACACCAGACCAGTACTGGTCTGACTGCTTACACTTTCAGATGATTTCCCTCCCAGGTATATATGAATCTATCTATTTTTCTACTTCAACATCACCTGTGAGGCACCTTGATATACATTGACTTATCAATCTGACCAGGACTGGGCATTTTGAGATGGATTTATAGTAAAATCTTGATTTTATTCTGTAAAATCAACAAGTCTATTCTTTGTGCTTGTGCTGCAGTCAGTTTTGGTGTCTATTTAGAAGAATCAGAAACAAATATGCCTTGTTACTTTCCTGGGTAAATGTAGTGAGAACCCCAGCTCTGGGTCATCCAAACTGGCAGCGACATCCACAGTCTGTGTGTTCATGTACCTTCTTTGCTTTTGCGCTTCGCAGTTCGTACTGATTTTGGCAGACTTGCATGTGGAGAATACTTGCTGTCACTGCCCACTTGGCATCCAACAGCTCCATGAGGCTGTTTCTGTGCTTAAAAGACTTTCCATTATAATGCTAAATAAAACACAAGTTTTCAAATAAATTTAACAGATCACTTCTATTCGTCAGCAGTTTCCAATGGAAGCCCAATGATTTTTTTATTTATAACATTTGTCATGACTCCAGTCCCAGGTATTGAACTACTGGAGAAAAACTGGTGTTTGTTTTCAGACCTTCATCCATTTAACTGTTTTTGGTGAATATTCCAAAATGTCATGTTTGATTTTGCTTTCAGCTTCTCACAGAAAATCTGCCTGTTCTATGGGGACCTGTTGGATAAAGTTAAACAGCCATTAGATGAAGGGGTTGTTTTATTGTGATTCAGTAAAGAAGAGTAGGCTTCTTCTGCAGCTCAGAAGAATAAGAATCAGTCCCCTGCTTGTTCCAGCTTTGTGCCCGTTCATATCTCTGGATATTTATGAAAAACATAACTCACAAAGAAGAGAATACTGTAACCTTATTGTTGAATACTTACACATTTGAGATGTGTATAATTTCAGCATCTCTGTGCTCAGCAGAACAACTGGAGAAGTTTGCTAGTGTAGCAGAAAGGAAAATAGCTAAACACAGGGACTGGGGTGCACTGATAACCATCATAGATCCAAACCTGTGATGTGGTCACAGTAACAAACAGGAGAGAAAGGCCTTCCAAAATAAAAGAAAGCAAAAAACAGAACAAGTGTGAACTGAAGTGATAAATTATAGAGGACTTCATGTGGAGAAATCAAATAAATCTCTAAATATTTTTAGCACACTCACTTTTCTTTCAATAACACACCAGGAGGTTCAGTGGTCTCACCTGGCATCTTATTAATCCTGCACTGATTGGTGAGTGTGCAGGAATGGAGCAGTACTGGCATCTGGGTTAATCACGTCTTCTAGGAAATTGTGAAAATGACACAGGAGATACTTCACAAATGGCGAGCTGAGGTTTTGCTGCATAAAAGGCTCTGTTTTCACAGCAGGTGGTCAATAAATCTAGCACTGTTATGGATCATAGCTATAAGTCAGATTTCAAATGTTCCCAACTGCAAGAAGCGTCTGTCTTATTTGGATTCTGAACACAAACAATCTTTGCTGCAAGTGCAAGATGGAGTTTCTCCTGCATTTGGGTTGCTTACTTTCATTTGTGTCTTTTACTTGATCTCTTCTTTGGACCCTGATATTTCAGAAGACTATTTTTCATCAATATAATCTTTATGCAGTGCCTAGTGATTTCTTTATTCTGAACAAAAAATCTCTTTCATAAGCAATTCCCAATAGAAGTGTTCCTTTTAGTCTTATGCACTATTTGGATTTTTCCTCAGGGATGGAATGTTATTTTTCTTTTTAATTCTCTCTAAACTGCTGACACTAATGCTCTCTATAAAACTTGTTGTAGGCCCTGCTCTGTATCTCGTCTATATTTGGGATTAAGGAGAATTTATTATCATGTGGTCCTAAAGCAGCTTTTTTTAAGTCTTGAGTACACTCTCCTGTCAGGTGAGTGCTGATTATATATTATAGGAAAAAAAAAGGGTTTTAAAAATAGATCTAAGAGTGAGAAAAATCTGAAGGCTTGAGATGAACTGTTAGGAGAAACAAGACTGGGAGGAATTTGCAGCAAAAGAGAAATCTTAGTTCCCATGGAGGATGCTCAACTGGATGGTGCTCTTTATTCTGAATGGAAGCAGCTGTGGCCCTAAGAGGTGACCCAGTGCGGCTAAACACCATGATAGCCCAGGACATCTGAGCTCACCTCCCACCAAAATACAGGATTGGGAATCTGGAAGTTGGATTCTGTTCATGGGGACTGGGAACATTCGCAGCAGAAATGAGAGTAACCCGCTCCGAGAGCTCAGCTCATAGGCACCCATACTACATATATAAATACACATGATCTTTTGGGAGACATATCAAGCTGAAAATCCACCCTTTGAACCAGGTTCTTTCCAGACACCCCAGATCAGACACCTAAATACGGAAACAGCCCCAAACCCAACCTATTTTGAATGTGTTAGTCTGGCATTTCCACTGCTTTCGGAAGAGGTGTGTAAACCCGCGAAGAAGTATTTCATGCCTTACACTTAAAGTGAATTAAAAGGCAGTCACTCATTGAAGGAAACAAAAGTATACTGCCTCTTGATGGTCTCTTAAAACATACAAGTAAAACAGAATCCTTTGTGTTTCGTGAAGGGGAAATCTCAGAAGTAAAACATGCAGGTTGTGGAGAAAAATGCTTTCTGGCGCAAAAAGAAAGGTTATGCTGAATATTGTCATCCTAAAATCTGTATTCCTCACCACAAGCATGGGAATTGTTCAGAATTTATAACCTTGATAGCTTTAACTACAGCAAAATACATATATAAATGGATCAATTTTTAACACGTTTAACTGCAAATCTGACAGAGATAAATCCTTCAAAGAATCACTGGCTCAACTTCTTGTTTGAATTTAACAGTAATTTAATTAGATTTGACTTCCAAAAAACACCTTAGCATGATTTAATGGTATAAATTATGAACTGTTCAAATTGCTCACTGAAAACATATTATTTAAAGAGGTACATTAAACTTAAGCAGATGAACCAAGCTGTATATTTGATGGGTTACACATTTCATTCCCACAAGACCATTTCACATCGGGGACTATCACACTAACTTGTCAGTGTGATTCAGTGGTATGAGCAGGACCAAAATTGGTGGTTGCAAGGCAGAAGGTATGTGATCTTGGGAAAGACATTTTACGCCTGCATTGTTTTTTCACCTGACCAGGGGAAAAGTAATGAAGCTCTCCTGGGGTCTGCAGTAACTTAATGTTTGTAAAACACTTGAGGGGTGCAAATGGAAAACGTGTTAGGGAAGTGTAACTTCAATTACTTCTAACTATTCTTCTTCAAGCAGGGGTCAGAACCTCAGATTTGGCTTTTTAAGATATTGTAAATCTGCCCTCTTGGTCAGTTAATAGGAATTCCTGCACACTGTAAAGCTGCCTTTCTATTTATTTCTGCTGCAGTTTGGACTCTACAGAAACATCCAGCCCCTTTTCTTACTTGAAAGTTAATAAACACATATGATGGAGGTAAAGAATTAAAAACTTGGTAAGAAAACCAGCGTTTCTCCATTCTTGTCTAAATCAGCTTCCCAGTGTATCCATTACACTGGCTGCTCTAACCAGCACTGGAGCTCAGTTGTTCTCGTGGCATTAAAAACCCAAAATCATTTGTTTCCATTGCTGTTTCTTAACTCCTTAAACTAGTAATTGGCATTAAGGACTTTAACACCTGCTGCCTTTTTAGCTGATTTTGATTCGTACAGACAAACACATAAAAGCATTAAACATTTTTAATGCGTCATCCTTCCCAGTCTTGCAGGTTCCAGCAATAATTTCCTTTTCTTACTCTCCCATCAGCAAAATTTCCACCTTAAGTGTTCTGCATCTCTGGAGCCAAATTGCTACACATGTGTGAGAGACTGAAAGGATCGCTGGCTCGAAACCTTCCATGTGTGTGGGGAAGAGGCAGGTCAGGCCCCGGTGAGGCAGTCCCTGCCCCATACACCCCCTGGGCTGCATCCCAGTCCTGCAGTGGCCACCAATCCCCAACACACCGCAGGCAGTGCTCCACACCTGCCCTGGAGCTCCTAACCCAGCTCCCGAGCGGCCAAATGACCACAAGGCCCACCTGGGGGAAGAGCCCAGGAAGGCCAAGTAATTTAAAATCAAATGGGCTTAGAGTTTGTGGAGTTAATACTTTGAGAAGTGTTTTACGTTGATTGAATGCTGCTCTAAACCTTTTGCCCAGTTTCTCTGATTGTCTGAAGTTGCCAGTAAAGGTTTTTTTTCCTGTTTTGAGCTCTTGAGGGTATCTTGTCAATATTTCTCCTACACATCTAACTTAGAGTACAGGAACAACTGTAAGCCCTCGTAAAAGCCTCATTGAGTGAGTTTTTTGGGGCCTTACAATATGACAACTTTTGTTATTGTATATGAATTTTAATTTTCCTTTAAAAAATACCTCTAGTGCACTTGGTTTTGTTCACATTTGTCTAAATATGAGGTTTGGAGGATGCAGAATTTTTGTTTTAATAATGAAAGATCAGTTACTAATCTGAGTGGTTATAAACAGTGATCAAAATTTTAGCAGGACAAGATTGGTTCATAAAGAGCATCCTAGTAAAAGGAGTATGTGTTCAACTGCCTCCTGTGAAGTCTGTTGCCATGGGGCACTGCAATGCTGAATCTTTGTCCTGCCTCTGGTTCCTCTTTGTTATGGTTTCTGGGGACCAGGTGACCTCCTGCAGGGTCCTGTACAGTCCAGGATAGTGCTTGGTCTAGAAATATTTGTACACCCTGTAGACAGGACACTTATAATTCATATTCCCCTCCAAAGAAAAACAACTGGTACATTATTTAAAAAAATATTCTTCTGTGCTTGATTAGTGCTGGCTGCCATAAGACCCAGACTGCTGGGTCATAAGCTTCGAGTCTGACATCTCTTTTTTTCTTGTAGTCATTAAAAGCCTTTCAGGAAGGCAAATTTAGTAGCAAGACATCATTAAAACATAGGTTAGCTCCCATTGTGTAATGGTAACCTCTGTCTCTGGGAGTTATTAGCCAGGGTGGTAGGCTATGCACTTATTTATTCTTCCAGTGGCAGTGAGATCAGAGCACAAAGGTCCCTTGGGGACTGCTTCATCTCAGTCCCAACTGGGGTACTTAATAGTTTCTACCACAGGCCTTTTAAGGTTGATTATAAACTCTCCTATTAGCCAGAAACCACTGTTCAGCAAAGTGACAGCCAAATCTTTTAGAATGATAGTTATTTTTTGTAAACTAGCCTAAGGCTTTTGGGTGAGAAGAAGGAAGAAATAATTGCTTAGTACTGGGAGAGAGTCAGGCACAATTTAGAATTCATCCCTATCTATTAAAGTAGAATGATTTCTATATTGTATATTCAGGAGAATAACGAAAAATTAGGTCTGTACTTACAGAAACAAATGTCCTTTCTTCTTTAATTGGTTCCTACTTGGAGAACACCTGTCAGCACATTCTGTGAATATATTTCAGTCTAATCCACCATCCAGCTGTTTCAGCCTAGAAACAGTGATTGAATTCTTCCTCTGCAGTACATGTCTCCAGGGGACTTCCTTACCCTGGCACTAAAGCTAACCAGGCCGCCTTGTCATCTCAGAGTTCAAAGCTCACTCCTATTCAGTGCATTGCCAGAATCCAAGAGGTGTCATGTTTTTACAAGACTGTGGTTTTTTTGTTGCCAAGGGTGCTGGCTTTTTGTTCCAGTATGGAATATATGCTGGAAGACCAAAGTGAGAGGCTCTAAGTCCTCAGAAGTCCTCCAAACATTACCTGCTTGACACTGTTCAACAAATAGCTAAGATTTAAAGTTCAACATTAACAAGACTTTTACTCGTGTTTTACTGAAGCATGATTTACAAAAATAAAAGAAAACAATGAAAGAAGCTTGTACTTCTCTCTGCTTCTTTTTGATGAGTAAAGATGGAGAAACATCTATTTCCATCATCTGGCATTGTCACAGTCAGTCACATAAGCATGCATAGGCTATCTCATATATCAATCTATTTTTGCTGTGTGTCTTCTTTATAGCTCTCATAAAAGCATTGTAAAGCCCAAGTTGCCAGCCTGCAAGGTGCTTTGGGCTGGTTGGTATTTCCGCCAGATATTTTCTGGAGGACAGAGGGTACATAAAGATAATGGATAGAAGGGACTGCTTTAAGGTGAGAGGAAAAAAATTACAGCCATCCTGAAAACCACAGTGCATTTAAGGTGTGATTTGAAAGTATAGTAAATCAGAGCTATCCCATAGTCAGCACAGCGCATTCCTTCTTTTGACATACATTCTACCACAGCAGTAACATCCAACCAATTACCTTCATTCCTATTTTTATGGTATTGCCTTTATTTGCCAGTGCATTGTGCCAGATATGGTACTGTCCCTGAAACAGCAGGTCAGGATATAGACATCTGGCAAAGCAAAGAGGCCATGTGGAAAGACCTGGTTATTAATTTTGAAGAAGAATGTGTGCTCATGGCAATAACAGCCAAACAAGAGGATGACCTTAGGGAAAGAGGATGTACAGAGGGACAAATCTTGTCTGTGGTAAGCGTATAATCTGCATACAGATCATCAAGAGTTTTCTAATTAACTTCAAGGGGAAATGGGTTAGTTGTGAGTCTAGAAGATCATGATTTAAGAACCTTTGTTATTGGACAGCTGCTGCTATATGAGGGAACACATAGACCAACCAGATTTATGTATATCCTCTTACCCCACTTCATATATCACCTCTTACCCATCAAACACTCCAGAAAGACTACTCTTGCAGCTTTGTGGAAAAGAATGAGACAACTGGTGCCCGAGCAAACTGTCCTGAAATATGTTCTCACATTAAAAAAAATACGTATTGTCTTGCCTTGTTCAGCTCCTGTCTATAAATCTTCTTTCCTTGGCAGGGTTATTAAGAACAACTGGCTGAAGCAGCACTGTTGTTAGCTGAGATTCTTGCTGTCCTACAAACCTGTCAGCCAAGTTACAGGAGTAAGTATAGAGAATCAATAGTCTTTTTGGCAAAGAAAAAGAGCTGACATTGATTCTTCCAACTCTGGCAGCTGCCTTTCATACTATGCCCTTCGATGTGTGAAGGCCTGTCCGTGGTCCCATTGCAACCTTGTGGGGTGCTCAGCATAGGAGGCAGGAGAATCCTGCAATGCCACATATTCCCTAACTTCCACAATTTAAGGAATGGGTGAGTTTGACATACTGTGGACCTCCAGAGTGATAGATGGGACTGGGTGAAAAGGCTCCTCTTACTTCTTCCTGTCTTGGGTGTTTGACTATCTGGCAGTGTTCTGTGAGTGCCCTCAGTGGACTTCTGGAGAAATCTTCTGTCATAATTTAATATATCTGACTGGATAATAAGATATGGTCCAGAAACCACCATTAAATTAGTAACTGTAGACTACAGTCCCAGGCTATATCACAGACATACAAAAGCTTGAACTTGCAAATGATTTAACTGAGATTTAACAAAGGCACAACTGGTGAGGTGGTCTATCCACCTTAATAACACAAGATAGAGTCATGATATAGTTACTTCTTTGCCCCCATACTTTCCTGTCACTTCTCCTTAAAAACAGTAAGTAATATCATGTTTGGCTGATATTGCTTTGCAGACCTTTTGGGTACTGCTTTTTTTTGACTCAACTGCTTTTTGAAATGCTGTGCACCTCTACAAGAGCCCAGTCAGAGGTGGGTAGAGGATTTACTTTGAAATGATTATTCTAAATCCTAAATACCACCTAGTAAAACAATCACTCATAATTTGACTTCATTAGGCATTCTTTGTTAGTTCATTAGCCTTGGCATTGTCAGCATGTTGCCACAATCAAATACAACTTATTCCATGTTGTGCAATGAGAGCTGAGGGCAGATTTCATGCTGGGCTGCCATCTAATGGACCTGAAGCACCTGCTAAATGTAACCGTGCACTGTCCTCAATATAGGCATCTAGCAAGGGGAGAGGATGTATGTGCTGGAGATGACCTGTACACATCCAGGTGCTGAGCTGAGCACACCCAGTCCTTCAATCACAGTTTCATCAAATACCTGACAAACTTTCTGACTGGTTTCACTCTTGAGCTACAGCTAAACTAGAATTCCCATGGGACTGTTTCAATTTTGCTTACTTGGATGCTGTTCTCAGAGGAGGAGAGAACTGACATATAGGCTTTGTTCAACATCTGTGGTACTTTTCAAACTGCAGATAATCAGTGGATGATGCAAAATGATATAATTTGCATCAGAAAGATAACTGAAAAGCCTCTTACACATATTAGTGGGCATAATTTAGCCCTTTGATGTAAGAACAACAAAAGAATATTAAGGGCAAATTCTGCTCTGTGTAATATGTGCTAATAGGAGAGCTGAAGCCAATGACATCTTGCAGATTTCTGCCACCTTTTTCATGTTGGCCTGCTGTGGCCAGCTCCCAAAGGTCCCTGTGGAGTAACATGTGATGGAAAGAGCCTCAGGCCCAGCTACTTGGAAAGGATAAATTCCGCAACTCGGGGAGTCAAAAAGACATGCTAAAGCCAAGCACCCTCACTAGTGCTGCAAAGGGAAGGAAAAGGATAAAAAGCACCCTGAGAAACTTTTCAATCTTGTTATGAGTAAGAATAATTGAACAGTGCAAAGTGTCACAAGCAATTTGTCTCTATGTGACAGACAACAGACCTGTTTTTGAAGGTGATGATTACACTGACTTCCCAGCAGAAGCTCAATCAAATCTGTGGTTATATGGTTTCCTTCCAAACTGGAGAACACAGCAGTGCTCCTGTTATTTGATATTCCTTTTGTGGGTATGAATTTATCCCATGCTTCCTACTTGGGCTTGCCTTCAGCGGTTGTGTCAGTCCAGACTCCATGAGCAGGACCACCCCATCTCAGCCCGACACGTCAGCTTGCTTCAAGCCTGCCTGCTCTGGACAAAGCAAACACAATATTCCGCAGCATTTAGGCCATGCCAATAGCTCTTAGGAGTCATCATTTCCAGTGTTGTCTGTGCTCAGGAGATTGTATGGTAAGAGGAAAGTGCTGTATCTTGTGGGCTGTAGTGTGTTAAAGGAAGATATAGTCAGTTATGGCCATGTATGCCAACAGAAGAACAATACTTAGCACTTTCAGCTCTGTAAAACATGGTTTTGGTTTACCTTCTGCACCTTCCCTACAGCCCATATTCCTAGAGACCACTCAGTTTTCCACCATTAGTCTTTACAGATAAAAGATTAATTCTGTTTAAAAATGTAAAAAAGCATTTGCGTTTCTTAAAAAAAGCCCAGCAATGTTAAGATGGTAGATTTTACAGGTGAATATGATTCTTATAGGAATCAACAAGCCTTTCTGTTATCTAAGGTACTCTTCCAGAACTCCAGGTTTTTGTCCATTCTCTTAACAATGTCATTATATTACTGCATCTGAATCAAAATACTCGACTGATAGCAAGGCCTACTACTTTTCCTGCTTAGTACCAATTTGACACCTATTTATTGACTTCATTTTGGTGTCTGTACAGAGTTGTCCTTTGGATATGTCCTCAGAGTATTTTTTACTTTTTATTTGCACCAGTTAATATTCCAAACTGCCTATTGGCTATCAAACTTTCAGCTAGAGGCTTAATGATATTTTATTGCTAGTGATTTGTCCATTTCAGTCTATAAACCAGCAATCAGTGTTTTGATGACAAATAATGCAGCTATTTATCATTGCAAATAATGGACATAAATTGGACTTCACTTATTCAGATTATCGCTGACTTATGCCAGCATGCACAGAATCAAACGCTCAGTCTTCTGATTTTGGAAACTGACATAACTTCCATGGAGTCAGTAGATCTGTCTGCAAGTGTAATTTAAGTGAATTAAGTGGCTCCTCCTGCTCTTGTTGAACTAAATGGGAAAAACTCACTAAATCAACAGGATCATGGTCCGGTTAGCTGGGGAGTGTCTGTTTATAGGGAGACCAGTTCTTCACAGAATCAAAGAACATGTTGCGTTGGAAGGGATCCACAAGGATCATTGAGTCTGACTCCTGTCCCTGCACAGAAAAATCCCCAAGAGTCACACCTTGTGCCTGAGAGCATTTTCCAAACTCTTCTTGAACTCTGTCAGGCTGGTGCTGTGACCACCGCCCAGGGGAGCCTGTTCCAGTGCCCAATCACTCTCTGGGTGAAGAACCTTTTTACTAAAATTCAACCTAAACCTCCCCTGACACAACTCAGGCCATTCCCTTGGGTCCTGTCACTGTTACCACAGAGAAGAAATCGGTGTCTGCCCCTCCTCTTCCCCTCACAAAGAGGTTGTAGACTGCAATGGAGCATTGTATTGGGACATGAGGCAACTGAGGTTGTAGTTGCTATGTCAGTGAATAATTAATAGCTATTTCTGGGTTGGGTATTTTATTATTTATCAAAAAACACCACTCTATCAAAGCTAAGGAGTCTATGAAAGACCTACTGCTTTTGAGAAAGCCTGCACCTTGTGGAGTGTAATGAGAGCAAATGACTGAACCTTGAGTGTTTCAACAAGAGTCCCCACATGCGTGGAAGGCTATTTAACTTCGTTCACATTGGCAGTGGCTGTGGGAAACAGGTATTAGCTAGCAAGGATACTGCTGCTGGTTTTCTTGAAATTTCTCAGAGGTGGAGAAATAGGGTTGGGGTTGGGGATATGGGGACAGATAGGGCAAACGTTTGCCAAAGTTTTCAGGGCATGTTACTGCCTAGGCAGCACCAGCAGGGCTGGCTCAGGTGGTTGCAGTAAAGCTTTGGTAGTTCCACTACACCAGCGGAGAGCAGGAGAACAAGGACTCAGGCTTGTGCTCTCTCTCCTTGGTGTGGAGACCCCTGCTCGGGCAGAGTTTTTGACAAGGCATTGCATCTGCTGATGGACTTGACAGGTTGTGCCCTCTGCAATGCTTAACAGCCTTGTGGTCCCTGGGAGACAATCACTTGCCCTTTAGACTTAGGAATGCTCCTACTTATTAAGTGGAAATGTGTTCCGCCAGCCCTGATGGTTGTCTCTGACTGCAAACACCAAGCAGGGCACAATGCTCCCTTCTGCCTCCCGGCTCAGTGACGTGCCAGTGGCCAGGCTCTGGGAAAAGGGTCAATGGGGTGTACAGTGCCTCATGCAGGCAGGAGTGGCTCTTGCCTCTTTCCTATCCTAACGGCACAGGCTCAAGAGCTTAATAAAGTACAGTCACCTGCTGAAGGTCTTAATTTACTCACTGACTTTTGCAGAACATGTGTACCTGGAGGGGAGCTGAGTAAAGTCCATCCAGAGCCCTCTGATGTGGTGTTTGAGGTGTCACCACAACCATACTGGAAGCCAGTTTGCACACACACATATCTGTGGGTACATGGGAGAGCTCCTTCAGGCCCTGGTGTGAGCTGAGCATCCTGACCCTGGGCTCTGCCCTTGCTCCACTCAGCCTACCTCCCTGCCCAGGTCTGGGAGAGCCTGCCCACTGCACTCTGTTCCTGCTCCCCGTGTCTGCAAGGCAGAAATTGCTGGACACTGCTCTGGCTCCAGCTGGCCAACTCACACTGCTAGGAGAATGAGTCTCAAAATCTCCTTAGCCCTGTGCATGTAGGCAAGGATGTCATATGTCATATCACATCCTTGGTAGTGGGAAGGCATTTGCAGTAAAGCTGGAGGTGACTGGCACCGGACTCCGAGGCTGCAAATTAATGTAACTTGCAGGGACATCACTGAGTCCAGAGAGGAATGGATGGCACTGCTCACTGAAGAGCTTCAGAAATTGGATAAGTCAACTTTTAGTACACTGCAGTCTTGTTTAACTGGCAATATTTCTTTGCAAATGGATAGACCAGGCAGTTCTAGAGGCAACGGTGAGCCCGTAAATTGCTTGTACGTTTTTGCAGAATGGCTCGCCACTGTTTTATGGTCAAAAATGTACTTTCTGCGGCTGCTCTCAGTCAATGCTTCTGAAAGCTTTAACAGGGTAGTGTCTAGTGTCTGACTATTCCCACAGATTAATCAGTCCCTGTCTCCCCTGGTTTTTGTTCTGAAGTCCTTAAATACGTTTTGGTTTTACTTTGGGGAAATCTATTCCTTGAGCTTGTTTCTTTGGGTTTTTTTGTTTCTTTTCATTTCATTTTTCAGCATTGGGCACTGTTGAAATAATTCTTTCCCATGTTGTTCCTGTGCACTGTGCTTTTTAAATTCCATGTAGCTTCATATTTGTTCAAGCAGAAATGCTTAAAATCCCTGGCAAGGGGTGTTGTTGTCAGGGGTAATCACCTCCCTGCAGAGATGAGAAGTACAAGGTGTAAATGAGTACCTCTGCTCCCAGAGGCAGTGTTAGCCAGCAACAGCCACACTCCAGGAGCCGTCTTAGAGGTATTGAGGAATGTCTTGTTTTTCCACATAAATTATTTAAATAAATTATCATGATGGCTGGAAACTGCTGGCTGATACTAAAATGTCTCAAATGAAGACAGAAAGATAAATCTTTTAAGCACTTACCATCATGACATGTTCCATTAGTCCATTACTTGATTACCAGCAAGGGGCAATGTCAGGGAGGGGAGCAGGGGGGTTGTGAAAGGACTTTCTTCTTTAGAAGGAGGGCAACCAGAGTATGCACTGAGGGGCAAGCAGAAGTCGCTACAATTTCAAAAGAGTCTGAAGCTTCCTGGCATGCCAGCCTTGTTGTGTAGCGGTACCCAAGGTGGCTTTAACTAGCCTGCTAGGGCAAGCTTGCCACCATGCAGACTCCTGCGCAAGCCAGATTCGCTGCTTTGCCAGCTTCTAGTGTCACTGTCACAGATCTTCCAGCCTTGTTCCCCCTTCAGATCACAGGAAAGGTGTCAGCCTCATCTGCATGGATGAGATTTCATCTAGATCTGTCCCCTCAAGAGCATGATGACTTTAGTCTACGTAGGTCTGAGATGCACGTTTCACTTTTTGTACTTTTAAACTTTATTTTTACTTAATTTTTACTCAATTTTTTAATTTAATGTACAGAAAAATAGCACTTCCTGCTTCTCATCCTTCATCCTTGTGATGGGAGAAAGCATGTTGAAAGGCACTGGGAAGCCTTGGATGCCCGTAGCTCAAAATGAGTAATAGGGCACATGTAGGGAAGGAGACCTGCTGTGCTTTAGACAACCTCTTCAAGCAGGTTGCTGAGGGCAGAAGACCAAGCTGTGGGCAATACGGCTTAAAGACTGTGTTCAAAACGCTCCAAAGCCTGGGCATTTCAGGTGTGGACCCTGTCTAGGGGCTAGCAGAGTACTCAGAATTCCCCAGCCTGTCTGGGCATCAGGGTCCCTGGATTAATCCCTTGGATGCTGCTCACTACACCAAGCATTGTATCCTGACGAATCACCCCTGCAGTGAGTTCATTGAAATAGTTTTTATTCCCTCATAATGGCAGTGTGAACAGCCACTGATCCCAAGTACCTTCCTGTCTGATGTGCAAAACCAAACAAGAGAGCTCAGGATTATGCACTTAAAAATGGCATCTCCGTGTATTTAAATGAAGTAGGATGCATGAATTCATTATGATCTGAAAGCTCTTCAAACACTGCCTAAGTAGGTACAACAGCTTCAGATGAGCCTGAGGACTAGTTGCTAATGCACATACTTGAGAAAGTTTTCTTCATTTTTTTTTTTCCGTGCCTACATACAGCTGCAGAGCTCCAGCTTGAAAAAAGTATTCATGCAAAAGGAGGTACACTAAAAGAAGCCAAAAGCTGCAAAAATATCGTCAGCCTAATTTAACTCTCAGCTGCAGGTCTGCAATTCTCAGGACTTCCCTTCCACTATGTAGAAAGGAAACAAATTCTGCCTTGGTTTAGGCATTGCTAGTGATCAGGAAAATAATAATGCTTAGCAAAGAGCAGACATTTTTGTATTGCACAGACAAAAATATCCTTTCTATTGTATCATAATTTTAAAGCTTAAAAGGTTCACTATGATCATAAAGTTGCTATGATCATCTTCTCTGACTCCTCAGTTCCATTTCTTTTTTTATTTTTTCAATCATTTAATAGAGAATTGTATCTTGCTGTAATTTTGATAAGCCTGCAAGCAACAATCCTGACCTTGCTATTTCCTGCAAGGAACTGGAATCAGACCCCCATTATATCTGTCAGATATTTGTTTGTATTCAGGTATGTAGGAAATTAAGAAAGAGCTCTGTAGCTGTGATTAAAACACCTCAACCTTCTTGCTCATTTGTACATGTTGTCTTTATAAGTCTGTGCAGGGAGATAGCTCATATCTTAAATTAATTTTTCATCCCTGTTAAGGAAGCATTTTCCCTGCACCAGGCACAGGGGTTCCTCCTCTTGCTGTGCCAACTGCAACAGTTTGGTGGATCTACAAAACACGATTTCAAACCTCATGACCATTCAGGGGGTTTCAAGTCTCCTACCCCTCATCCCTTGTGTAATTCCTTGCCCTGAATGATCAAACCCCCAACTCACCTCCCTTTGCAGGACCAAGACCCTGGGAAGTGAAGTTCAAGTCCTGTTTTCAAGGGCAGGTCAGCTCACTGCACATCCCAAGGCGCAGGCAGATCATATTTTAAAGACAGTCCTTCACTTCTGAGAGGAAAAGGTCATGAATATCAGTCACTCTCAAATTCAAAAGGCTGCTTCATTCTAAACAGGGAGGTGAAATGTCCCTGGCTGTTCTCTGCAGTCAGTGCTTTGCCCTGAGAGTGTCAGAAATGCTCACTGTTATGATGGACACCCGTACACGCCCAAAGAAGAGGGAATTTCTAGCTGAACAACAGCCCTCACTGCCTGGGACCAGGGCTCGTACCATAAGTCCTGCTGAGCTGGACCTTAGACAAAGATGTGCTCATGTCCACAGTCCAGTGCATGTCACTGGAGTTGAAAGACCAAGAGATGGGGGAAAAAGGGAGGTATCTCAGGCCCTGTCCCTACCCACAGTGAAGAGTACATCACTGCTGCCATGCTGGCAGGAGCTGAGCTATCTCATTGGAGCAATACAAAGAGAGTGAGAAATACGGAGAGCAAGTGACAAGGACACCAAGAGGGAAGAAGACTCTGCTTCCCTCCCCAACAGGCATGGTGCCACAGGCTGTACCTGCAGCCAGTCCCCACAGTGGTGTGTGCAGCAGGAGGAGGCAGCAGTGCTGCTGGCACCTGGGCAAGGCTGAGAGGTCAGATATGTACAGTGTGTATGTACAGTGATGCAGATGCAAACAGCATCATTTTGCTTTCAGCACTGTCCAGGAGCATCCTTGAGGTAACACTACTTCCCTGCACACCCAGAAACTTGAGAGATGTGAGGATTGTGCTGCCCTGCTCCCCCGGGCCCACAGCCCCAGGATGGACTGCACCATATTCATACTGCCCCAGCAATAGCTAGGGACTGAGAACAGATGCATGCACCAGGGGCACAGAGGCATGAGGAAGAGATAAAGGTGTTCTAACACCTGTCCTCTGACGCTGACAGGCACTCCAAAATTGCAGCTGCACACCAGTATGTGACTGCTGAGCACAACCAGGTAACTCAGCATTTGGAGTTATCCTCTGGCAGAGGGTTTTAAGAACACAACTTCAGTCATGTCCTCAGGGTGATCTTAATTTACTTTCAGTTTTATTTGTTACGAATTTTGGTTCCAAATATGCACAGGGGTAATCAATTTTTTTTCTTCATCTAGGAAAAGGGAAGAAGTGAATCACAAGCCAGCAAATGTGGTCATTCTAAACAGAGATTTTTGTTTTAGTTAAACTTTGCAGCATCCTCGATGAGATCTTCTCGAACTTGCATTTTCCAGGCATTTAAAGGCACCATGAATTACAATATAATTGAAAAATGGGCCTGTTCCTTAGAAATGAAGTGTAACCAATAGCCTCTGTCTGCTGACTTAATAGAGAAGCTTAATGTTATTATAACCATATAAATAACAAGGCCAGCTAGCCATTAGCAAGAGGAGTTCATTCATTGCATCTCTCTGACACTTTCCAGCTTGCTTTTTTATGGTAAATGAGTGTTGCTTGTGCTCATTTTCTATTCAGATAATTTCCAGTAGCAAGGTAAATGTAGTGGTGAGAGATCCTACTTTTCTCTACTTCTAAATAAGAACTGTTAGCAAGATGATGATAGAAATAATATGAATCTATGCTGAAGGAAATTACAAAGAGGAGAAGCTGAAGTTCAGCCTGGACAGAAGACAAAGGACAATGAAGCTGTGGCATGTTAAGGTTTCTGTGTACTAAACTTGCTGAAATAATGCTGAATGCTTAATGGGCATGCTTGTGCATTAAAATACAAAACAATTCTAGAAAAAAAACCTTCTGAATCAGTTCAGTTTTCATTTTTTCACTTTGTTCAATTTAATTTTTTTTTTACTGTGGTTTTCTTTATTTTTGCTCCCTTTTTTTTCATAGCAGCTATCCTGGGAAGCGCATTCAGGTAACAAAATCACACTCAGTCCAGTGGTGACAATAGGCATTTAAAAGATTTTAGAAAGTCACTGTTGAACAAAAACAAACAAGCAGATGATAATGCTGGTCATTTTGTAGGGCCAGTTAACTTTTTTCTTACAAAAGGTTTGTGAAAAGGGAATGTTTCATTCAAAGCAGTTGGACCAGGTCTGCCATGACATTTTCAAACTCCACTTACTCTCTGTGCAGCTGACGTGCTGCATTCACCCTGTGGTGGCTGGCTGCACTGGCCTGGATGCAATTTTTTGCACAGTCAGTCACACACAAACCCAAGAATTACTCTACTATATGAACACGGCATTCCTTACTTGCTACATCCCATTTTACAGGTTTCATTCACCCAATCAAGAAACATGAAACAATGTGACACAGCTGACCTGACATAAAATGAATTAATCCATTAGCTGAAACATGGGTTACCTAAATGGTCCAGGAAATCATGAATGAATAATTAATGATTAATTCTTATTTTTTTAAAAAAAGCTTTATTTTGATCTCAAGGAGTTTCTGACAAGTGTGCTTGCATAAATATGAATTAAAGAATAATTAATGATTAAAGGAAGTGAAGAGAAGGAAGTGACTAATGCACCTGCCTCAAGCCAGTGAGGCTACCATGCCAGAAACCCTTGTGGTATTCAACCAAGCCTGTCCTAAAGGTGGCAAATGAAAATTAAGCAAACACATGTTCAGGGATAGATTTGTTCCTAGATGTTGTGGGATGACATCAGGCCAGTTTAGTTCATATAGAAAGCCTTTGCCAGTCTCTTGACAAATCACTCCTTCCCTCAAAGAACATTTACCAGCACCTCCAGTTTGGTCTGCCAAGTTGCTTGCACTGGTAGAGACCCTGCGTAGAGAATATAGTCTGGTCCAGGGTATGGCACAGTGGACTACCCCTATTTGAAGCAATCCTACCTGGTGTCAGAGAGAGCTTGCAATTCTGTGCTGCTTTTCTTAGCAAGCATCTGGATGCAATGGCACAAAACACCAGGTATGATCAAAACCTTGGAACAGTCTTCTCTCTCAAAAAAACCTTTGGTCAGCTTTGCCCCTAGTGTGACATTACAGACTGACATGTTGATTCTTAAAACAAACCATATTAATAATATCAAATCCATATAAACTATGAGTTAATCAAATTCCTGAAGGTCATGAGAAATTACATGAAAGAGTAATTCCACGTGGAGATTGCTTTTACCAAGCCTTGGTTACTCATGCTAATGAACAATTCTGGTCTCTTCTCGACACTTCCATGCTTGGAAGAATGGTCAATAAAATTCCCTTTGTCCTGCCAGAGTACTCCAAATTTTAAATTGTAAAGGGAGATACACATTGTTTCATTGATATCACTTATTTCTATTTACTCTCTTTTTAGCAAAAGTTGTATAATTGTATAGCCATTTATCTGTCTTGAAACAATTGTTCTAAGACTGTTCCAAAGTCCAGCTGCAGCAAAACAGAAGTGAGAGTGCATGTGTATTTGGAAGGAGATATGACAGCTTGTGAGTTATCTAGGCTTGAGAAGCTGACAATTGGGTTCTAATATCTGAAATTAATATTGCTGGTTTAATTCCAAATATATCTTTGGAAATGTTCTGAGAGCTGATGGGGTACTTTCTTTGGACATTATTCCTCCTGCTTTCCTTGCCTTTCTTTATACCTGCCTGATACTGTACCCCTGATGTTATTGGTATTCATTTATTAGAAAACAGGAAAAGGTTACTTTTCATAAAGGTTTTTTCATGCTGCATAAGGTAGAGTGCAAAATGACTGCTTTTGGCTGGGGAAAAGAAGAAAAAATTCTCTAATGTCACAAATCACTGTCTGCATTTTACGATACTATATCTCTCTGAGCAGCTGCAGTCTAGTGTAGGGATTGCCCTTCTTCAGTGATACGTGTCCTTAAACAGCTGGAGATAAGCACATTCAGAGCCTTACTGAGAACACACCATCGCATTTCCATTGGTAATGAGCGAAACATCTACAGTACTTTCCATCTGAAATCAGCTTTACTGTAAGCTAAAGATAACAGCTACCAAGAAAAAACACCATGTCAGGTGGGCAGCAATCTCCTCAAGGCGTGGTGGCTCTTGCCCTTACACATTAGTAATAAAATTCATCCCTGTGACACTCCAGTAAGCACAGATGCTTACTTGCACCTACAAGGGATATTTTTCTCATTCTTAGAGTTACAACAGAGGTGATTTTAAACCAAAGAAAGGGCCAAGACTATAAACAGCAAAGGTAGTACATGATAAGGAGATTTAAGAATTACACAGTTGCAGATACCCCTATGTTTATTTTTTTCCTCTCATTTGCTCAGGTTGTGTTTCCTGTGTTTACATGGTAACTGTCAAGGGCTATGTGACACAGCATGCTGTGCAGCAACTCTGCATGAGCACGGGCTGCGTTTGATGTTTCTGTGAGGGCTCATGGCAGAGTCTGGATCTGAACATCTCCCCAAATCAGTGAGTTTCTGAGCTGCTCACTCAGGTCACATACAGGCTCCTGTGGACAGCTGTGGCATTGCTCAGGCTCACAGAGCTCCTGCTTTGGGTACAGACAGAAGAGCCCCCTCAGCCACAGCTGTGCTGTCAGTATGAGTAAGGCAGGCTGGGCTTGAGTCTCCAGGGGTGAGAAAGGACCTCATCCTCACCTGCCCCAAATCTAGTCTTTAAGCAGGAATAAACAAAAAGATGACTTAGACATTGTGGTGCTCTCCTTCTCCTAGGCCATTTTGGCATGAAAAGTTCCTTAACTGGTTTTACTTCACACTGACTACAGCAATGTTGGTAGCTGCCAAAGAGCCTGCTGAGCAAATAATGATGCTACTTGCTCTGACAACCTCACATGTGGAAACAGGGCTGGCTGGCTGCAGTAGGAGCAATATTGCTGAGCCAAGACCCCGAAGTAATTATTACTAAAGGGAATTCTACATGAGGGCATCTATCCCTCTGTTTTTCCATGCTGAAGCAATACAAAACCACCCTCCACTCAGTCCGTTTTGTACGTGGACCTGTTGCGTTTGACTCACTGAGACAGATGAAGTGACCCTACAGACAAATTTTGGGCTACACAACCAGTTCTCACAAACATTAGTGGCCATTTTTCCTTTGAGAGAGCTGTAGCACTGGGGCTGGGCTGTGAGCTAACTGCTCTCAGGACTTTTCAGGTCAGATGATACAAAAATATGCACCACTAACTTCCTTCTTCAACAATAAAGTTCCCTATTGTCTGCATAGGGGATCATCCACCAGAGAGGTGTGCAAATGGGGACGAATAGGTGTTGAAATGAGGTGTCTGGCTGCAGTCTGTGTTAAACTGTCCCTGGTGCCCCACTGCCCCAGGGTCTCCAGTGGCAGAGAGGCACCACTCAGAGGAGACAGGTTAATGGCACATTTTGTATTTGTGACCCTGTGAGATATATGGGAGGTAAAAAAGCACTGTCTGGATTTATATGAAGAAGACACCCATTGAAATGCTTCAGCATTTTTTAAAAAATCCTGATTAAAAAGTTGGCTTCACTTCTAGCTCCAAGCAGGCAAGGACTGCAAATAAGACATCGCCTTTCTCCTCTCACTCTTCTATTGGGAGAATTTTGCATAAATTAAAATTAATGCATTTTTTCAACTAGGTCAGTGGAATGTAAATATTCTGTTCCGGGGAGGATTATACATGTAACTCAGTTAAGGGATGCATAGCACAGATCAATCCTGCTGCATTTATCAAAGCTGAGCTGTTTGGAACAGAAAGCAACCAAAGTTTTTCTACCAAACACTTCATTGCAGTATCTGAAGGCTCGTGGGGCTGAGGATGGGTATTTGTCTCGCTTCTGGGAAATCTTGAAGTCTTTGGCTTTTGTCTAGGTGTCAAATATGTCTTCAAATGTGGTCATGAAATCTGTGTGATAAAGTGGGACAGCAGAAACAGCTCCATCTCAGTGGCTTTATCTCCATCGGGAACATGTCTCCCGTGTTTGCAAACCAGGCGGTGCAACGTGAGACTCAGCAGCAAGTTGAACAAAACTGAATTTGTGCTGCCCCAGGAGCTTGTGTGCTCCTGCTGTCAGGCCTGCATCTGGTTGCTGCCAGCTGTGCGGTGCCCTCAACAACTGCCTACTTTATGTCTTAGACCCCACAGTCAGTCTGCACGCAGATACTGTGCTACTGAACTAGTGCATCTGAACCCCTGATGGGGCCTGCAAACAAGCAAATAAGAAAAAATGTAATTCTCTCTCTCTCTCTCTGGCTTGGATTTTCTCCTGTTCCACAAATCTGCAAGCATGCACACACACTCAAGTGCATGGAAATGAATGGCCACCCTGACTTCCAGCTGTGCTGGAGAGAGGCTTCGGAGGTAAGCAGGCACGTTGCTTTTTTCAGAACTGGACAGGGACTTTTGCTTTGATGGGCTTACTACTGCATATTCTGGTGTACGGAAAGATGCTGTGACTGAGACCATAATACAACAGCAATTGAAACAAATTTTCTTAAAAAAAAAAAAGAGTATTTTTTTCATGATGGATGACACTTTGAATTATGTTAGCTCCCCTTAGAACAACTTAATCTTCTAAAGAAATCATAACTGTATCTTTCTGAGTTGCCGATGTCCTTTTATGAGGATCAAAACAAAATTGCTATCAATGCAGAATAGTCCCAAACAAACTTGTAAATAATAGGTGGAGAGAAATGGGACCTTGTTTTTGTATGGTTCTAGTATATCCTTTCCTTGCCTCTCACTGCGTAATATATCTAGGATGTATTTTCCCATTCCTTCAAATGAAAATGCTCTAGTGATTGTGATTAAAGGTCTCTATAGTCCAGAGCCTGACCTCAGATGTCAGCCCATGCGGCTACTTAAGGAAGTGCACAAGGACAGGGGCAGTACACAGTGATCTGCACTGTTCTGGCTTTTGACGATCAATAGTTTTAGGAGTCTGAGCTACAGGTTGAAGGTGAATGTTTCATCTTAATAATGGTCCTATATGACATGATTTTGTCTAAGTCTTTTTAAAATATATTTGTGCAGCAACAAGTTGCTGTTTGGCAACAAGTCCCACGGTTTAATGCATCATGTGGAAGATTCCTTCCTTATGGTTTAGATTTACTGTAGGATAATTCAATTTGTTACCCTTAATTCTTGCACTGGAGAAACACAACCTTGTCCTGTTTAGCTTCTCCATGGTATCAGTGATTTTATACACTTACATCAAGTCCCCTCAGGTAGTTTTCTTTCCAAGCTGAAAAGGTCTAATTTAGTCTTTCCTGAAAAAGAAACTGTTACAAAACTCTGACCATCCTTGCTACCTCTTCTATATCTTTTCTAAAGTTATTAGATCAATGCTGTAATACTATTTTCTGTTCCACTTTATGGTGTTCCCTTGTTCAGCAACTCCTACTATCCAATTTGCCTTTTGACTGTTGCAGGGCAATAAGTGATGTTTTCAGAAACCTCATACCTTAATTTCAGTTACCCAACATCTTTCTTAAGTGTTGCTATATAGAGACTGTCACTGCACTTGTATAAGTAGAGCTATTTTTTTCCCTAACTGCCTTACTTTGCACTTGTCAATATTGAATTTCATCTGGCACATCACTGTCAGTTGGTATTATAAGCTCCTTCAGCAACAGTCAGCTTTAGCTTTGATTATTGTGAATAAATTTGTATCATCTGCAAACTTTGCCAGTATTCACCTGCTCTGACATGCCACATACAGAGGTGGTGAATAGCACCGATCCCTGCACAAGCCCTTGGACACTCCTTTTGTAAATTTACCACCACTTCAGAGAAAATGTTGCTTTATTTATTCTGTCAATTCATACAACTACCTATCTATCACATTACTTACCTTTGTTCCTTGAGATGGTGGTTGGTCTAAGCTCTCCTTTGGTAGCTCAGCAATTTCATATCTGAAGTCTTTCAGCACACTTAGTTGAATGCCATTTTGTCCTCATTGTTTGGCTTGGGCTGATTTATCCAAGAGGGTCTGTTTTCCAGAGTCTGACTGTGCTTCTCTTTGTCCACAGTTGTTGTACCCCACCATCAAAGCTTCAGCTCTGGGAACAACGCAGGTGTAATGACTTGTTTATCACAAATGTCAGCCTTTTGCATTTTCCAGCAAACCCAAACCTTAAAAGAAAGGTCCTGTACACCTTGGTTAAGCTCTTAAGCCTGGGGACTCCTTCAGTATCCAAGAATTAGTATCCCGTTGAGCATGGGAATGCAGTGGAGTAGTCTTTAGTATTGTACCAAAGAAGTGCATTAGGGAGAACTGACTGCTGCTAATCAAAGGTTAATTTATTAGAGTTCATGTGAATAAGTCTGTGTTGACATCTGTATGATGCACATAATGGGTGCTCATGTGTTCCCCTGAACTGGGATCTGTAGCAACCCACATAATATGCTTATACCTCTTCTTGTAAGTAAGAAGGAGACTACTAGCAGGATGGCAAATTGCATTTCCACCCTTCCTTTTCCCATTTACTTTCAGTGCAGGCAGCTCTATAGTCTACAGGTCTTTCTCTCACAAGCAGGTGCAGAGGTTGGCTTCAGTCAGGCTGACAAACTGGTGAGTCTTTTCTAGTTTACTTTGTGTCATTGCTCTGTGCTAGAACAAAGAACAGTCACTAAGCTGAGGATTGCCAAATCTGTGCCAAAATGTTGCTCGTACCACTCTCTGCTGTCCTTGCTGTAGCTCCACAATATGCTTTCATGAAGAAAACAACACAAATTCTGGTAAGGATTTTAAGTATAAAAACTTCTCTGACAGAAAAGTCTCATCAGATATAAAAGTCTATTAAATTACATTGCCAAGGTGCAAATCATACTGCAAGTAACAGACATTTAAGCTACTCTCAGAAATAGCTACAAATCTCCTCATTCACCATGAGCTACTGATTACAGAATACTGTGAGTGCAGTACTACTTAAAAGCACCATCCATCTGGATTGATTTCTGTGGTCCCCATGATGGATCAGACCAGGTGCCCCAATATCCCTGTCTCTCATGTGAAGCTCTGCTCATGCCTGGCAGTTGGATGCACAGATCGAGCTTGAGGCAGACTTTCCTATGCACCAGATTAATTTGGGGCAGAAAGAAAAAAAGAAAAATAACAGACTTAATATCAGACTTGAAAATATTAGGTATTGGACAATGTGTTCTTATTGTTATTTGTCATCAACTATTAAATACTATTTTTTTCTTTATTAGCATTCTCTCTGCAAAAGATAGTTCAAAAGATTGTGTTAAGGCCAATAAACATATATATATATATTTTACTTCAGCATGCTGGTGTTCTAAGCCCTTTACATTCTGCAGGAGCACATACCAAACCCTGCTGCCTCCCATCAACACCCACTATAGGATCCCAGTGGATGTAAACACTGTTATATTCCAGGAAAGCAGAGTACTAATCTGCTCCAAGTATCCAGCTCTTGTATTTTTAATGAAAGACTCATGATGTAACCTAATTTGGTACTTGTAAAAATTCATGCTCATTTAAATTTTGGCTTTAGTAGTAGTAATGAGCCCAGAACACCCAGAGCAAATACTGAGCTCCAGCAGAGACCAATTCTGATCACCAATACTTCGATTAATATTAGCTTTGTGATTTGCTCAATTTCTTCACCGCAATGTGCTCTGCTAACCCCATTTGGCTTTTGACAATCTTCCTGTTGCTTTAGGCAGGATTGATACCAAAGAACTGGACTCAAGTACCTGAAAGGTGCTGAGCACGCTCAGGCACCACTGAATTGAGGGAGCTCTGAGGCTGCCCAGGGTTTGCTCAGGCGTCTTTGAACCTTCTGCCCAGCAAACGACTCCTGGACACAGAGGCTCGTTTGTTCACCCGCGATGGCTTTTTTCCTACTCTCCTGGTGTGTTTTAGCAGCAGCACCGTGAGGGGAAAGGAGAGCACCTCCCGAGCGCACCCCGCATCACCTTGTGAAAGGGGAGAAGAGGGGAACAGAGGGAGGAGATTTGTTTTAAATGATAATAAACCCCTGATGTCGGCTTTTCTGGCCGGAGTAAAGGCTGCTGCTGCCCGGGCCGAGAGCAGCACTGGGATGGAGGCAGGGATGGAGGGAGGGAGGGAGGGAGGCAGGGAGGTAGGGAGGCAGGCAGGCAGGGAGGGAGGTAGGGAGGCAGGGAGGGA
>VZRL01006316.1:2605232-2646126 GCA_013397895.1 Origma solitaria | reverse complement strand
CAGGGAGGGATGGATGCAGGCAGGCAGGCAGGACCGCGGCACGGAGCAGAAGCACGGCGCAAAGCAAGGCAGCGCGGGCTCCCGCAGCGCCCCCTCGCGGCACGGCCGCCCCCCGGCCCCGGCGGGGCTCTCGCAGCGCAGCCCCGGCAGGCGCACACGGGCAGACCCGGCTGCTCCTGCAGCAAAGGGAACGCGGCGGACGGGCGTGCTCCCCGGCTGATGGCCACGAACCTGTGTCAACACAGCCTAGGAATCACGGGCATCACGCTGAGAGGCAGACCTGGCACACCCGCTTAGTCTCGAGGTGTTCAGCAAGCAGAAACACCCATGTGGTGCTTGCCTTGCCCAAGAGAGCGGAGTGGGGAACAGGGCTGTGAGCCTGGCCGAAATGCGGGCAGGAGGAACATTACCCTTCTGGTCTGGCATGGCTCTTCTGCACCGTAAGCTCAAGATTCAGACTCTTTCCCTGTCCAGAGCCCATTGTGTATTTCTCATTTTGCAGCTTTTAAGAGAAGGTCATCACCCTTTCACATGTTCATATTAATGTCTGTATTTTTAAAATTCTTTTTGCAGTACTGTTTCTCATTAACAGACGTACCCTGTAGCATTTGGCATGGAGTTCATCCTGCTCTTGAAATACTTATTTACTCCAGAATTATGTAAAGTAACCTGTATTTGGCCCTTTTGCTTTTTCTTAGTGCATACCTGCCATGTGGGGAGATAGAATTTAAACCTTCAGAAGGACCAAACCAAAGCCATGCTCTTTTTTCAACACTATCTTATTTACCAGAAAGAGAGGCAGAGAAAGGCAGGATGGGCTTTGATCTTGCCTAATTATGGAGTGTAATATTGGATACATGGATACAATATTGTCATGTGTGCTTTTTCTTCTGCCCAGAAAAACAAAAATCCCCTTAAAGAAACAGCTGTGTCCTGCCTGCAGCCTGCAGAAGAATGGCATTAGTCACGTGCAGTCCAACACGTAGCACAATTGTAAAGTTCTCTCTATGAGACTGACAGGAGCTATTCACATTGGCCCCCTCCACCATCTGCCTGAATGGCAGGCTGTGGGGTAGAAGCAGCCCCCCTGCGCTGCCTCTGCATGGCCTCAACACTTACTGCCTGCTCAGAGTCTGTCCCCAAGTGCAGAAAATCAGGGAGTGAAAGCAAAGATAGGATGTCACTCAGGTCAAAGCAGACTGTCAAGAGGGGAAAAAAAAGGAGGGTGGGGAAAGAGCCAAAGCTTCATCTGCTGGAGTGCCAGGTCGCTGTTCTCCTGCAAGCAGAGGTGTTAGTTTCAACAACAAGATGTGGAGGGTGAGGAAAAGGGAAAACTGGATAGCACAAAAATGGGGAGAAATCCCATAATCTCTTTCCCTGAGCTTAAAGGACTCAGCTCTGGGGCAGGACCAGGCTGTGTGAGGGTCAGTGCCAGAGAGAGATGTCTCTGCTGCTGTCAGCAGCACCTGTATGCTGGGGTACAGGAAGGGATGCTAAGGCCTTTGGCTGCACCCCTATGCACACACTATCAGACATCCCTTTCAAATGAACCTGCAGGACCTGGGATGGACAAGCTCCTATCCCAGGCTGGGGCCAGGCTCTAAGCCTGTTGGTGTCCTGAATGCCATCGGTACCACACCACCTCTCTCCCTCACCCCTCTGCCCTCCGCACACCTTGAATGTCAGACTAAATGGGGGGAGATTAATTTTTATCCTATGACCTGATTTTCTTTCTCATTTCCAAATAATGACATTTTTCCTCATGATAGCAATTCCTGCCATCAGTTCCTGAGGTGTGTGGCTCAGAGTTACTGCAATCCTTTCCTCTCCCATCACATTCACCATTAAGGTCACACAGCCCTTGCAGTATGATGTCAAATAACATCTTCCACTTTTATGCTGTCAGTGCATCATTAACTTCATTCCACTTCAGTCACTGTCAACATGAAATCTAAAATCAGGATCCCTGAGGAAGAGCTTTAGTGGTCTTCCTCCATCCCAATATTACTCTTCTCCAGGCCAATATTTCTGGTTTCACCATGAATCATCCTTATCTCCCCTCAGGTTCCTGGCTCTCTTTTTCAAGTGTGAAGTCAAAGCAGATGCTTAGGAGGCAGAAGGTAAGTGAAAACAGATCATGCAACTGAATTATCTTTGCTTTTAACTGCCCATAGTGGACTCGACAAAGGAACAATTCACATGTGGTCCATCTGAGATGTTCCACCTGGTTGTCTAATGTTTCAAAATAGTTGGAGCCCCGTTTTCTCTTTGCTTCAAAGTGCACATCCATTAGGCTCAATGGACTATGACCCAAATGAGGAAAAATAGTTAAAAAAATTTACAGAACAATGGAAATTTATTTTTCTCCTCTCCTGAAAGCAAACAAGCAAAACCTCTATGGAGTTTCTAAAAAAAAAATTTTATGGCTGTTAAGAAGCCTTATTTTTCAAATAAAAATCTGACAGATTTTGACAGTTTCTCCTTGTAAATAACTGATTTCCTAGTTTTGACACCCATGAGGAAGAGATGAGGATAATGGTGCTTATCATTCAGATGTGCACCTCAGACGGGCAGATACAGCCACCGAGAGCTGATTTCAATTCAGGCCTTCCAAAAAAGTACTATGTTCTTACCCGGATAGTGGGATGAACCCTGTGGTAACACCTGTTGCTCAGGTTAGGGTGGACAAAAACCTTCTTTTCAGTGAAGGAAGAAGAGTTTTGATTTAACTAGTGTCAAAACAGTGACTTCTGTATCATCTCTGTACTGCTCAGTTGTTCACTGAGCTGCTTTTTGCTTTACCAGCATGATTTGGGTGCTCCTGCTATTTGAAATACTTGTGCCACTAATGGGGGAGGGATCCCTGCCCCAGTTAATGGTGTGCATTTTGGTTAGTGGGTGTGCTCACATGGTCCAGTATAACCTTTCCCTCAGCCTGGAAATAAGCTTTGGGAGATTTTGGTGTAGCAGTAAATTAAGATTGACATCACTTACAATTAGTGATACTTCAAAAACACTCTGCAAGTACTTTTGTGCAAGAAAATCTTTCCTCTCTTCTTTATTTAGTCTCAAAGGAAATACTTCCGTTTAGGAGAGACATGGCTGCAATTTTCAAGTGAATGGATTTATTCTTGTGCTTTGCTTAAAAAAAGGAGTTAGAAAACTTTACATACCAAAAATTCCAAAGAAGACAGCTGTCAGGAGGTGACATGTCAGATATGAAGTAGCTCTCCAGCTGGTCCCTGTCTGCATGCTGGGAAGGCATGTGGAGACATTTTTTGAATTGCTGTACTAGTTTGACATGTTCACAGTGGAAAATGATGTATCATTCTTGAGCCTTTGCTTGGTGGACACTTCAAAGTGCATTGGATCCTCGTAGAGGAGTGCCCTATTGTTAATTGTTCCTTTCACATGTACATTGGGATGAACATGGCGAGAGCAGCGAGGAACAAAAGGGCTCCGGTGGCCTCTTAGAGAAAACCCTGTGCAGCTCAACCTGAGTCTGACCTTGAAAGGGTGGGTTGCTCTGGTTTTTAAATCCTGCTTGCTGGTTCATTCCACTCTGGCACCCCACTGTTACCAGCTGCAGGGGAACGGGATGCTGGAGCAGCGAGCGTAGCGAGGGGAGGGGAGATTCTCCACCCCTGCCATGTGGTGCCCAAGGAGCCACATCCTGCACGAGTGTCCTTCAGGGAGAGGATGGGCATGGCTGTAGCGTAGGAGCTTGGAAAGGGCTTCTGCAGCGAGTGTGGTGGAGGCATGCAAGTCTGTTATCCCCCAGTACGCAGTATCCACCCTCCTCAGTGTGAGCCACTAGCCCCCAGTCCTAGAGCACAGCCCAGGGTTCTGGAGCCCCCATGATTGGATGCGGGTCTCATATTACATGGCTTGAGTTTCCCAGGCCTCTGAGGACACAGTTCATTAACACCCTGAGATAATCTTTACTTCAAGGCACCTGCCACTTGTTTCTCTATCTCTCCCTTTTTCCACCTTGGGACACCAACTAGTAGGAGACTGCACCATGAAATGTGATGTCTGGGCTGGGTTTGAAAGCTCAAGCACAGGAGGCAGTTTATTCCTGCAAAGAGAGACATGATCCCTTGTGGTGTGCATCTCTTTCAATGAGCTAGACAAAACCCTCCCTAGCCTCAGCTGCACAGAAGTGTCTGTGTGGGCCACACAGACAGTAGCAGGAGAGAAGCACACCTGCAAGTAGCAAATCAGCCACTGTGTTGCAGCCCACCGTGGTGCCAACAGCTCTGTAGCACATTCTGTTGCAAGATGTCCTGACCTTGGGGTTTCCCTGGACCTCAAACACCTCAGCCTGGGCACCACCACACATGGCTCGGGCCAGACTGAGAGAAAAGGTGTGAATAGGGTTGAGTGCACCAGTACATGGACACTGAAGAGTCATCCCCGAGGCCTCTGCCCAGTTTCATATAATGGCAGAGTCTGGGTCTTGCCTTCCTCTGATGAAAATTGGATAAACAGAAATAAAGTAAAATAACAGTAAAATACTTGCAAAATGTGGCTGTTTTCATCCCTCAGGCCTTTGATGCCTCATGTCAGTAAGGTAGATTTCACTTGCAAAATGTCTTGGACTTCAGTCCCTGCTTTCCTCAGCACACATCTGCATTTGGTTCGGAGCTGGCAGCATCACCCTGACCATGGGAGCCCAGGTCCTGTGCCCCTATCCAGTCTTCCCATCCCCAGGGTACTGTGGGCTGGAGAGCAGAAGCAGAGCTTCTTCAGCTGTGGGAGGCAGCGGGTGCTGGCTGGCATACAGACTGCTGCCAGCCCTGGGTCATTGGTGCACACCAAGGGCAGCTCTTCTGCTCTCCTCTTCCTCCAGCTCTAGGTTTTACTGTGCTTTTAAGTAATTGTCACCCCTTAGGGACGAGCCTTCGAGAAGGCAGAGGGCTCACATAACTCTGGATCAGTAAAGGAAGCAGCTCAATTAGCATTTCACACGCCTTTTCTTCCCTCTCTTCTTACCTTCCCTGCAGCGGGCATGCTTTCCCCTTAAAGGATTGTCCTGTTTCTGCTCCTTGCCAGCGTTGGCAGGGTGACAGTAGTGGAGTGTGCAAACTTGTGCTATTGTCCCCAGGCCAGGGGGAGTCATGGAGACCCACTAATATGACACAGGAAAATGTTTGCTGATGGCAATTCTATGGGCTTTGTCTAACTCTTTCTCCATCATGACGACTCGATTTAAGTCTCTAACTGTTTGACTACAGATGCAAGAGTACTATCCAACTCCATCCTTTTGTTCGGGTAGTTTGAATGGGTAATTCAGCTTTTGTGTAACTCAATTGAGGGGGCAAACATAAAGACAAGATTCTTGAGCGCTCAAGCTCCCTTTCCATGGATATCTGCACATCTCTTTAGAGATTTGTTCCTTTCCTACCTTTTTCTGACATCATCCTCCCCTTAAAAAAAAAAAAAAGCTCTGATGGGGAACGGTTAAAAGTAGGCTAGTCCAGTCCCCCGTATTATATTGTCCTGTGCCAATGAAGCATGTTTAGTATCAGCACCCAGACAGCTTTGGAGAAGACAGAGAAAAAGGTGTCTAAACTTTCTTAACTCATCTTCAGCATTTTTGCTTTGGATTGTGCAATTTTTAAATGAAAGGTTTCCATCAGGGTGAAGAAGATAGGGAGAATGGTAGAAATCATGGGGAAATGATCGTATTTATTAGCTGTCTTTCTGTGGCTGTCCCCATGGAGACAATTTGTGATGGCAAAGAATGCAAGGAGGGGAGGCTGATGCCTGATTGGGATGCTTTGTATTTGGCAAAGTGGCTTCTGATTGGCCTGGGAGAGCCCCGAACTCGCTGGAGTCGATATTCATTCAGCTTGCTCAAGTGCTTGCTAAACTGCATCCAAACACTGGCGGGCCCTGGCCGCCTCCGCCGAGGTTGGCGGTGTGTGTAACCTGCCTAACGAGATTAGCGGGGAAGGGGCTCTCTGCAGCGACGCAGCCGCCAGCACCGGTGAGAAAAGCTGCCGCACGCCGGGTGAGTGTCCGTGCTTGCTTTCAGGGCGGCCACCCCGGCTTCTGTCCACCTAAGCGCTATCTAACAAGATTAGGAGCAGGGCTGGCTGGCACTCGAGAGCCAGCCCCGTGCCGGTGTGCGCGGGGGCAGCCGTGCGGGGCGGTGGGCTGCGGGCACGCGTCCGCTCCGACACGACTTTCCCTGCGTGGAAGCGAGCTCACCAACGACTCGTTTGCGTGGCTGAGAAGCCTGACATGCCCCCCTAGCCTCCCTCCATTTGCTTACTGCTGTTTGAACCAAAGATGCTTGCTCAAAAGTCTGCCCATCATGTTTCGCAGGTTTGCCAAGGCTTGCCTGAAGAAGGATTATAAACTTCTCATGGGAAACTCTGCGCAGTGGACTCAGTGAGATGGCATCGGACAGCGAGGTAAAAACTCTACTGAACTTCGTTAACCTGGCTTCGAGCGACATCAAAGCGGCTCTGGATAAATCAGCTCCTTGCCGCCGCTCAGTTGACCACCGAAAATACTTGCAGAAGCAGCTCAAGCGGTTTTCTCAGAAGTACTCGCGGATCCCGCGGTGTCATCCCAGCAAAGCCCCTGAGGGCGGCTGGCGCAGGGGGGCAGAGGAGCGGGCCCGCGGCCCCCAGCCCGAGGCACCTGAGCCCAGCCCGCACGGCGGGGCTGCCGCCGAGAAGGTGATGCAGACAGCCGAGGCAGAGGAGAGCCTCACCGGGGAAAGGCTTTTGCAGGAACAAAAACCCGAGGCCGCCCGACCGGACCAGGTGCCCATGAGGAAGCGGCAGCTCCCCGCCTCCTTCTGGGAAGAGCCACGGCCGGCCCAGACCCTGACGGCCAGGGCCTTTCCTGCCAGCCCTGAGGGGCTCCAAGCCTCCAGAGACCCTCCTCCCTATGAGGGGAAGAAAAGCAAAAGGAGCCCAGACACTGCTGGCCCGGAGAGCCCCTCTGAGCCTGCGCCACATGCCGGGGAGAAGGACCCTGCCGGGGCCCCGTCAGGCCGGGTGGGTGCCTGGACCTGCTGCCCCTTCCCCTGCCCGGGGCCAGGCGTCTACCAGCCCCCGGGAGCGCTGCCCCCGTCGCCCTTCCCGGGGCTGGGGCTGTGGAGGAAGAGTGCGGCCACGCTGCCGGCGGAGGTGCCGCACTTCTGCAAGGAGGCCGATGCCCCGGGGCAGAAACTCTACAGGCCCATGGTTCTGAAACCCATCCCCACCAAGCCCGCCATCCCCCCACCCATCTTCAATGTTTTTGGCTATCTTTAGCGGGGCGGGTGTCGGAGTCATGCCGAACACGACAGCTCCTGAGGGCGATTTGAAAGGCCGGGTCAGCCTCCGGGCATGAGCTGCGGGCAGCGCAGAGCGGCAGAGGAAGGAGGCCGGCGCTCACACGCTCTGCCTCGTGGGCGGGCTGGAGGGAATTAGTAACTCTTGGGAAGCTGCTCGGGCTGCACTGTCCTCTCAGTACATGGGTATAAATCGGGGAGAAACGTTGCGAAGCCGGTGGCACGGAGCGTGAGGCAAACCAGGTCTCTTTCATCGCTGGGCATTGTGTGAGCCGCGGTGTGCGGGGCTGCGGGCCATTCATAGCCGCACTTGTAACACCTAGGAGACCTCCTCCACGTGGGAACATCTTTCTGGGGCTGCCCTGCGGCAGCAGCAGTGAAACGGAATGAATTAAACGCATTCAAAGAGGTTTTGTACTTTAAAGTAATTCCAGAGAAGTCAAGATATTCAGGTCATTTCATTTTGCATGCAAGAGACTGGAAGGATGGTATTTGATATAGAAACCACTTGTGATCGATTTAAGCTCTTGATTTATGTAAATACTGAGAGAATTAAAAGAAAAAAATAAGGAGAGAAAGGAGGTAATTTTATTTTGGTGATTCTGCAAATGCAATCTGTTTAGTTTTGCCCCACTGGGGAAACACAGGTTTGATTTGTAGCTGGCTGGGGAGATAGGAGGGCTGAAATTTCTGCCTATTCATATTGATAAAAATCAGAAGGAATTCTTCTGGGGCGAGGGTATAAGCTAGTTCTAAGCTGGTGCAAATGGAAGTGGGATGAGTTTCCACATCAGGAATTGCTCTGGATCAACAGAATGAATGAAGAATTTTATTAGTTTAATACAAAACCATTACGTGTGATGGAAGAAAAAAGTAAAGAAGGGACTGCCTTGGTTTCTGGCTGAGAGACATCCTTTATTTTGCCTGATTTTCAGATGTTATCACAAGACCTGGCTGTAAATGTTTTTCCTAATATTTTCCTGATTTTTTAACAATTTGGCATTGGAGAATTTAATAGGAAGTGTTTTTAAGTTAGGTTTCTCTTAAACCCATGGAGAAAGTAGTGCTAAGACACAGAACATGAGATATGAAAGGTTTAATATTTCAGGTGTATGTATCTATGTGGTTCTACTAGAGTAACTCACAGAAGTCAAGAGAAGTATATTTTGGGAGGAAAAAGGACCAGAGAATGGACACCCGTGATCTCCCAGGGCCTGAACCTGCTGTTGCTGAAGCTAATGGGAACATCTCCCAGGATTCCATTAAAAGTGGCCTTGATTGGTTTGATCTCTGACTAGCATAGCTTTCTATGACTCCTGACATTTCTACAGCGGGAAAAACAGGAAACACTTCATTTGAGTGCATTGCAGTCATGAAAAAATTTATCATCTGAAGCAATTGTAGAATATGATTTTGTATCTTCTGATGGCCTTGGTATTATATGACCAGGTTTCAACTTTTATTAGGGTATGAACTACCACTGGGATTAGATCAGTTGGTTAGAGCCTGGTGCTAATAATGCCAGGGTTGCGGATTTGATCCTGGTATGGGCCATTCACTTAAGAGTTGGACTTGATGATCCTTGTGGGTCCCTTCCAACTCAGAATATTCTATGATTCTACTCCCAGGCTAAAAGTGATTTTTGCTTTCCCTGAACCTCACGTATCCCACCAATGTTCACTTTTATGGAAACAATATCTGTAATATGTTAGTAGTAGTACAGGTGAAAAGTAGAAATGGAGATGGCTTTCATTACTTTCTCCCTGCTGTGGCACTTATTATATGAATGAAGCCAATATAGACTACACCTATCGGAGAGAGAGCGGGAAATGTCTTTGATAGCACTTACCTGCAACTACATGCAAGGTGTGAGGTGCTAAAGAGCTAATCTAGGGATTAAAGACATCAGGTCAGCTCTTGATCCACAAGTGAAGATAGGAACATATGTAGATGCCTTTCCCTTTTTTGGAAAAAATCCGTGAGGAAACTGTCCCTCTCCACAAGGAAAGTAACAGAAACAAGAGCCATTGAAGTTAAAGGTAGGAGAACAAGGGCTTCTAATTTACAGACCTGTAGTCAAGGAATTTTTTTACATAGAAATGGGGGGCTTTTCTCACATCAATAGCTCTGTGTCGCTGCTGCAATCCAGATGCAGCCAGATGCTGAACTCTATCTCAGTACTATCAATGCAAAGCAGCCTCCTTGGTATTGGTATGGATTTCCATCTGGGTGGCCAGACCAGGTCATGGAATGAATGCCTGGTATTGCAGTGATTGCTGCACACAAGTGTTCCTCCTTGAGTTCAGAATGGAAATTTCAAAATGCTGTGGATCACTCCGGAATAAGGATTCTATAAAAATTAAAATACTTGGCAAAGTGGGTAGCCTCTGTATAAATTTTATTTTGAAGAAATCCAGAGAAAGAAGAGAGTTAAAACCAAATTTCTATCTTCTGAATATTAAATTCCGAGTTTTATTTTTTTTTCTTCTTTTAAACTCTTTCTTATTTGAATGTATATTGCTGCACATCTTCCATGTAGTAGAGTAGTGTGTTTTAAACTTATGAGGAAGGATTGAAACAGATGATTCTAAATGATTCGGACTCGAATATTTATGCTCCTACACTCAGATTTAAACTAACGTTACTTTTTCAAAATCCTTTGTGCCATGGAAGATCCCCCCCCACCCCCAGCCTAGAGCAGGCAGTGGCCCTTGCTGGGGCTTTGAACTGGAGCAGCAGCGAAGTAAAACACAAATGAACAGAAGACAATTGTTAAGTATATTCAAAATCCCTGAATGGGCATGTGTGAGACTTTGCAAAAGGTTTGCAAATAATAGCAACTCTGTCTCCTCTCTAGCCATACTTACTGTTCTCTCATCCCTGAGATTAACATCAGAACTATTAATTGTTCAAGCTTGGATTGATTCAGAATTTTCCTGGATATTTTTGTGTTTGGCTGGTCGATGGTTGATGTTGGTATTCAGGACAGCTGATAGTCCTTCAGAAGCTTCTTGTTTATTCATACTTTGTTTAAAAGATGGAAACATAACATTTGAGAGCTGCTATTTACTAAAACAATGCAGATTTAAACTTTTAAAAACACAATAGCTTTTATAAATAATGGGAAGGGAGAGGTAAATGAAAAATAATTCATACAAAATGAAATAAAAAGAATCAAAAAGTGCACAAGAACATCAAGTGAATTGCACATGTTGCAGTAAAAAAAAGTACAGTAACCTGGTCATGAAATATTCCTAGAACATTTCACATAAAGTCATTGTCTCTGAAGGAGTCTGTCCATCACACCCAGTAAAAGAAGCCACTTCACCTTGCACTAGAATTACTGATCTGCTTACAAAGCCTGGCTTGCCTGGGTTTTGGAGTATTTTTCTTTTCACAGTAACTTCTAGAAAGATGCATAAAAGGCACATTGAATTAGTGCAGATTCAGTACTGTGCACAAAATAGAATGTCAGTGACTGGAGTGGAGAGGTAGTGGGCTCCATTTCAGTGCAAATAAATGTAAACTGAGTGTGTGAAGGTTTGCTTTAAAGATCGAGCAGAAAGGACTTAATAACAGTGTAATTACCAGATTCCCCCTCTAACAGATAGACTCTTCTCACCGCAGTTTCTGTGCACAGCGTGCACTTATCCTTCCCACAGTTGTGTTATGTTCCCATCAGATCAGTGCTCTCTGGCTCAGTGACTCCTGCTCAGGACAGATGGTTGACAGCAACCAGGACATGGGTCTCCCAATAGAAATTAAGGTCTCTTGGTTGAAAGAAGGAATGAACTTTCCATATTTGTCCCATTCAAACCCAGTTTCAGCTTCTCCAAGGTCATAAAAAGAAATTGTTAGACTTTTGTGGACACAAGAATGTTGGCTTAGGGGAAATTCCCAGTTAGGGATAGCTATGAAATCCCACTTCTGCAGTTATACACGTAGTTGGTGACTGTGAACCCTTCTACCTGCCAGGGTCTCCAGGGCTGTCACTGCACACCAAACAAAGAACTGGTCGCTGCCTGTATCCATCACTCTCTACAGCTCTGCTTTGTTACACCTTTTGATTTCAAGGACTTCTGATTTATATTAGTGTAAGACCCAGACTTCTGTTGTTTTGCCCCAGAAAGGGAGAGATGCATGAGCTCCACAATGTTTTTCCATCTCTGCAGGTACTGTTTACCAATACAGGACCTTCACTGGCAGAACTGATAATAGCGATTTCTTGTTCCCCATCCTTTTCTCTCTGCCCAAAGTTTTTCTAACCTGAAGCAATTCCCTGTTCACACTGCAGGAGACAAGGGAGTAGGTCCTAAACTGGAAGTAAGGGAAGTCACTGGATGAAACTTCACCAGTAGAGGAATCTCACCTGACTTTCCAAAGCTTTACAAGAAGATCAGTGTTCAGTGTGAATTGAAACTCTGTTGGTTTTTAACTTTTGCATTTATAAAAGGGACAGCAATGGACAGAGTAACCAATCATGTACCAATCCTTTTTCTGCTCACATCCTGTCCCACAAATGATGAACACATTTCACACAAAGTCACCACAGTCTGTCTGCCCAGACAGATTTGTAATACTTGTATTTGTGCAACACACTTTAGTCCTGTGTTAAGATATGAAACTCCACACAAATAAAACTCAGTGCAATGTATTTTCCCTACTTACATTTCTATCATATTCCATGGATGATATGCAGACCAACAAACAAAACCAGATCTGTAAGGTCTCTGGTGGGGACTTCAGGCAGACCATGGTGCACAGCTCCTCTGTCACCTAAGGTAATGAGCGTGCTTCTAGCATAAGATCTGCAAAGATGTAATTCCAAATTTAGGTTCTTCCATACTTTCTTAGGTGCCTGGTGAGGAATAAAGCACTCATCAAAGCAGTTCGGCAAGTTACACCTGTCAAGTGAGCTGTAGTCACTGCCAATAACCGTTCATGGGCTCCTTGGCCTCCCCAGCTGTGAGGGAATGTGACTTGTTAAAAACTTCAATAAAAGAATTTCACGGACAATTATAGTGGTTCAGCAGATAGATGGTGACTTGTTAAGCTGCCATAAATCAGTTGTGGATCTGAGCTGTAAATAGGTGACCTAATTTTCAAAGCTGAGATAATAACTTTCATCAGTGTCAAAGGAAGTTAATAGATACTTCAAACTTCCAAAGTCAGAAAATTCAGGGCTAAATTCTGAGATTTTTATTCTGCCTCAGTAATATCTGATACTGAATATGATCCCCTTGGCTTAAGTGGAACTACACCTGGTGCAAGCAACTTGGCATTGTTTAGGCACCTGAATAAGGATTTGGAAACCCAATTCTGGGTATTCATTTTAATAAATTTTGAAGTTTGACTTTCATAATTTTGAAATAATTTCTCTTACTTCGAGTCATGGTGGCGTTATAGCCACAGAGGTCCAAGGAGGTCGGAGAGGCTGAGTTTTGTAGAGATAAGATCTTCTGGGGGAGGAAGAGAATAAGTTGGTTCAGCAATGTTGCCTCTCTCCTTCACATCACTCTCTGTTCCTGCTCCTCTAGGGCTTTGTTCTGTTCTGACACCAGCTTCATGAAAGCATAAACCTACTGTTTGCAGTGCAGCTACTTCTAATTTACACCAAAAAAAAAAGAGCTCAGGGTTGCTTTCAAATCCCCAGACTAGGAAATTCTCTCAAGCAGAATTTCATTTACTTCCTATTGCAAATATAATACAGAATGAACTGTTTTCACTATGTGCAAATATAATTCTTCCGTTTTCCTTAAATAAACCTTTCCTTGACTTTTAAAGGATTCAGCATTTCTGGATTTTAGTCTGTTAAAGAGTTCTGAGATTTGAATGTTCAGAAATCAAGTACTCAATAAAAAAGGTACAAAAAAGAAGTAAAAGCATTAGCAAGGTGATGTCAAAATATCAGAGAATTAGCAACCAGCTCACTTAGCAGAAATTCAAACAATAGAATAGAAACTACAATAAAAATCTCAGTCAGTGAAGGTAATGTGATTGTTTTCCCAAATATGTTGACTTCTGACAAGTTCTGAATTGTGATCACAGCAAGGATGCTAAGCTCCATCACAGCTTCGGTGTACTTTTGAATTCCTCACTGATACTTGCTTCAGCACTACTCATTTGTCAGTGTTAGCTTTGATTTCTTCTTCTTCTAAGGTCTGAGGTGAATCATATCTGTTTTCTCTTGAAAAACCTAACAACAGTCTCCTATATTAGCTCTCTGTCTGCTCCATTTTCTTCTCACTCATGCTTCAAAAGCACATTTCTCTTAGATTAGTCATGGGAGGGTGCTTGACCGAGCCAGCAGCAATTCCTCCCCAGTGTGCACCCGTGCCACAGGGGTGACACCAGGTGCCACGCCGGGAAGCTGCTGCTTATCCAGCGTGCTTGGGGTCAGTGTGAGTAGTCGTGCTGTAAGTAGCGGATCAGTCTGTCTGGGAGAGGCAAGGTGTCAAGGAGTTTAATGCGGTTTCTTCCAACCAGGCTCCGTACCTTGAGGCGGCAAAGATGGGAAAGAGGTCGTGGAGGTTCTGAAAGACAGGCGGATCAGAAATGTGAGCAGAACAGGTTTTAACTTGAGGGACTTGAGCTCAGCTTGGGCTGTCAAGTGTCAAGTGTCAAGAAGAAAATGGGAGAAGAAAGAAGGAAAAAAGGTTGGTTTTTGTTTTTTTTTTTATAATGAAGGGATAATGTCTGGGATTGGTGGCAGATCATCTATTCTGAGACATGACATGGGGAAGGATTTGGGGCTGGAGGATGGGCGTTATACCCATCTCAGCCGTAGCAATGGGCTTTCTAGGAGAATTTTAAAAAGCCACTTCAAGGTATTCAGCCTTCGTTCTGAAAACAAATGCAATAGGTAGCAAACTTAGTTTAGTGCCAGAAAACTGATTCTGATAATATCTATGAAAGACTTTTTCCTGAGGGAAAGGATATTTGGGAGACTGGAATATTAATAAAGGCTTTAAAGGCCACTGGTGCCTGCTAGTCTGCTGTGGAGATGGTCACACTGCCCACTTGTCCTCATCTGACTGCACCCCATGTACATCCAAATGGGCCTTTCTGCACTGCAGTGCTCATTCCCAGTGGATCAGATCTGTGGCTGGTGTGCATTTCACACCACAGAGCCAGTGACACCCCAGAAATTTCTGACCCTCATACCTGATCAGTCACAGCAGGGAATCCTGGGATGAATACTAAGAGGAGAAGGTGACTGAGGTTTTGAATCCAACAGTGGGACTAGTTGTGCCAGATTCTCTCCTGGGAGACCATACCTGCTTTTTCTTTAATGCCAGCCCAGTCCTCATAGCTTTCAATATGCTCCTTGAGCCGGGAACAGAGCTGCACGTTACCCACGTAATCCAGGAGAACATCGATGATCGGCCCAGCCCAACGACTTATCTCTGGAGTAGACACCATTTCACAAAACTTCGAGGAAAAACAGATTGACTACCATCAGTGGGACTTGAATGCACTTGTGGAAATAGCAACAATAGTATAGCCCTGACAGCTTTGACGGTCCCCCCTTCTACCATCTGTGAGAGCAATTACCAGCTTCCTTTCAGGAAACTTCAGCTAAAGCCTATTCTTTTCCAGCTGAGGGTAGAACCCCCTCTTTGCAATCACAGGACAACAGAAATCCCTGGTGAAGTCCCAGCTCTGGAGCATGAAATAATGCTGAATTGTATACAAGTCCTAAGGTCCTAATTCCACAGAAATGCAAGGGTAGAGGAACTTTGCCCCAAGCCAGTCAGGGGCTCCTGAAAGGTCCATGCAGCCTAGGGCACTGTGACCTAGCATGCTGAGTCCTTTCCCTTCTTGGGAGGGCTCTGTGGGGCACAAAGGAATCTTAGGGAAAGGGGGAGATTCAACAGAGGGTAACAGCTCCTGCTTCTTATGAACCGACTAGTATCTGCAGCTTTGGGGGACCAAACACCTTACTAGAAACAAGCCTGGAGAAGTCTCTACACGGATGGACCCCAGGCAGTTTTACTCACTCATGTGAAAACTATCCAGGACACCTTCTTTACTCAGTCCTGGATTGTGCAAATTTTCTGTTGTCCCCAGTGCAAGCTGCAGAGTACCCAGATCCATCGCATGGAGGGCTGCTTATGGAGATACTGAAGAATAGACTTTAGGACCTGACTTTTAGCAATCTCATTTTAAAAAAATAGTGACTTTTCTGCCCACTTTAATCAAATATGTATGTTATACCAGTCAGCTTCATCTGTCTCTCTTAGGCTTCTGCATATGATCAAGATATTTGTGGATGTAATCTGCATGGGAGCAGTCAGTAAGTTAAACATGAATTAAGTCACATGGTGTGGATAAGAACTCAGGCACATGGCTGAACCCTATTGAATGATGGTGACTGAAGCACCATCCATCAACTTAGTCACTAAGACTGTGCAAACACCCTCCCAGCCCACACCAAACAGGAAAGAAAATGCACCAGCTTCAAGCTCTCTCTGTTTAAGCTCTTATAACTAGCTCAGTTTGATTATACATGCATAAGTCCTAACTCAAAATCATTAAACTCTTGTGTGGATACTCTTACTCAGAAGTAAAATTACATTAGTTCACCTAGGAAAGAATGGAGCTGCAGAAAATAAGGTTATTTTGTTCAAGGGGAGAGCATTCACAGAGGTGTTTACTACTCTTCTGACTCTTATTTTTCACTGAACATCACCGTGTGATGTTTCCCAGGACAGCTAGAGACAGTAATGCCAGAAGGATCGCAGTGAACAGCCCACAGTTTCCTACCTGGGCTGCTTATAGGAAGTGCAGTTTTGTATATCTGGCTGTCACTCTCCAGCATGTGTGTCACTGCCACACAGTCACCTGCGGCATGTACAGATTGGACATCTGCACTGCCACCTCCTTGCAGTAACTGCTTTATTAGAGGTGACATGAAGACGTGTAGGGCAATGAAACTATGGATCTTAACTTGCTCTCTTCTTGTCTCCACCAGAGACCTTGCCTGCCTTTTTGTCTCTTCCCTGTTCACAAGCTCAGCTTACAAAAGCATATTCTGGAATAAACATGTTTGAAAACACATTGCAGGAAAATAAGCACAGCAAGATGAAGAAAAATAATGCAAAACTGCAACTGCAGGCAGTGGGACTGACTCAGGGACAAGGTGGCTCTGAGCCTGTGTTCTCGGCAGAAACCCGAATGCCCTCTCGTGGCAGTACAGCACTGCTGTCCCCACCTTCCTGGGATCAACAGCAGTTCTGGAAATGTGGAGGGAAGGAGCAACCTTTTTTCTGTGTTCACTTTCTCCAGGACACATTAATTAAGTAGCATCAGTGATGATTTATATTTGTGCATTTTCCTAATCCAGTTACAGTAGTTCATAGTCTTTATAAAGATTAATATTTCAGATTTATTATCCTTATGTAATCTTACACAAGAAAATAGAAAATGAACATCCTTTATGTGGAGAAGGCTATAGTTTTGTACGATCCTATTTATTTCAGAGTATAAACTATATCATAACTACATACCATGAAGCTACACCATACAAGCCTCAGTTTTACTAGCCAAAATCCTAGCAGTAAAAGCCAATTAAAAACAATATTAAAGAGAAGAGATTTTTTTTTTTTTCTGTGTGCATCTGTCCTCGCTGCTCTCTCTCTAGGCACAGATAAAATTTAATACATCTTTTGCTACCTCTGCTTCATGTGGTCTGACCTTTGAGGCAATGACTCTTTGTGAGCAGCCTAATAATTTCTTAGGCAATAGTTTCAGGTGTGATCCAGAAGGACCTTGAGTGGCTAGGATACTGTAGAGGGTTACAGACAGACCCTCTCTACTTGTCTTGGAATTCCATCTCTCTGTTCACTTGACCAGCTACCATATCATGGATCAAGAATTATATATTTTATAAATTTTTCGTGACAAAAAAATATGATATCCTGAAGGAATTTTGTTGTGACAGAGACTCTGAGGGTAAAGCCCTGTTTAGGATAAGAGATTATTGTGATGAGCTCTTTAAATCCTCTTTATAACATGTACGTTTGTTTGTTTGTTTGTTTTTCTCTGATGTGTTACTGGAGAGTAAAGTCTTTTGGAAGACAGGACTGATAAAAGGTAAAGATTTCCTAGGATCTTTTAATGTTTTCCTTCATTCTTTCCACCATTGAAGAACATATTTGGTAACTATGTCTTCAGGGTTCTTCTGAATCCCTCAAAGCTACACTTAAACTAGATAGAAGCTGATTTATTTCTTCCCCAATTCTTTGCGAGATAGAAAGACTGCCATGCTGAGTTTTCATTTTTGTGTAGCATGTTGAAAGACAGCAGATTTTGAATGGAGCTTTAGGTTTTGAGATCCATTGGAAGGAGAGAACATACAGAAATCAGAAAAAAAGTGTAATCTGAGATTCTACAAAGTCCTTTAAGGGATTGAGAGTCCAATTCCCGCCCAATGGAAGCTAAGCCCTGCTGCACTTTAGAAAGGACTGCAAAGATACATGTATAAAATGAAGGTATCTAAAGTCTATAGTGGCTTTGAAAATATGAAATCATGGACCTAAATCTCTTAATCTCTTTTGAAAACTTCAAATGTAATTCAGTCATATAGCTAATGTAATAATTCTCTCTCTCTCTGTGATTGCCTATGCAGTAGACTCAGAAATTGCAGTTGTTTACATTCACTAGTTTATCCTCATAGAGTGAAGCACTAGACTATTTTAATGTAATCAATAGCTAACATTCTGTATCAGACAAAACAAATCCTACAGGGCAAATAAAAAAGGAAGGTTTCTATCACCCATATGCTACCATCTGTATGTTTCTCAGGAAAATATGCCTCAGTCCTGGCGCCTCAGGTCTAGAGGAAAAGAATATTGTAGAGCTGTCAGTAAGACTGGTCAAGATGGCTATAATTCACTGTAAATTCCAGCTATGGCCACAGTGGCTGTTGCCTACCTTCCTGCTGTCATTGAACTCAAACTTGGAATGTTTACAGACTAATATTGAGCCCTTTTTTTTCTGTAAATGAAGTAGGGATAATGGCATCTTCTCTCACAAAAAAGTTGGAAGAAAAAATACATTAAAATTGTCAACATCCATGGGTAGGAGATGTCCTGAGAAGTCTTGCAGGTAGACTAAGCAGTGCTTACCTGTACTACGGTTGGCTCCCTGGTCAGCTGAGGATCATTGAGTCTTTCCCGTCTGTAATTTAATGCTGGGTGTGGGCCATTTCCGTACTGACACTCGAAACAGGAACGTGCATCACAGCCCAGATCCAGGAGATACTTCAGCACGGAAAGGTACTTCATTGAAAACATGATGGTAGCTGGAAATGTGGTGGGGTGACTTGATATGTAGGCATCAATGTTTGCTCCATGGTCAAGAAGCAGTTTCATGGTCTTCAGGCAGCCATGGCGGATGGAGATGAGCAATGGGTTAATGAGGTCAGCATTGGGGTTGGCTCCAGCTTGCAGCAGCAGCTCTGTGGCGTAGATATTGTTGTTAAAAACAGCGAAATAGAGCGGGGTGGTGCGTCTGTCCTCGTAAAGGCAGGAGCGTTCATCAGAGAGAGCGGTGTTGACCTCATAGCCAGCATCTATCAGCTCTTCCAAGATGTCGTCGTTGTTGCGTTCGGCCGCTAAGTGCAGGGGGCTGATGCCGCTACGCTTGACACGGGTGCGGCTGGTCACAGGGATCAGCATGGACACAATCCTGCCAGGAGGAGACTCAGTGAGCAGCAGTGAGTGGGCTCTAAGGGATCTACAAACCTACAGCAAATCATAGCTTTGTGACTGTACCCAGAAGCAGAGCCTGCTAACTCAGGCACAGGAACGATGCAGAGAAACCAGAGTGCAAGCCTCAAACCTGTCAACAACTCTCCGTGCTCCTACCTTGCCAAAAAGTGAGTTGTGTTCCTCCCTTTCATGGAGAAACACATTTTTTTTGAGATTATCACCCAGTTTCCATGTTGTAATTGCAGCTACAGGGGCAGTTATAGTGGAAGAGACAACATGCTGGCACTCAACCAACCCTGTTGTAACTTCTCTTAGGTTCCACAGCCCAAATGGTAGATGACCAGCCAGGAGCTACCAAGTATTCTATACCATCATCATGCTGTGAGTAGGCCTGGAGGAAAAGGTGCACAACCTCCAGCCTGAGGTGCCAGTAGAGAGAATGTACCTCCCCACCTTCATAGGTTTGCTTTTCTGCTCAGCAGAGAAGGATGCCGACACGAAGTGCTGGCAGGTCTTATGGGTCACAGCCACAAGTAATAGGCTTGAGATCAGAAAGGTGGTGAAACCCCATCTCTGCAGGACTCAGCTGGGATAAACTACAGATTTGGTTCCCAGGCCTTCCCTATCAGATTTACAATTCAGTTATTACCCTGCATTGATTCCTATCCTGGAGGCCTTCAGTGTGTGGCTTTTGGCTGTGGCAAGTCCCTGGGGCTGTCAATGTCCATCCCAGATCATGGGGAGCCAAAAAGACAATTAGTAAAAGGGAGAAAATGAAGTAGAAATATTTTCCAGGCTGGTTTCCATGTTTCGGCTGAGGGAGAAAAAATGTACAGCCAAGTCCTAAACCCCAGTAATGAGGGATTGCTATTGGAAAGCTTGATGTGGCCTTAAACACAACAACATAAATCAAGCTGTTCTAATATGTAGTATGAATTTCAAATATATGATGCCCTGCAGTCACAAATCTGTGATCATTTTTATGTCTGTGTCGGCATCATTGGAGCTGCATGACCAATCCTATGGGTTAAACCTTCATTTCCTGCTCATAAAGTTGGGTGATTTAGCCAAGGCCCTAGGTTGATTCTGTAGATATAGACAAGTCACCTTAAGTTACTTTCAGAAAGAGACTAGGGACCATCCAACCTGAGTCTGCCTGCCGTCTCAGGAGTTGGCCACACTCCCTGTGTAATGTCTGTGGAGAGAGGGATATCTAAAATAGGAACTTGTGTGAGCTAGGAAGCCAAGCACACCTCCTCCTCTTTTCCTCCCACGCAGACTACTCTATAGCAGTCAGCAGCTCTGGTGACACACAAACATGCAAAGCTCAGTCTCCTACCATGTAGTGTGTCTCCTTTAAAATGCTGCCTATATTCAGCTTGACTGCAGTGGCTAGTCCCAACACTGGGCCCTCAAACATATATTTACATAATGAACTAAGCCAGTAAAGCCTTTGTCTGTGATGATCTTGTGATCCTGTGAAAGACTGAGCCTCCAACGCTCCCAGGAGCTGAAATAAGAATTGAAGATGCATAGCACTTCACAGAATTATGTTCCTATCTACATGATGGACTGTTGATGGCTCCAAGTTACTTCTACATCTCATTTTTAAACAAAAAGGCTTTTTAAATTATGTAAATATCTTGGGAAATTAAGCACTTTTTTTTTTTCTCCAGGCACTCACACTAATTTTCCAGCACTGTGACACTCGCCAGGGAGCAGGAGGTTTGGGTGCTGGTGAGCTGGCAACTTCCCACCCTCAGCAAATGTTCTGTAAGAGCCTAATAACAAAAAGGGCACAGAGCACTGTGAGGACACTACGCCAAGTACCAGCATTAGTCATCCCGTGATCAAATGTTTTGAAGATTTAAGGGTCTGTTTTGTTCTTTCCCTCCAGCATATGTGCTTCAGCCAGCTCTTCACATCTGAGTTAAAGAGGCACTGCATCATTTTTGTCTGCAAGGGGAACCTGAACCTCGCTGCAGGGGTGCCACGCTGAGGCTCTGCATCCAAATGCTGCAGTGTCCTAGAGCTTGCTACAGTCCCTGTACCCCGCACTTATTTTGGTATGACAAGCAGGAAGCATCAAATTTTCATCACTTTAGTTGTGCAACTTGAACCTGTGTCTCGTTCTGACCCTCCAAAGTGGGTCAGTTCAGTAATATGGTGCCTTTGGAGCCTTTCCTGTTTCTCTAGAGGGAGAACGCAACTCAAGTGAAGGCAACCAAGGCCAGACAAGTCAGACCACATCCCATGTCTTCCACAGGGATGAGCTTCATGTACAGTTTTGAAATAGTGCCAAGATTCCCCTTATCCCTGACACCTGCCTCTGTGTTTTCTATTTGTTAGAGGTTATGTGGAGGAGGAGGCAGAGCATCCTTAGTATGAGCATGCCAAGAGTTTACTGACTTGTATTTACTTAATAAATCTGCCCATGCTTCACAAAATCTTCCCTTCTCAGCATCTCAGTTCTAAGGGGGAAAGAGTTAAATTACTGCTCGCGATTGTCCTGCAGCTTATGAGATGACCCTTATGAATTTCAGGTCAGTATCGACAAGGTGTCATTTAAAATAAACAAACACCAAGAAACAAGAGTTGACAGTTGAGCCCTGGGACCACATTCTTGGCTTTTTGATGGTAGGGAGCCTTCGTGCTCTGGCAAAAAAATTGAAGTGTGGAATTCCTGCAGAATTACGTACTAAATCTGCAAGAATACAGGGGTCACAGTGAAGGGTGTTATTTTACTGAATACCAAAGGAATTAAGAACGATCAGCCAATTGGGCTAAAACTTTGTCATTTAGATAAATATTTATAAGAGAATATATTTTTCTTTTGTCTTTCTTTTCCACTTAGTTTGCAGCAGTTGTGCACAAAATTTGTGCTCACTCTTTTACAAGTGAAGAAATGCAGAGTTTGAACTAAATTCTGGTCTTGTTTGTACTGCTGGTTGTTGGGAATAGTAGATATGAGCCCTGAATCAGGCCCTTGCTCTCATAACCCAGGGGTGAACTCAGGTTGTGGAGTTTCCGTGTGAGTTTTAGGTCAGAGTGTGGGACTGCTGAGGGGAGGGAAAGATTCAGAGAGCTGGCCCGTACTCTCTATACAAATTGGATTCAGATCAACTTACTGTACTTTCAGATAAACCTTTTAGAATGTGAACAACTGGAGCTGAGTTCTGTTTCTCACACAAGAAAATGACTTTGAAACCTTTTAGAATGTGAACAACTGGAGCTGAGTTCTGTTTCTCATACGAGAAAATGACTTTGTAACTCAAACCCCGGAGAAAATTTTGAATCATACTTGTGTTAGTGTGTGCAGTGTATTCATGTACATGATGTCAGTGCATAAACCTGTTACATAGGTTGACACTGAGCTGCCCTCTAGAATACACAGCTTGCACAAGGAACCAGGCTTATTCCAAGTACAGAAAATTAATATCCTCAGGTCTAACAAAGAGATTTGAGATGCTTAATTGGCATTCCTGAGAAAATCTAAATGCTAGAATAAAAAAGATTATGGGAAGGTGCAGTGATGTTAAAAGCTTTTATTCCTCAGATACTGTGAAATATGTAGGTATCCACTTGAGCAGTTCTCTGCAAAGATAGCTGTACTGTCCAGAAACAGTCATTGCACTTGGGCAGACTCTCTCATTTACCTATTGCTAGAAGTATTTCAATAGACAATGTGATAGTCAGAAGAGTCCTCTACAGTCCCCAAAGGGGTCTGTTAGTGCAATCAAAAATTAACTGTGGGTCACTCACTCTTCCAGCTATGAGGGGTTAAAAGCAGGAGCTAAAACTTGCTCTAGGATCAGAAGCTATGGAGTTCAGGCTCAGAAGCATGTCACAATGTCCCAGGTTTTGAAAGAGCTAAGTAAACACTACTGAAATGACAGTGCAACAATCCCATCCCTAGACAGCATCTCCTAAAGTGATATTCTTTATCACAGACTGCAGTTTGTCACTTTCCTAGAAAAACTTCTATGCAGAGGACTGGTAATTCTACCCAATTCCTGCTTATTTTTTCTGCCAGTTACTTTTGTCCCTGTTCAAAGAATATGCTCAGCTGTATCCCAAACACATTTAATTTCAGAAGGAAACCAGTGGGTCTTTTTATGCATTTGTCTGTTACAATTAAGAGTTATTTAATCACTCACTAATAAAATATATTTTCCAGACCATGAGAAATCCTTGTCCTTCTTTTCTGAAGCCTTTCAAATTTCCTGAAAGGTTTCTGAAAGTAAGGATTTCAGAACTGGACACCATATTCTAGCAACAATCTCACTAATGTGCTAGAGATTCACTTAACCACTTCCTGCTGTCAGCAACTGAATTATTGTTATTAAAGCCTGAACACACCAGAGGTGAATCCAGCATCTTCTGCTTGTGCAGAAGAATCACAATGGGCCCATGTAGGAAAATGATTGCAAACTATGCTGCAAAATCTATTAAGGACAAACACTCCCCACCCATACCTTTTCTATTATATTTAAAAAATGTTTTGAGGACTTCAGTTTAATCCACTTCTAAGATATATGATGTTGTTTCACTGTCGCATGTGATATCTTGGTAAAACTAGAGAAATCTTTCAGCCCACATTCCTGCTCACCCCATTCCATCCCAACCTCCAAACACACTCCTTAGTGTATAGTTTCTAGCCTGAGCTCTGCAAGCAGAAAGCCCACTTCTCAGCTGGTGTCTGCCTTGCTCACAATGCTCAGAATTAGATCTGGGATGTTACATTCTCCATTTTGTAAGGACTTGGGATTCTCGTCTAAAAGATGAAACCGGGAAACTAATTAAAACTTACTCGCAAATCCCCTTTTTGGCTGCTATGTGAAGAGGTAACAGGCCATCCTTATTGGCTTTGTTAGCATCTGCTCCTTGGGACAAAAGGAACTCCACAATAGGTACGTGTCCATTTTTACAGGCTTCATAAAGAGCAGAGGCGTTATCACTGGCTTGTGTATTTATATCCGCGCCTAGGAAGAAAGAAAACCTTTTAGTGCCCAAAGGTTAAAATTCGACGGGAGGAACACACTTTGAATGAACACATATATTTCCGTGGCACACAGAATGTGCTGGATGGGGATGTGAACATGGTCATATCAGAGGGGGCACAGTCATATCAGTTATATACCATTATATCACAGATTCACATTGGCTTATAATATGATGGGAATTTTATGAGGGATAGTTTATCATGGGTGGCAACCATTAGGCCCCAATCATGAATCCAGGCTCCATTCAGCTGTTGCTCAAAGGTTAAAAAAATTTAAAATGGGTTGTTCTTTATATGGCATGGTCTTTCCTTCAAACACAATAATTCTGTTAAAATTTATGTGTTTACATTGTGTATATATACTATTCCTGAGCAGAAGTTTGGACTAGATTATCTCAATAGGTGCTCTGCAAAATTCTGTGGATATTTATTTATGCTATATATTTATTTATATTTTTCATTTATTCTCTGTATATTCACACTGTAAGTACATTTATAGTATTTATACTCCTTTTAAAATTTAGTACATATCCAGGCTAAAATAGTACTCTATAAAATGATGTCTGCGTTGTGTTGATAAATTCTAAAGAGGTTTTATTTGGGTGTGCCTTGATCAATGAATATTGCATTTCAAAACTCAGCACCTGATGCCATATATCTTTGTTTCATGAGGGCTGGAGTTTTGCTTCAAATGGTAAGTTTTACTACAAAAAAAGAGAAATATTATCAATGAACTAATAGTTTATTTGGGAACTTTTTTCTTGAGCTCTAATATGTGCTTGGCTTAATAAATAACATGCAAGTATAAACGAAGATAATACTTTTTTTGCCATAAACAATTTGGAATCTAGTTTTTCTATTGTAGATATTTAAGGCTTTAAGCCTGGGTTTTGACTGTCATATACTGTACCATGGTGTTCTGAGGAAGGACAGTTCACTGGAGCTTTGCTTCTAAACTCCAATAAAGAAACCAATCAATCTTCTACTTGATCATGAGAACTCCCTGCCAATGAGAACATTTCCCTGGGCTCTCACCCTAAGCTGAAACATCTGTGTTGTGCTTGGCCCTTTGAAGATGATGTAGCTGGAAACACCAGGAGAATTACAGTGAGAAAACATAACACAGGACTACATTCCTAATGAGAAAGAAACCCTTCTTATGATGAAAATTGCTCATCATAAACAATGAATGATATCATTCCTGGGATTCTCAGAAGGGCTTTTGAGGGCTTGAAACAATTGGACAGTTTTACTGGATTTTTTCCTGTGTATTTTTCTCAAAATTGAACTTTGAGGAAATCTTAATATCTATCTAATTTGAAACACAAATTACATTCTGGCTTAGTTTCTTAAGTCATAGGCAGCATGCTGGACTAACTGGTCATACAAAACTCTCTTGACAAGACTAGCTGGGCAGCAGAACACATTTTTTGTTTCATAACTCTCATACCTTTCTTAATCATACTAATTTTTTCAAAAGTTTTTCTTATTTTAATCACTGGTAAACTCTTGTTTTGCAAGTGCAGGACCCAAATCTTACCTACATTGAAGATATTAGTCCACTGTGAAAATAAAATATGCCTCAGAACAGTAGTGAAGTGTGTTGTGTTTATTGTAAAGCTGTTTTACATGAGTGGAGCAGTAAAAGATAGGTTTAGTGTAAATTAGATTCAAATTCACTCTGTTTATGTGTTTGAACATTTACACATAGGGAGAGTGAGTCTGCTTCAATGTGATACAAACCCATCAACTCTACACTAGTACTTTATTTTCAGCAGGATACGTTAAGGGGAGGACAGCTAACCTTGCCCATCCCTGCACATATTCATGAGCAGATGAGGTTGGCTGAAGTTCAACTGCTGCCATCTATTACCACCTTCAGGTGTCTTTTAGGACTGATTGCATTTTAGGCTACACGTGTGCAGCAATATGGGTTTAGGAACCTGTTAGGAAATGCAGTCAGGCAGCGCCGCATTACTTCCCAAAGCAGGTGAGCATGAATGAATGCTGAAGAAGCACATGTGTCTAGAGCATGCTCTGTGAAAGACCCAACCCAGTTCCACCATCAGGAACAACAGACTTTTGGTGCCTCTGCAGCCTAGGCCTTGCCTCCAGAGGCAGAAAAACTGAGCCAGAGAGAATTACTGGGAAACTCTGAATTACTAAGAATTAAATGAATAGAGGCATGTAGCCATACTCACCACATCTTGCAAGGTATCTCAAGGCTTCCAACTGCCCGCTCTCAGCTGCCACAAATAAAGAAGTGATCCCATAGGCGTTTGCTGACTCAATCTTGGCACCCCCTTTCACAAGGATGTCAATAATCTCCAGGTCATTTCGGGAGACAGCCTCGTGGAGAGCAGTCCATCCTCGATTGCAGCGATGGTTGGTGTCGGCATTGTACTGCACCAGGAGTCGTGCAGCCTCTGCATTCTTGCGCTCACAAGCTGTTTTGGAAAAAAGGGAAGAGACTAGGACAGGCTTTTGAGAATAATTCTGGGTGTTGTGTATCCACTCCATGAAGCCCAAGGCAAACTAATACAAGTAGGCCATAGTAAGACCAAAGATCTATTTAGGTCTGTATGAGGTCCAAGGTTGCTGCCAAGTGACACTGTCTGAGGCTCAGAAAGGGTGTGGCAGTGAAGCCAGTCTGGGACCTGGGTGAGTGTCCTGGGCAGGGGCTGTGCCAAGTCTGGTACTGGGGGGACTCCAGCCCAGCACCATTTGTATCAACAGGAAACTACAGTGACACAGTGAGGTGATGAGGGGCAGGAAATAATTTATGAAGAACAAGTATGTTGCAGAAATCACATGACCTGAACACCTTCTTTCCAAATTCTGGGCAAACTGACTCTTTATCTTACTGCCATGAACTGCAGATAAAGCTCCATATAGACAAGAAAATAAAAAAAGCTCAAACCAACTGTTGTGTTAGTCAGTAGCGCATTCTCAGCCTGAAACCATTTATAGTTCAGGACCATCCTGAGTTAAAGATAGTTTCTTAATAATTAATAGCATTTTGTAGATTTTTTCCTACCAATTTGTCCCATAGCTTTTTGAATCCCAAATCATGAGGCTTTCCATGCACCCTAATGATGGGACTCAAGCCTAAAGTTACATAGGATGAGCGACTACATTGAGAAACCCAAATAACCTTTGTTGTACGATGTATAGGAGAGAGGCCAGCACATTTCATAGCAATTAGTTTTTTTCTTTGAAATAATAGTCTCTTTTTCTCACAGAGGTCCCACCTTTTGGTTTTGATTCTTTCCTCATGATAGCTCCATGGTGTCCTTCCCCATAAATAGGTGTCATTCATATATACTGAAAGCAACTATGTAATTAGACATTTCTGTAATTACTTATCCATAGCTCTGCAGAGTTTAATTTGCTTACATATGAGGGATGACTCTTTTGATATGAAACCTTTTTAACACTCTTTCTGTTGTTGTTATTGGATGATATACTAGAAGATACTGCATCAGGGCTAACACATTCTTTCTAACAGTTCTCTGGCTAAAGGGTCTTTTCATATTGTTGTGGTGATTATTATTACTGTGAGCACTACTACTACTGCTGCTGCTGCTGCTACTACTACTACTACTACTACTACTACTACTACTACTACAGCCACTACTGAATGCACAGCTGAGCAGCTTTCCCCATGCCAACGAAAAGCCAGAATTTTGAAACAAAAGCATTTTAAAAGCAGCTTTAATGCTAGGCATCCAAAATTGGAGGCAAGATTGCTGTTTTAACCAGTAGTATGTGTTTTTAACATTTCAGAGTTCTAAAAACTGTCATGGCAGGAGCAAAGGGGACATGAAAATGTGAGAGATCATCTTCTCTAAATGTTTGTGATATCATGGATATCTGCTAAAGGACGAAAGAGTTTGGTGTCCCTGGAGCAGCAGCTACTCACCCTTGTAGAGCGGCGTTTCCCTGGCCTTGTTGGAGATGTCGGGCTCGGCCCCAGCCTGCAGCAGCGTGAGCAGGCAGTCCAGGTTGCCCCGGCTGGTGGCCAGGTAGAGAGCTGTCTCCTCATTGAGGGTGCGCTGGTCAATGGTGCCGGGGTAGGCTGTGAAGGAATGGTGAGCCCGAAGTCACTGGGGCATGTAGTGCGCGAGTGTCTGCAGCACCATCACCCTTCTAAATCCTTGAGGGTTTAAGTAAGTTTTTATTGTTTATTTATTTTCCTTTTCCATAAGCTATGTAAGTTAGGAACATATGATAATGTTACTATAACTCAGATTGAGTATCTAAATCTGTCTTCAGTTTAGATTAAAATGTTCAGCTTTGGCTACTAGTGATGCAGAAAGTTGTTGAGCAACTGCTCTTCAGCAGCTGTTTGAAAATAAACTACAGTAATTAACCACCTTCAAGCACCAGTAGAGAGATGCTGGGTTGGATGTCCCCCCAGGGGAAAGTGGGGTTATTCCTGTCAGCTGCAGCAGCAAAGCAGCTCACAACAGTGGAGAGCTCAGCTTCAAGGCCTTAGCATGAGAAATGAGGGCTTGGCAGGATCTATTCTGATATCCCTTTCTCCCAAATAGCCTAACTTCTAGAGGCTTCAGGCTGGAAACTTACTTTCCAGGAGAAGGTGAAATTAATATACAGGCAGGGAGGCTGGGAAAAAGCTTCATACACAGACCCAGGCTAGGATTGAAATACTGCTACTTTGGCCTTCTAGTTTATTCATGTTCTTCTTTTCCCTTTTGTAATTTGTTAGTTTAAACTTCACTGACCTTTTTGCAACAGGCTCAGGCAGCCCACTTGTCCATAGTATGCAGCTTCATGGAGGGGTATCCAGCCATCTTTATTAGGTTGAGAAAGGTTTTTTCCTGATTTCATCATGTTGCATACTGCTTTTTCATCTCCATCCTTGATTGCTGCCACTACAGGGTCAATTTCTCTTTAAAACAAGATTAGAACTTGGTTACTGCTTCCTTCATTACTGAGAAGATTTCTGCAGCAACATCACTGTTTCATTTGGCCAAAATAGTGAACCCCTGCAGCCTATACAGCAAATATTTGTACTGTGAGACAACATAGGACCCCTAAAGGTAAAATTTGTCTTCTCTTACTTTTTCATTGTCAGCTGATCAGAAGAATTACTGTCTGGAGGAACTGATCTCTCTCCTCAGAGTGTGAGGAATGTGTAGGGGTAAGGAATGTCTGACAAACACTTATATTTTAGATATCTGGAGTTGTGGAAGACTGGCTCTGACATTGCTCTATACACTGCAAAGTGTCCATGACTGTGATAATTACATCAGCTTGCTACCCGTGTGGCATGGTGCTTCCATATGAGATCTTTTAAATAAGATTAACTTTGAAGAGAATTACTGTTCATCCTTGAAGAAATTTTTAGATTCGATTTGCAGGTGGCTTTAACAGAAATTATCTGTTGCGGTGGCCCACGTGCCACAATAATTATCAATAAATCTTACTCTTGTATTTTGGAGATAACTTTGTATTTCCTCACACAATCCTGTTTTCAGAGTTCAGCCAGCCTGGTTATGAAGAAGGGAGAGCTCTGGTTGGACCATGTGAACACTGGGTGTTGGTCTTGGCTCTCCTTTCTTCATCCAGGGAGGACTGAAAAAAATCCACCTGCCCAAATGCCTTTGCCAAGCATGCATTCCACACACCCCGGGCAGCAACCCATTTCTCCAAGCTCTCTGAGCAGGGCTGCCCTGGGCACTCCTACTGCAGAGCCCACAGTGACAGTCCCTCTGAGTGTCCCCACACAGCAGGAGCCCCAGCACTGCCTGACAGCCGCTGTGCCCCGGTCAGCAGAACCTGGAGAGGGGCCTGCCACCCTCCTGCCACCCCAGCTGTGGCTGCCAGCAGCGCGGCAGGGCAGGGAGCTGGGGAGCTCGAACCCTGCGGCCAAGGCAGGCAAGACCTTTGCCCGTGGTGGGCGGCAGCTCTGTGCATGCTAGTGAGCTGCGCCTTCCAGCGTGGGCATCTGCTCCGGCTGCAGCTGAGCTGTGCTGGGGTAAGGCAGTCACAGCTTTGTTATTGTGATGCACTAAATGACTGAGCTTCAGCCCAGCCAACACCGCCAAGGGAGAAGCTCTTTACCAGTTCTAATGGGGACTTGCAGAAAATGGACGTGGGCTATAGTTTCAGAGACAGAAAACAAGAAGTTGTAGAAAACACAGGAGCAATTGTGGTTTCAACTAGCTCTATAGAGAAAAACTTGCAGTCTGAAGCCAGAGGGATGCAGGAGAGAAGCGCATGTCTCACACTATTAGCATTGCCAGGGCAGGAATAAAGCATGTGATGGAGGTCATGCTGGCCAGTGATGATGGGAACAACCAGAAACTCCAGTTATGACAGGAAGAAAGCCTAAAATACCACAATAGAGTGAGATCAGAGACAGAAAAATATGGGCAGGTCAGCACAGGAGTCCTCACAAAGCAGTATACTTGTACAACCTCTGCACTTAATGGGAATTACAGGAGCAGCTCTGGATTCCATTGCCTTGTAGGGCTGGACAGACCAACAGCCTGAAACTCACACAGGCCTCACTAATTTCAGTTTGCCCAAAGATACGCAATCCATGGCATAAACACTGACATTAGCATTGAAAGAAGTCACTGGGCTGCTGTTCTGAGGATAAATTCAGGGCCTGGAGTGGAACAGGTGATCTCAACACTTGTGCCAGATAATGGGAAAAGACACCATTTCACAGGTGAAATAGTACTTGGTGCCACTTGCTCCTTCTCTACATCTGGAAGCAGTGATTTCAAGACAGTAGGATCACAAAAATAGCAACACTGGAATGAGGAGAGATATGGGACACAAGGCCAGGCATTTTGCCTGAGAAGATAGCAGCTAGAACAGGCAGCTGCTGTCCTGGCCACAGCCCTCCCAGGAGGAATCGACCGACCTTCTGATAACTGCTGGCTGGATGTCCCAGGGACACTGCTGTATGTCCGTACTGCTTAGAGTACCCTGGGGACTAAACCTAAGATTGCTAGCTGTGTACATATAATGGATTTTTATACAGGTGTTTGAAATGGAGTATTTTGTTGAAGTCAGCTCGCAGCAACTATTGGCATGTTTGGCTGGGAGAGGAGGCGGAGGTGGGGGATATTCATCTTTCAACACCTCTGGCACAAGACTGCTGAAGCCATCTGTTGTTCTGGGCAAAGGCTCATGTTACACATGTAGGGCTGTGACCTCAGGATTTGGGCACATGATATAATTACTGGTGCTTAATGAATCACTGCATGCCAGGTGGGCCGTGGCAGCAGTCTGTGCATGGGGCTGGCACGCAGCAAGTACAAGGTAAATCACATTATCTGAGACCTCAGGGAAAGCAGGAAGGTGCCTCAGATCTGTGCTAGGGTTAAAAATGTGTGAAGAATTGGTTACTATCCTTCTTAAGCCCTCAGATGTTGAATGAAGTAAACTTCTGTTGGGTTCCTTGACCTTAAATGATTCCTGAATAAGATGAGGGGGTTTGCTGGACCAGGCTATGGATGCTTTAGCCAAGAAAATTCCAGATCAGAACAGAAAGTTTAATGAATCTCCATGTGAAATCCCTGTTTTCTGCCTGACTTATAGCTGGCTGTTACAAAAACCCCACCACATTCTGCTGCCTGGATTTCATCAGATGTAGAAAATACAAGAATTAAAACTATGGAGGAAGTCTGAAGGGCTGATGAAATCTTAACCTTATAGGAAACTCAAAAGAATTACTGCATTTCAAAGACCAGTAGGCAAGATAATAAATCTGCATACTCCTGCAGATGAGATGTGTGGTGAGGTCAATTCTGAGTGCTGAAGAAGAGGTTCAGTGGTGCATGGAAAGATTCAAGAAGCTTCTTCTTTTCCTGACAGCCTGGAGAGATGCAGGCAGCATGAAGCAACACTTCCCCAGGTGATATCATCCCTGCCTAGCTCTGAGACAAGGGCTCTAAAACAGTCATGCCATCATGCTCTCCTAGGACTTCCCAGCTGTATTTCTGCTGTACCTGGCAGCAGAGGAGGGCTGGTTTATCAGCCTTCTTGAACTCTATTGAGCTACCTGTTGAAGAACAGCCTGCCCTCAAGCCTTCTGCTGCACCCAGAGCATCAGAGAGGCATGCAAGGAGTGCAGAGCACTTAGTGATAGGGCGTGATTTCAGTGTGGCCAAGGGAAGCTGGCAGGTGACAGGGATAAGGCAGGTTTCATATTGTAGCAGGAAGAGGTTTTCACAATGTCAGGGAGTGCAGTGCTGGTGGAGGGCCAGGAACAGAGTCTGAATCACACAGGATGCAGGGGGAGGTGGGGGAGATTGTAGAGCTGGGTGAGGGATGAAAGGAAGAAGAGTAGTGGAAGGGTAGTCACTGCACCTGTGCATCCAGAGAGAGACTTGTAAAACGGATTAAACAAGATTTGAACTGGATAGATAGAAAAGCCAGAGAAATTAATTTCTGCAGGACACAGGGAAGTTCTGGCTATAACACTTTCCTCTTGTCATCTGACAGCTAAGGGCAGGTGCATGTATTTATTCTGCCCTGCAGAGAGCTGTAATAAACCCATCATGGTCCAGACATTTCCAGTACACACAGGCACTGGGAGAGAGCTTGGTCTACTGTCTGCTTTTCTCATCCATGACTGTGTTCAACTAAGCTTGTTTGCGGCCTCTGCCAACAGCAAAACACAGCTAGGAGGATCAGTCAGTCAAGCCAGTTTCCTCCTTGGACGAGTAAGCCCTCCTCAGCGTGGCAGGATAGCACAGGTATGGCTGGGAACAGGCATGACATCTTGGGAGCATTTATAAAATGCTTACTTTGAAGGACTGGACTTCCTCACCTTGTTTATACACTGTGATACGTTTTCCCCCCTGCTTTTCCCCACTGCTGAACCCTGAACTTAATACCAGTGCAGTTACTATCAGCACCTGCCTGCCTCATCTATCCTATTGGTAAGTGAGCCAGCCTGTATAAATAAACCACAGTGCTGTCGTCCCTTCCCTGCTATCCTTGTCACCTCAGAGCTTCTGACTGACCCAGAGTCCCCAGGCCATGTGCACTGGGGGGATGGAGAGAGATGAAGGGGGAGAAGAGAACAAGGGAGATCTGAGGTGGGTCACCTGCAAGAGCATGGGCACGGTCTGGGGCAGCCGCGAGGTTGGAAGGAATACCGGGAGTGCAGCGAGAGTGAGGTGCAGGTGTCAGTGAGACCTCCTCCAGGTGAACACCACCATTTCCCCCCACAAGCACCATCACCACCCAGAAGAGATGTCTCGGGGAAAGAGTGGGTAGCAAAGCTTGTTTTGACGGCAGGGGAAAGCAGGAGAGGGAGAGTGAGACACTTACACAGACGGGGATGTGCTGAGGCTGCTGTCGTACCTTCGCCTGACCCCCCAGGCTGCCCCCGAGCTGGATGGCTGAGCACGGCCTGTCTGCTGGGCCGCCAGTCTGGAGTGGCGATGACATGAATGGAATAAGGAGAAATACTCCGAATAGGAGAAACAGGTCATGCTGAGGCAGAGACAGACACACACATCGACATAGACGGAGCGAGAAAGCCTGCCGGTCAGGGCTTTGAATAAAAGCAGATGGCCACGGCTTGCTCTGCACTGGATTCAGCTGCTCACTCGGCTCGAGTTTATTTTTGGCCCTCTGAGGAAGCGTCAGGGGATTCAAATGACCATATAAGACAACAGTGTGGTTAACCCTACCACCACCGCACAGGAAGCAGGCACAAAGCGAGGTGAGGTGACATTCATCGCCTCTGAAGTGCCATGCAAGTGGGTCAGAGGTGGGGGCAGAGGAGGACCCAGAGCCACTGGATGTCAGCTCCATTTCCAGCTCGGCTCTCCCAGGTGGCAGAAGAGTTCAGCAATTCTATGGATTTGGTGCTACAAGCTCCAAAGGTTTTCCCTCCAGTGAGAGGTCAAACACTGCTTGGATGAGGCAAAGGCAGGACAGGTTAATACACAGAACTACTAATGCTGCTTTTTGCCAAAATAGCAGGTGTCGAAGGACTTCCAGCAAGGACAGGACCAAGTGGCCAGGGAGGCCCTTATTCTCTCCTGCCTCGGATCCCTAGAGGAGAGCTGACTGTACAGGTGCACAGCAACCACACCGAGGAAGCACAGCCTTTGGTGGGAGCAGGGCTGCTGGCTGCGCAGCATCCTCGTTCCACAGCTATGCACATGCTTGCTGCTCATCAAATTGTCCCCAGTTTCCCAGCCCTGGAAACCAAACAATCACACGTGGTAATGAGCAAGGCATCAGAGGGTGGTGGAGTTAAGAAAAAGGAGGAGGAGCAGAACTTCAGTAGCTCTCAGTTTGTTAAAAAAGGAAAAATTTAAAGTAACTTAAAAGATTAGAAGGATATTTTTCCTTGTTTTAGAGGTGACTGTGGAATCTATTCACTTCTCCCCTGAGAAATCTGCCTGCTATAAAATGAAAGGGGAACAACGTCTGGGTTTGAAACTGTCAGGAGGTCTCTGTGACCACAGCCCAGCATTGCAGGGGAGGGGGATATTGCCACAATTTGGTGTATGGAGCTGCTCTTGGCTAAGTGTGGCATGCTTGAAGCCAGACTGACCTGAAATAACCACATCCTTTAAAAACTAAAGTCTTTAACAGGTAGTCAGCTCACACTGTTTTATATACCTAGTTTTTGTGCCTCTCTTATGTTTTCCCTCTCTGGCAAAACCTAAGCTTGGCACACAGCAGGGGAAAAGAGCAGCTGGCTTTGGGAAGATCTCTGTTGTTCAGGAAAGCTTGTGGCCATGCCTCTTTTTTAGTTTTATTTGTTGCTTAAAACAGACAACATCAAGCAAATTCTCCTCTTGCTGCAAGCACGTAAATTGTTGACCTCACTGGATTTATAGCAGACTCTGGCTTTCACACTAATGACAGAGTCTCCGAGGAGCTGCCTGGCAGAGCTAATTAGAGAGCACGTGTGCTGACAGGGAGCCTGTTTTCCCTTCCTGGGCAGGGCTCTCTGGGGGGAACAGCTCGGGCTGGCACTCGCTTACCTTTGCCAGGGGTAGATGCGGTAGGGAGGGTTGTGGGGGCTGGCATGGCTCGGGGTGGCCACCTCACCAGCACGGGCCACCATCGACTTCTGGGGGCTCTGGGCCGCTGGCTGACCTGCAGGGTCCTCTTCCAAGCTCTGCTGGATGGCCATCTTTATAAGCTCGTCTTCACTCAGGCTGCTGTACAGACTGTACTCCTCGCAGCCTATCGTTTGCCTTTGAGTATTTGCTGCCGTCGTAGCCATTTTTATAATTCCTTGCTTTCCTGTAAAAGGAAGTTGGGATCATCAAAATCTGGAAAATGAAAAAAACGCAATTGTCTTGTGCTGTCATTCAGGTCTGCCTGTTCATTAGGCTGACCGGAAAACCCTTCAGAAATCCTTCACCAGGGAGAGGATGTTATCAGCTAAAATCTGCATGTAAACTTAATGAACTAGCTCCTTTCAATTACACAGAAATAACTGGTTTAGCTGGTGTTTGAAAAAGGGGGAGTTGCTGCAAGCAAGGCAGGTTTTTATCTGCTTATTCTGGTTACCACATCTCAAGAGAAAAATAGGTAAAGGAAATCCCCTTAAGATTAAGGAGATACATTTTTGAATTTTATTTAGGAGAAGACCAATGGGTGTCTCTTTTTATTGGTTTTATTTCTTGGTGTAATTGCAGGAAATTAAGGGAAGTGGCTTGTCTCTTTGCTGGTTTTCTGTAAGGACAGGTTCTCCACCATGAACTGCAAAGAGGCTTTGTAATTTTTTCCGCCTTATCTGGAGATCTCCCAAGCAACATGCAAAGCTATGCTTTGAAGTGACTTTGTTTCACTCAGCGAGGACAGCAACACCACACTGCTCTGTTTCACTTCTGATTTTTTGCTTTTTCACAGAATAAAGTTCAAAGTTCATGAGTGAGATGGAAATGAGAGAAGGGGGAAACATTGGGCACACTCAGCAATCACAGAATGACTGTGAACCACCACTGCAGGGCTTTAAAAGGCAAAGACAATCCAAAACACTGCATAATTTCCAGCAGCGATAGGGAAGTACTAATGCCGCGAATGGTACAGTGCTCCAGCAGGATCTCATTTGGATGCCAGAGAGCACTCTGGCCATCAGTGCACAAGAGCCAAGGGTTTATTTTATGGGAGGAGGTGGAAAAGTTTGCCTCTTTTAAGAAGATAACAGCGGAATGTTTTATAAGCACTGAATGAGAACTGTGTAAAATCATGGGGAGCACTGGGATGAGGAGCCGTAGGCACAAGCTGCTCAAGAGGATGTGGACATGACAGGGAGGACAGGGACTCAGCAGGAGGGGACTGTGCAGGCATGTCCCCAGGTGCAGGGAGGGCTGCCTGAGTGCACCCGTGCAGCTGCCAAAAAAGCTGCCTGCCCCCACCCTGTGGCTGCCAGTCCCTGTCCCAGCAATGCCACGGCAGGGTTGCTCCCCAGCTCCACACAGCCCTGCTCTGCCCAGGATCAGGTCCTGCTGCTCTGGGCCAGCCAGCAGAGCCATGTGCATGGGGACAGCAGAACCACACAGCTTCCCAGCACTCAGGAGCTGCCTCAGCAGCAGCCTCAGGGCAGCTGGCAGCTCCCTTTCCCTGTACAGCTGCTCTCTCCACCGGGGCAGCCTGGTGCCCTGGGCAGTCATACCCATGGCAGAGGGGTCCAGCGTGCCACAAGGCTCACAGCAGGAAAGTGCCCTGCAGTAGCCTGGAGACCTCCCTGCACAGCCAGGAGACCTGACCTGGAGGAAATGGCAGCTCCCCAAATACAGTTTGAAGAAATTGCAAGAGCTTGAATCAATCAAGTAACTTAAAATCTTGGATTTAGGCTTTTCACTTCAGATGCGGTGATAACTTCCACATCAACAGCCACCTCAGGCTCCAAGCCCACTCCAGCAGAAGTGGGAAGACTTCAGGGTAAAGGGGAGCCCAGCAGATTTCAGATTGACAGTATGACTTTTAACAACAAAGGATGTATTTTATAGCCACGAAAAATGCCAAAATGAAACCTCCAATTGCTGTAAATAATGCAATCCAATTTTGGTGGTGTTTCTCTTTTTTTTTTTTTTTCTATTTTCAGCCAGATCTCTCATGGCTGCTGTTGCTTCCCTTCTCCAGCGGGTACCTCAGCTCTGCAATGACCCTCGCTGTCCCAGAGATCCAAGCCCAGGCGTCACACCGCTGATAGCCTCCCTGTGCCCCTGCTGCTCCAGTACCTGCCTTTGGCTGCTCTCCAGGCAGCAGCTGGCCAAGAACCGTGACACGGCTTCGTTTTTCCATCAGCTTCTGCTGCTGTGTGGCTTGCTCAGCCCCTGGCACGCTGGGCAGTACTTACATAGTCGCTCAGCCTAGGAACTCATGTAGTAACTGAGAACTGCAGATGGGTGGAATCCCTGGGCTGGAGTGGAAGGTTCCTCTGCAGCATCCAGCGCAGCAATGCCTGAATGTAGGGACCTGGCCCCAGTGGTGACTCAGAAACCTAAACAAAGCTGTCATCAGAGAGGGCAGGATCTGATCTTAAGCTCCTAATGGAGGTGATGCACAACGAATCCTTGGAGAAGGCAAGAGTGGAGATGAAACTGCTCCTCTCTGAGGGCAACCTGCACCAGTGCAGCCTGGGACACAGATCCCTCCTCTGTATCCTCCCCAGTCCCACTGCCAGCGTCCTTGTGGCAGTGAATCCATCACTGCTGTGCTTCTGAACCAGGTGTTGCGGTGCCTTCTGTGGCAGCCTGGGCTTTAAGGGCTGCACAGGAGACCACTGCCAACACAGCTCCACACCCTGGCACAGAGGAGATGACTGATATAGCTACTGCACCACATCCCAAATGGATTTAGGTATAAAGGCCGCTATTGGACATCTTCTCCTCTCTCCTTTTGTTTCACGCATTCTTAAGGCACAGGGAGCAAAAGGGAAAATTTTAAATTCGTGGGGATCACTCCTATTTCATCATCTTATCCTTTGCAGGGGTTAACTGGGTCCAACCCACTCACAGAGAAAAGAGAGAACCTCTCCTGCATGTTGGTGAGCCTCACTAATCTAAATATTTTGACAGGAGTTCCATAGAGTGCAGAAACAACAGTGTTGGCTGCAGCTCCCATCACTGACTCATCCTGCAGGGAGAAACTTCATAGGGCTCAAAATAGAGAAAGCTTTCAGTTCTGCTCATCATACTGCACAGCCACGCTGAAGGTGTGGGGTCACATCCTGGGGCTGCAGGAGCTTTTGAGCCCTTACTGAGAGCCAGGGACAGCCCTAGCTGCCCTGAACCCCTGCAGAGAGTGCTCTAGGTGGGCTTGAAGCCGTTCTTGCATCCCCTGCCTGCCTCCACTTGCTCAGACGAGTGTGTGTGCAGTTTGCTGTGTGCTGGGACAGAGTTTGACACATGCCTTCCTCCCAGCAGCTCCCTGCAGTGGAGCGCAGCAGAGCCACCACCCTCCCTCCCAGGTGAGGATGCTTTTGTCTGAAGCTGCAGGGCCGCAGGACAGGGGCTCTGCTCTGAGTTTCGTCTGTCAGAAGCCGCAGTGAGGCAGCTGAGCTGCAGAGGCAGGCTGAACACATGCCCTTGGCTAGAGGCTGATGCACACAGCCTGATTCAGTTTTGCCTTCTTTCCCTGAGGCCGAGCTCAGTGGCATCACCTGGCAGTGCCCTGGCTCAGCTGACACAGCAGGGCTAAGCTCACCCCGTCTGAGGCCATCGGTGAGCTGCCAACCACAGCCTTATGAAAGCTCACCAGGGTAATATGCTATAAACTAAATATTTTCCATCTTCTGTAATGAATGTGTGAAAAAAAAATCTATCTTTGTTGTCAGAAATCTTTGAACAAGTTTGGATTAGTAAGTTCTGGTCAAAGTGGTCTTTCCAAATGCAGCTTGAATCTGTTTCCTCGCTCTAAGCCGGCTTACTGTAGGTTTAAAGTATTGGAATTAAATTTAAGAGTTAAATGCTGGGTTTATTCTTCATCCTAACTTCAGATTTCGGGGGGATGTTTCAACATTTGGCTGTACTCTGCGTTTCTGTGGCAGCTCAAGAGCCCATCCTCACATGCAGGTAGCACACAGTATATCTACTGGGACAACAGAACCTGTTTTTTAAAGCTGTGGGTATAGTGCCCTTAATTTTCTTTGGAGAGTGCTTTTCTTTCAGGTCTGGATGGCTTCACTAGTGATCTCTCTTGGCAGAGACATGTCTTGGGATTCTACTGTCTGTGCTGCCACTTGGCAGCTCAGTCTGACAAGGTCTTCTGGAATCTTAACTTACCACCATTTCCATATAGCATCTGATCCTGATTTTAATTTTGCCGTCCTGATTTCAGTGATAGTTTGTTAATTCAGATATAGTAATCAGGCCTGTGCCATACAGTGCCAACATAACTACATCCAGTGACCAGAAGGTAAGGCTGGAAATAAAATACGTGTGTAAGGACCATGGTGTAACCTTCTGACCTGTGTTCGTGAGCAGCTGTACCTGGCAGATCTCTGAAACCAAAGGTAATACTCAGAAGGGAGACAAGTAATCACTTCCATGATGGCAAAAGCCAGAGACAAACACAATTAGGTTGCTATTATGTTCGGACTACAAGCTCTGTCAACATACAGTGCTTAGGAGAATGGGCCTCTGATCCCTGATGCAACATAAACAAACAAGGATTACGGCTGGCTTTGAACATGCAGAACCGTGCAATTCAATACAATTAGCATCTGAAACAACTGGTCCCCGTTGATAGCACTTCTTTAAAGAAAAGCTTAGCGAGGCTGCCTGTCCCCCCTCAATAGATCCCAGGCAGCAGAATTAGCAGAATTACTTATTTCTGTCAGAGAAGGATGGCAGGTGAGTGACAAGGTCATTAAGGGAACAGAGCCAGACTTTGCCTGCCTTTGCGCTGAGTTTATCCCAGTCAGCTTGTAACTGAATACAGAACCTTGTTATTTATGGCTCAGGGTGCAAGAAACCACATTTCTAAAAACATAACCAAGTCTATGCAAGCTGCAAAAGAGAGAGAAGAGGAGCAGCTTCATCATTTCGCCTTTTGCAAGGAGTGGTTGAGCCCCTGCTTCTGCAGATCCATGTTTGCCTTCCCATGTTTGTCCTCACTTCTGAAAGCAGCAGGAGCACGCATGGGGAAGGCAAGCACGGCTGGATATCTTCACAGCGAACCGAGCCCCTGCTTCAGTTCTTACTGCGGCACCTTTCAGGACAGATCCTCTGTGGGCAATGGAAACCAGACCAACCTGCAGCACGTAAAGTGCTCACATTTTTGCTGCATTTTAGGTGAGTTTCCAGATAAATCCTTGCAGTTTTCCAAGGATATTATATTGGAAAATAAGGATGCAAATAATTTTTTTAAACCAGAAAGATTTCGGTGCCTGTCAGATCTGCCAGAGCTGAGACATCAGAAGAATGACACCTCATGCTGTCCGGCTGCGGCAACAGGAAAGGATTCTTTGTAGTGACAGCTTATGCAAACCACTCAAGTGCTAGCCCAGTGCTGAAGGAGCAAAGCCAGGCTTCCCGAAGGAATCCTCTGAGCAAACAAATCCCCTTGTTCAGCCCCAGCTGTCAAAACAGGTCACCTATCAGCCTGGCATTTGCCCTGACGCCATCAAATCATGATTCTGCGCAAATTCTTAGCTGCAAATCATACACCTGCAAGCTTTTATTTCTTCTCAGAACATATTAATTCACACAGCAATCAGTGCAATATTAGCTCCATGTCAAACCAACTAGAAATTTAGAAATTAAAGAAATGATTTGCTGATGTCATTTTTCTCCTTCACACTGTGCCTTGCACCCTAAATTCTACCTTAGTATGTTGTAACTACAGCATTGATTTCTGAGCAAGATATTCTAGGGACAAAGATACAAGCACCACCTGCAAGTAAAAAAAAAAAAA
>VZRL01006316.1:2545323-2605155 GCA_013397895.1 Origma solitaria | reverse complement strand
AAAAAAAGAAGCTCAAAACAAACAAAAGCAAATCACTAAGCTCCCAAGACTGTGTTAGGGTGTTAGGTTACAAACTGCTGTAGGAATAAATATTTACATAGACATAATGAACTGAGAGATTGAAAGTACTAAATAAGTTCAAAACATGCATATTTGCATTACCTTTTTGTTCTGAAATAAAAGGGTGATAATAGTGTTGAAATGGGTTATCTCCTTGGTTAAGTCTTAATTCAGAAAATCCTCGCTGGTATTTGTCTCTGCTTTGCCTGGATGTTTCGATCAACTGCAGGACAGCTTTGAAACACGCTCGCTTTGAAGCCTGGAGTTTATTTCTGGATCACCCCATGATCAGCGAATACAAGCCAAAATCTAAGTTGTTCCCAATCTCAGATTTCCTGTTTGAAGATACACAGCAGAAACTTGTATCAATCCTGAAGTTCTTCTTTGTTGCATTATCTGAAGAACTTCACTTCATCAACATCCTGTAGCTAAATGACACAAAGTTGACCTTTCTATTACATCATTATTTATTGTCCCTGACAAGTAGACCATATATGGATATGTTTCTGGAACCTAAAGAAGGAAAAAAAATTGCCATATAATTTTAAGTAAAATATGCTGTCCTGGAGAGTTTTATTTGCTTGGGGAGAAGTGATCTCCATTCACTTTTGTTTTAGCTGATGCTTGTTAAACAAAACAGCCAAACATTACGTGGGTATTTACTGATGTTTTAGAGTTGTTCATACATTTTTAAGGCTGCAAGTTGGAGATTTCAGAATTCCAAAGGATGACAACAGCGTTTGTGAACCTGTTCCAAGTAGTATTTGTAAGAGCTTACTAGTGGAAAAGGACTGCTCTCATGGCACCTAAATGTGACCAATAGAGTCCCTTTCAGACTCCTCAAAGCCATAAATGTGAAGTGGTACCCATTTGCCCTACATCTGTAAGAGGACAAGCTGGCAAAGGAGGAGACACCACAGATCCAGGGATGAGTTAGAAGAAAACAGTCAGGCACATACAGGAGAGCTGACACTTGGATCATCTGGATCATGGGGATAATAATATTCACTTTGGGAAGGTTTCCATATGTTTGTCCGGCTAATAATAAGGAAAACTATCACAGAATATCAAAATTATGCCTATGCTTTTTCCTTCAGCTCCTGTTTCCCTGATTCCCATGGTAAAACATTGCATATATGGAGAATGAAGCCTGGATGGAAGTGGGTCTGGAATCCTTTCGGAGTGCCTTGTGGAGGCTCAGGTTCACTGTAGGCACCCTGTCAATGCATGAACACCCTCATCTAAGGCTTAGCAAGAACAATCTTGAAGGGAAAACATGTAGCAAGACCATATAATCCTCTAATACACGATTCCTTTCAACTCATCTGCTTTGTATTTAGAGTCTTTCAGGACTCATTTAGCATCATTCAGTCTGTCAGTGTCATTCCCTGTCCATGCCTGCTCCTGAATCCATCTTGCTCCAGCTCGACATGATGGTGAGTACTGGGCAGATCTTCCTTCCCTGCTGTCTGAAAAACCGTCTGCCCCTCATAACTAGTGCTAGGATGGTTTATCCAAAATTAAGGTCATTCAGCAGTTACTGTGACAGACAAAGGAGCCCTGGATGTCATCACCAAGAGTGTGTGAAACTCTTACGCCCTTGACAAGATGTCAGCCAGCCCTCTGTGACTTTTAAACAACACCCTGTGTTTTTTTTCCTTGATGCCATTTCAAGACTGTAACTAGCCTTGGCTTAAAACCAAGAGAATCTCCCACATTTAAGCCTTCTGCTTGCCTTTTGGCAATCTCTCACCCTCGATCACTGAACCCAAGGAAAATTGCTGATACTGTGATGCAGATTCATGCGTCGCAAAGGCAAAGGTGTCTGAGTCTTCCAGGACGGACTGTTTGATTATGACAGAGACATTGGGGCTCAAGGTGCCATCAGCTATGGGCACTGCAGGTGGCTCCCCGTGGCATTCACAGCAAGCACACTGCAATTCCCTTCCCTCCCATGTTCCTGGCCTTCCTTGCAGAGCTCTGTGCACCCTTGATGTATTTGAAGCTGCTGTGAATGCTGATGCACCATTTTCCAATAAAAGCACAGAACTCTGCTTCAGAAGATCTATTTTCAGATACTATTAACTCTCCCTTTTGTCTTGAGTAAATCATTTAACTCCTCTGTGTATCATTTGCTACATTAGTGAAGTGGAAATAATCAAATGCATTAACTTCAGAGAACAGTCCAAAATTCCTTGCAGATGGGAAGCCAACAGGACTACTTATAAGGATAGAGACTGCTGAATAAGACCTTATTTAATTAGTATCTGTGAAATCCTCAGAGGAAGACCTCATATAAGCTTGAATTTTAATTATGGAAATAATACTACACAGAAATGAAATCATACATTTGGGGGTTGATTTTTTTTTCCCCAATAAAACGACATTGTGGCTTCATTACAACACATCCAAAGCATAATAATAACAATCATGATTTATTAGCCTTGCATCAGATTGGCTAATATTTCCCCTGGGGCATGCAAAGTTACAAATCTGCATTTTCAGCTTAACCCTGAGACATTTCAATAGATTACAAATGTCACCTGCGAAAATAAACTCAGACACTGCATATTAGATCCGTTTGCTTTCTCTAAATAGAAGTGATGGAAATGGCCAACTCATGCTCATGGGGGAGTCAGATAGGGTCTCATAAACAGGGCACAGTAAAAGAGATTTTAATCTGGGAGAAGAAGAATGACCATGTACAAATAAATGACAAAATAATCAGGAAGATTGTTTTCTTCTTCATATTTCCTCACAATAGCCACCAGAAGCCAGGTTAGGAAGGCACATTTAAAATTTCTTTCCTTTATCTATACTTCCATTAGCTGAATTAAGTAGCCCGTTATCACTACTAAGCCCTTCAGCTCTACTAGGCTACACAGCTAAATCTGGCAGCTGAGGCTGGAGGGAAAAACAAAGTTCATTTGTGCATCCCAGGAGACCATTGAGCTTGTTACTGACTCATTTTGTGTGCAGAGCTGCCACAGATGTGCCATCACATGACGAAGTGCAGGTGAGAATGGCCATTAGCACAAACTGTATTCCATGGCCTGTGTCTGTCGATGGTGACTGACTCTACTGCATCCAAACACTTGGCACACGTGTGGCTGCTCTGAAAGGAAGAAAACACTGATTGCTTCTGACAGTAGCAGCTCCTGGACAGAAAATCCTCATAACATTTTGCCTCAGGACAGCATATCTTTTTGTGCACCAATTACCTGTAACTGTTGTCTTGTCACTTAGATCCGGTCTGAACTTTTTTACTACAGAAAGACAGCAAGGTATTTTGAGTGGCATATTTCCCTGAGAGCATAGAGCTAGAGTGCACAGCCTTTACCATCATATCCAGTGAGCAGAGCTTTGCATTCAGTGTTGTCATGCTGTTCTTCCATCAGACAGTCCCAAAGATTAAATGTGAGCAACAGAACCACAAGCACCTCTCCTGTGCCTCCTGCTACACAACCCACATTCAAATAACAAGAATATGGAAACTCCCACAAGAGAAGATGGTTTCAATTTCCTTTGCAAGAACTAATGATTGCTTTGGCCACAGTATCCTGAGAGAGGCAGGGAGCCAGAGGCACTTGTATGGGAAAAGGTGCAGGATGTCATGCATGCCCAGAGGTAATGAATATGATATACATTATTCCTTGCGAACTTTGCTGCCTAAATACTTCTTTGCTGGAAAGGTGTAGCTGTTTGGAGATCACTCTACCAAGATTATAATTTCTCTTTCAGGAGGAATTTGTCCCACTTCACTGGCTGCTGACACACACAGCAAGTCAGGGTTGACTTTGGCTCAGTGTATGACTTCCACTTCTGCACGGTGGCTCCTCACTGGAAAATTTTCCCTTTCAAATCCAATCAAAATTAAGTCCTCACTCCTCTGGAAATATGACATGAGCACAAAAGGGAACACCCAGTGTCCAGGTCCTAAGACCCAATTCAGGTATCCAATGACTCAGCCCTGCCAGTGATCTTTGTAAGAGTGTGCAGCTACTACAGTCAATGCCACTCTGCAAATGTCACCATAAGGTCACATCCACTGATTCAACCTGAAAGAAGAATCAGTCAGAGGGAACATGAAAATCTAATATGAAGTGAACACAACCAAGAGACTATATAAACAAATACATGCTCCTTGGAGGAAGAGGGAAATCATAAACATTATCATTTAATTCTCTTTGCTGTGCAAATATCATTTATGTTATAATGTACGTTAGTAAGAATTCTAATGAAAGATTTGTCTTTACCTTGACCTTTGCAAAATCCACAAAATTCAGAGATACCACTGCAATCCCAGTGCTCTGAGGCTCCTGCAGGGGAACAGGAGGATGAGAATGGCAACCTGAGACACAAGCGGCTGGGAATAACAAAGGTCCTGGCTAAAACAGTGTCTCCAAATTGATGGAAAAATGAAACCAATTTTTATAGAAAACAACTTTTTCACTGGTTTTTTAAAGGAGTCCTTGGATATATGCAAGGGCTGTTTACCTCTCTATTAAGTCTCTTAGGATAGTTTATTAACAAAGTCTCTTCTGAAGCTTTTCTATGGTGCCCTCTAATTCCTTTCAGACTGATTTGTTTCTAACTACTGTGCCTGCTGTATACAATAAGCCCTGTTGCATTGCTCTCCTTCCCCTCCTGCAACAGCATGAAAGGCTTTCTACATATGGATCTGTCTTTGCTTTATTTTGCCACAGATTAACACAAAAACCAAAAAATGTCCCTACCTAAATTCAGCAGCTTGCAGTAACATCCATAACTTTTACCACAATGAAGTTCAAGGAGTTATGGCTATGCTTGGAGTGAAGCTGGGGCAGGTGCTAGCAGAGCAGCAAGGCAGGGCAGGATCCTCCACTGACATTTAATTATTTGCCCTACATCTCAGGTTAAATTTAGAGCTAAATTTAGGACAAATGTCTGGACAGAATGTCATGACACCAGTGTATATATCTTGCACAACATGCCACATGAACATGTAATGTTCAACTCAGTTAAAAATAAATGTACACTTACCTAACTCAGCAGACTTCTGTAGTCTGTCTACTGAGCTGGTGAGCAGACAGTGCAATAGTAAGAGTCACAAGTATACTGTGGAAAGAGACATTACTAAAAGCAAGAAGACAGAAAAATATTTTTCTGTTTCTGTTCTCTCTTTTTTTTATCAAGTAGTAGAGTACAGTTTCATAGCAATATAGGTATGACTGTCCAGATAATCTTAAAAATTGATGTGAATAAGTAAATTAAATTAAAATTGTAAAAAGAGTTTTTTCCCCACTGAAGTGAGAGATCACTCATTCCTTAAGAGCAGAGTTAAATGGATGTTAAAAGTCCCACCTGGAAGGGGACAGATTCTTTCACAGTAAAAAATCAGCTTGGTACATACATGGTTTCCTCAGCTACAACAGGGGTACTTAACACCAATCGATGTGGCTGAGTCAGGCAGACCCAGATCTCCAAACTAAGCATCATCATCTTCCTTGAGCTGTGTTTGGAGATCATAGCTCCAGGAGAAACAACACCTGCTGTACAAGTGTCAAAACCACAGAGTGAGATGGAAAATCTCTTTAACACCTTTGTGGACAAGCTGAGAGCAGCGCAACAGCCCAGATGAGGGCTGGAGTAAAGAGCTGAACTTCAGCCAAGCTGTCACTGAGAGCTGTAACAATATGCTGAATGTGTTTTTGGTACTTGAGCTGCAGCCATGCTTCTGTCCTTTGGCATTTATCCCGACCCACCTTGCTGATAAGGACAGGTTAGGGTGCTTCCACCAGGCCTTTGTTGGAGGGGCCGCAGGTGCCTCAGCCACGCGTGGGTGATGCTGAGGGCTCCTCCAGTTACGGGAACTGGCAGCCTCCGTGGCTCCTGGCTGAGGAAACATCCTTACAGGGTCCCAGCTCCACCGTGACCCCAGAGCCACAGCCTGGCAGAGGGCAGGGCACCAGGATGAGACAGAAAACGCTGAATGCTGCTGACCATCCAATGGAGAGGCCAAGAGCTGTGCAATGAGCTGGTTATCAGGGTGCACCGAGCACCAGGGCAGAGTGCAGAGCTGCTGAGCAAGCACTGCAGGACTGCCTGTGGCAGGTGAGCAAGGAGAGGATTTTGTTTCAAGGCGCTAGAAGTGGGTTGCAGACAGCTCCCTGGGTCACTGGGCTAAAGCTGGTCCAGCCCAAATGGAGGGGGCTGGTGCCTGACAGTGGCTGCTGGGAGGCTGTGCAGGACGAGCAATCACATCATGGCCTGCAGTGGATACTGTGTGGTATCCTCAGCCAAAGCTCTCACCTCAGGTGGGACAGTCCCTTGGGACCAGAGCGAGGAACAGCACCGTGTCAGTGTAGGGAAATGGATCCGTCTACTCTGTGCTTGCTCTCCGGATATCAAAGCACAGGCATGCCAGCACAACACTTTTCAAAAGTGCTTAAACCAAAACCATGTTTATCATTTTTTCCTTTAGTGAGTGATTTCCTTTTGACCTGAGATTGTGAGACAAGATAAGGTGTCTTAAACTATTCACACTATATAGGAGTGACGTGGGCGCGTGCAGAATGTCAAAGATATTTTCTGTGAAATGCTGCAAAGACTGAGTCACTTTTTGGTTGGCACATTCTATTTTTCATGGAAATAGTTTTGCTTTCTCTGCTGCAGTTGTACATCAAGTCTGTCACATCAGTTGTGGTCACTATTATATGTCATGGATTAACCTCTGATATAATCTTATTTTCTGTGGCTTGGCACCTAAAAATCTGTCAGGTCAGTGGTCAGCTTAAGTGCACCTTATGGGTTGACGCTAACAGGGGTAGCTCAGGAGCATTTGCAAGAAACCGGTCAGGGTAAATAGTCACCCTCAGAAAAATCCTGCCAGTTCATGATGGCTGGTTTAAATCTTCAAAACTTGCCACTTTGCAACCTTTCAAATTTTTTAAAAAAATCATTTACTCCTCAACAGTCTTGTTTTCATACAACACCGAACCCAAATATGAATCTTGCTAAATTATTTATATCCGTGACATTTTGAAGCAACGAGTCCCAGAGCCTCAAATAGCACATTCCTGCGCTATTGTTGTCAAACTTCTGACAACCTCTTGCTGTGTGCCAGGGAAGAGCTATATGTGGCTGGAGCACAGGAGCAGGGACCTCACCTCTGGTGCGTGCTGGCACTGTGAGTGAGGCCCGAGGGGAAAGCCAGGCTGCCAACACCAGCCCAGCTTTGAGTCACACAGAAGTGACACTGGGGCATGCTGGAAACACAGAGTTCAGGTTGCACAGGAAACTGTGGTTAGCTTTAGAACATAGCTGAAGAAAAAAAGTCTGAAACCTCATACATGCACCGAGACTTCACTTTTTCAGGCAGCAGCTCTTATTGAATGCGCCAGGAGACTCACTGGGGCAGCCTGTGCAGCACATGGCAGCAGCAGAGCTTGAGACACATTTGGGTCTGGCAAGAGCCAAAACACTCCTATCTCAAAAAGAAGTGATTGATAGTGTAAATTTTCACCAGCTCTGTGAAACATCTGTGGCTGTTGGTTCACTGCTTAGGATATGAAGAGAAATGGAGTGTTTCATAATATTTTTATTTTCTTTTCTGTTTTTTTTTTTTAAGAGAAGAAAAAAGGACAATTTACCAGAAACCACTAGAGTAAATGAAGGGTGTTGTCCTCATTACTGATCTTTGTAATCTCAATGCATACCACATGTTTGGCCTGAGGATCAGTTTGTTTCTGCTCTGCATCACATCTGTGTAACAAAGCATGGGAACTAATACTCATTTAGTGCTATGCTCAGGTATATTGGCTCAATACCACGGAAGCTGATGGAGTCACACTGGAGTAAATGAGGACAAAACCATCAGACCCAAAGGTCTCATAACACACTAGAAATAACACAAATAAACATGCAAAGAAATAGATTAACCAGGCACTACCAACCTTTCTTTCCCTAGGGCAACTATACTTTGTTATTTATGAAAATCTATTATTGTCTCTTCTGACCGTCTGTCAACAGATACATGAATAAAGACTCTCTCTCTTCATGTGTATATGTGCATAGGAACAGATATCTTACTAGAAATCTGCTGTACTTGGGTAGAGACTGTGAAGTCCTTTACCTGAGATATCCATTACAGGTACCAATTAGTGTGGCAAGAGAATAGATGGGGAAAATAATGTTGAAGATATGGGCTTTCTCCAGCTTTCTTCCTGTAAAGAAATTGTTCATATAGTTAAAACTCTAATTCCAGACAATTTCCATCTGTCCTTACTGGAAAACTGACAAACAAGGGCAGGGAACACAGATTTTTGCATTTATTTATGCAAAGAACAAGCAGATCCTGAGGTACTATAAATCAGTACTTTCCTGATTATTTTAGAGGAACTGCACTTTTTTCCGAAGTAGGTGGTGCTCGGGCCAAGGATCACAACAATCACTTGAGGGAGAGGCAGGTATGTTCCATCAAGAGATTTTTAAAACTGGGCCTCAGATCTGTGAAATAACATGACACGAATGGTGCACACTGACTGGCAATATGGAGTTCTCATGGCACATTAACACTTTTCCTTCTTGAGCTCCAGATCAATATCCTATGTTGGATAATAAGCAGGCAATAAGACCTCGGGCTCTTTGGAGGTGTGAAAAAAACTCTTTGCTGATCCCATCTGGTTCAGGGTGATTTACTGACATCCACAATTGCAAACAGACCTGGAAAGGACCTGATGCACAGAGTCCACCACTCTCTCTGAGCAAGACGTTGATGAAATATAAAAAACAGGTATGCATTCTGCAGGTGGTTAGGCTGAATTGCAGCAGGAAAAAGAGTTTCTTGTAGGGAGTATATGTTTCTGTTTCTTTACCATCTTGAGTGCACAGATCAGAATTCTGTACTGGCTAAGCCTCCTCAGGAAAAGATCATGATAAATATGGGCAGCACAGTATGCATATTATCAGAGAACCAAATGAAATTATATCAAAATAAAGCTACTATTCCACATAACTAAAATGGCATAAATCAGATATAAACATGGGAGACTGCAACTCTTGCTTGTTTCATACAGGAAAAGCACACTTTTCTGTGCAAATTAAACAAAATACTGTTGAGATAGCTTCCATTGGGAGGATAGTTTTTAAAAAATAAAGATAAAATTTGTGTATCTCTGCACATGCAGCAGTAAATAGCACAATTGCACTACATATGCAAAGAGAGGACCAGGAACTGTGTGTAGAACGGACAGCACCAAGAAAGCTAAACACCTTCTGAAAAATTAAAGTAATCTAACCCCAGCCCTCCATTTCTATTTGTAGCATTTGTATTTTGAATCTATCCTCGGAACTGATTATATTGAATTTATTGCAGTTGGTTTAGAAGCTTTCAGGCTGAAAATTCCCCCAAGGTCTTACAGTCAGCAAGGAAGGTATATTTTCCCAGATAAGGGTGTTAGCATGACTTGGCAGATCTCTGCATAGTGGCATGCAGAAGAAATATGTGCTAGGGGTGAGGTTTGTGATCACCTGGCCACCATCTCTGCCTGGACATGGCTAAGGCTGCTGGAGGAACAGTCTGTGGCTGTGGCCAGGCATGTGGGTCCCTGCAGCTCCCCTCTGCTCAGCAGAATGATTGAGCAGCATCTTTTCTGTACACAGAAAGACACTGTACGCTCTATCTGTGAACTTCAGTGTTGTACATTTATGGGTAGCATCCCAGAACATAAAAACAAACTGGGATGATGTCAGTAGGCACTGACTGAAGTTAAATCTGTTTTGCAACGTGGGGAAGGGAGATTGTAGAAGGCAGTGAAGTGATTCATCATTGCAAAATCAGGATTTATAGCAAATAATATGGAGTCAATAAAAATAAAAAGAGAGAACAACACCATGTGTAATAGGATGCATATGTGCACAAGTGGCTGACTCCGCCCCAGAAAAGCTTAGGACAGATCTGGCAAACTGACTATGTGCAGCTGCTGCTCATGCATTGAGTCCATCTAATGCATCCCTCAGCTGTGATGTGCCCACCACTGTGGTATCTGTTTACACAGCACTGAGATCTGGCAAATACATGCATTGATCTGCTCTATCTTAGCTGCTACACAAACATAATTCCTGGCTGCTCCATCTGAGCTGACTTGTCCATCAGCCTTCTCAAAATGGTGCAAAATGATCAGGAGGCACAGTCCTTCCCATGTGTGTTGGCAGCAATTATTTTCAATAGAAAATTGGAATTTTCTTTCTCTTCAAAAGAATCAGCAACATACCAGACATGCCCATTAGCTCTGCACATTTCAAGACCATTCTCTTGCAATTTGCCTTCAAAGATATTCACCCCCAGCAATAAAACACTCCAGACTTTCCAATCTTTATAACTATAAAAGGCATCAAATGCATAAGATCACCTAAGATATTTTGTGTAGCACTAATCCTGGAACAGATTCTGTGCCCAGTGGAAAATCTGTAGCTAGGCCGAAATCTCATTTTCCTTCCTGTAAACCCTATGAGACCAGGTACCTCTGGTATTCCAACAGCCATGCCCATTGAATTAATCTCTGCAGAGGTGGCAGGACAAACATTTCATTTCAAGAAAATCTTCAGGAGCTGTTTAGCATCCGTCCATACCAAAAGATCCATTCCAAAGACCATCACACTGAATTATACTATTAAATACATGTCAATCTTGCCTATCAGTGCCTGGGCATGCAGATTTATAAGATTTCAATTCTTCAGGGTTAAATAGTGATGTTAAAGGAAAGTGCTATACAAAGGTTGTCACATTGGTTGAATCCTCCTGTTGGAAACCTCTCCTTTCTCCATTGTGCAATATGATGCCGTGTATTTTCTGCCTGTCCCCTGTGTGCAATCCTAAGGTTTAATCCTTGCACCAACTTGTCAGAAAGCTGGACAGGCACATTTTATATTCCCTCAGTCTGTATTTAGTCCACTTTGTCCTCTTAAGGAGCCCTGCCCACATGGATATATATTTTTATAAAAACACCCTTTCATTTTAAATGCAGAACATCTCAAAGTACAGTCATCTCTGTAAACTCTCAGACCAAAACCCCTTTGGGGTTTGGCTGATACCAGAGCAATGAAAGAGACTCTTTTCTTTGTCTCAACACAACCCTTTCTCATCTTTGCTATCATGCGCTACTGAGCAGAGCTGTGTGATTCTGTGCCATGACAATGCACCACATGCCATTGCTATTATCAGGATCACAGAATCAAGAATCACAGAATATCCCGAGTTGGAAGGGACCCATAAGGATCATCAAGTCCAACTCTTAAGTGAATGGCCCATGCAGGTATAGAATCCAAACCGTTGACAGTATTTAGCACCATGCTCTGACCAACTGAGCTAATCTGTATTAGGAAAAAAAATCTTACCACTCCCAGCTGGTATTTTTCATGCAAGGTCTGATTCCAGAAGCAAATTCTTGATCTGTTTTCAAACATGCAGTGTAATCTTTATTTGAGAAGCAAAATCTAATAAAATACATCATATTTCATATTACACTTGCATTCAATTTAATATTAACCTAAAAGATATGTTGAAATAGCAAAAAATACTGAAATTATCTTGATTCATAAAATAATATTTTCCAAGTTCTGTAATTGCTTCTGAAACCCAAGACAAAAAAATCAGAATATTTAAATTTCCCTGTCATAAATTCAGAATTTTTTAAAGTCATCACTGCATTTAGTATGTTCAAGACAAAGTTACTAGAGAAAAGTAGATGCATCCTGCCCTCTTCTCTTCTAACTAACCTGATATTAACACCAACAAATGCAACCAAGTTCTTTTTAATTTGCATCAGCATCATTGAGCTTATGACTTGGCCAAAAAATTAAATAATTATTCTCAACAGAAAATCTGTAACTAGGAATATCATTGAAAGAAAAGAAATATGATTGTAAGATATCTGACCAAAGTTGTTGCCTGGTCAGTTTTTTCTGTCAAATAAGTAATACTAATTTTTAAAAAACATGTCAGTTGAGTAATTTCCTGGCTGATGCAAACACCTTGTCCTGCAGTTATGGTGTTCCCTGGCAGCAGAGAGAGGCCAAGTCTGGAATGAAGATAGCCAAGGTGACTTACAATTGACTCATGCTGGCTCCTGGGATGCTCAGAGGAAGTCTCGTGGTTTACTTCATCAAAGCAGGAATTTCTTAAAACTGTCACACTCCTGCTCAGGTTTGTGGTCACCACATAAAGTGCACGACTGAGGGGGTGGAACCTGACATCTTGGCCCGCTTTAGGACAGGGAGATGCTGTACTCTGACTTGACGTCATGCAGGTGCAAGGGGATTTGCTGTGTGCCTTTACTGGCTTGCAAAGCCAGTTCTGTTGGTAGGCTCCCAGCAAGACGCTGGAAATCAAGGCAAGAAGACTCCACTTCTAAAGAGAGGTCAAAGTGGACTGTGTCACAGCAGAGCTCATTGCCAAGAGGCAAGAAATTAAAGTGTGGGTGAAAACTCTCTCAACAGACAGCAGAGCTGACCACCAGGAACATCAGGATGCAAGCTTCCTTCTCCTCTGTGCCAGGAGAGGAGAGCCCTGGCATCAGGACTGAGTCCTGCTTCATCACTTTGTGACTCTTCTGGCTGTTCATGGGCAGTGTCTGCACATTCACACAAGTTGCAATCAGTAGGAAATTTAAGCAGCAGGCACAGTCCATTGGAGCAGGGGAATTGCTGCAAATTATAGATTTTCTCCAAGGGAGAGTAGTGTGCTCACTGTCTCTCTGGGGGACATCCCACATGCGGTGGCAGGAGTGACTTTTGTAATTTGCCATGACCTGTGAGTCAGTGGTGCAGCCTGCATGGACTGCAGCCTTTGTCTTTACTTGTGCTGTAAAATCCTCTGGGTTGGGTTTAGCAATGACACTGGGACCAGTTATTACATGGAAGTTTTCCCTCATGCTCCATTCCCAGTGTGAATACTTCAATTGTTTGGGACCTGCTAGAAGCTAATAAATCTATCCAGGACACTGCATAATCCAACAGTTTGCCAAAGCTTTGTGTGGAGTGCCTCATTCACCTGTTAAATGCAGCATTTCATTTTTCTTGTGCCGGAATCAAGCTCTAAATTTCATAAGTTTTTTTAAGACTAACAGTGGGAAAAGGAAATGAGGCAGCACAAACTACCAAGCAGAAGTAGAATTGAATGAAATGACAGAGAGAGAGAAAAATAAACTGGTAGCAGAGCTTGAAAAATTGACAGTAAGGTAGGGCTAAGCTCACTCGGCCACAATGCCAGACTGTAATGCAGGGCTGCCTCTGGTCTCATCTGACCTTGTGCAACTCCATTGTTCCATCTATTCACTAAGTAAAATAAATTAATATGATAGTGCAGTATTGGTAATAGGAGCAAGGTACTAAAAGGGACTCATTGCATCTTTAAGTCTTGTCCCCTGCTGTTAGTAAACATTATGTACAATCTTCATTCAGAATATAATGAGACCCATCAAAAAGGAGCAAGGAAATCTGGGCTAAACGTGTTAAGAGGCTGCAAGAACTGCTGAGCTGGACAAGAAAAATGCTGATTTAAACCCAAAGAGGACTTGAAATTTGGGAGCTCAGGTTCCTTCTGCAGTCAGTGGGGATTAACTTCTATTATCCAGCCTATTTATCAATAAAGCAGCTGTCTAAAAAATATGGGTGATGGGGCACTGTCTCCCCCTCCTCCAGTCATGGTTAAAATACAGTGGCTCTTGACCATGGTGAGAAGCCCTCCAGGTTCAATCCCCAGGACATCATGCCGGAATCAAGCTCTAAATATGCAGCTGGTGGTCAGCCACTTGTGATGCAGCTCAGGGGTGAGCAAGGAATGAAGCTCATCCTGAGCAGTGCTGGGCATGTGGTGACACACACCTGCAGCTCCCTGGAGGCTCCTTATGCCTAGGGGAGAGTGCTAAGTGATTTAGGCACACCCAGCATTAGAGAGCTTTCAAGAGGCAGTAACTTGCAAGGACAGGATGCTAAGGGATGGTGTCCAACACGGCTCTAGCCCCAGCTCCTGTTACACCCAGTAATATATTGTTCAAGACCTCTTTCCACTGATTACATGATTTTTTCTAATTGACTCATGGTCCTTTATTTCTTTTGCTGCCAGCTCTGTCCTTTAGCTCAGCTGGCTCTCCGCTCTCCCTGGTGTTATGCCCTTGCTTTATTTATAGCAAGCACTGGTATCCACTCTGGGACACTTTCTTAGTAGCGGCGAGCCAGCCAAGTTCCCGTTGTTCCCGCCGGGCTCTCAGCTCCCCTGCTCTGCTCAGATCTCCCTCCTGCACCTGTGTGGTCCGAGTCTGCCTTTTGGGCATGCTGCATGCTGTATCTGGGAGTAGATCTCATAAATGTCTGGTACCACAGGACATTAATACTTGCTATTATTAAGCATTACGGTTATTAGCATTCTTATTATTTCAGGAGACCACTGGGAGGCTGAGCTGTCAGGACTGCTGGATTTCCTCCTCAAAGGATAGTTGTTTTATATACTCCTTCAACATCATGGAAATTCTCTTCATGAGGCATAATACAATTAAAAGCTCCTTTGACACAAAGAGGTCCCTTTAACAACATCTTTCATTCTTACTGTTTGAATTAACTCTTCTAGAATAGTCTTCTGTGTTTCTTCATTTTCTTTGCAGGCTGCAACAGCTAGAGAGGAAAGTTGCTAAATACAAAGTAGATGAATTTTTCCTGCTGAAAAACAGTGACAAATTGCCTGGCAGTGTTACTCTAAGGCACTGTCGTCTCCTTTACTGTACTAACAGCAAGCGGCACTGCTCTGTTTGCTCCTGAGCTGGGTCTGGTCACCCACAATCACTGTGCAGGGCTGTGCTGGTGCCCCTGGCAGCTGCTGGCAGGGACAGCAGTCAGACCCATCCATGGGCTGAGCCTCTGTGCCTGGCCAGCCCTGTCAGGGGCAGGTAGAGCGTGAGACAGATCTCTTAAGTAATAGCAGCAGCCCAGCTTGACCGGGATCTGCATTGCCTCATGGCTGGGAACTAGGAGCACAGACTTCTCATGTGATACCAGCACGAGGGGCAGAATTCTTCAGCTTGCCAATACACCTGTGCTTGGGAAGAAAGTAAGTCAGGACTGCTTCGTGCAGCTCAGCAGCATCGCCACAATTAATTGATGATTGCATATGGGAACTGGGGTGGAACAAGATGACATGAAGCTGCTGAAAGGATTCACAGAGTGTCTCGTTCATTTCTGCCTTGCTGAGGGTGCTTTTGAAGGTGGGGTCTAAAGCATGCCTCTTGCACAGGAAGCTCTTAGACCTGCAATTCCAACCATGTACCACAGGCAGCAGGTCTGCCGAGCCTGCAGGATTGGGCTGTGGTGCTTGGATGGCTACACCGCATTATCCCTACAAGCACTGACTGAACTGAAAGTGACTGGAAGCATCCTGAGCCTCCTGGCCCCTTGTTTCTCATATCTGTCACTGGCTGTTAACTCTGTTTTGCTGCTGGCTTCACACAGCCCCACAACACTCAGGTGGGGCCAGCCTGAAGAAAACCACCTGGACAAATTGCAACCTATATGTGGCCTTGCTTGGCACTTTTCTCAGACCACACAGGCACATCCTCAGGCCCCAGGACGTGGGTTTTGACTATAGCTGGATTCCCTCTCTCCAGGCGATTGTGAATCCAGCTCTGAAATGGCTCCGCAGCACATGCTTGCATGTGAGCAATGTGGATGGGAGACAGCCCTGAACTTCTACGTCTGCCCTTTCGTGAATGACACTGTCTGATTATCTCCAGTTCTTTATTAGAGGATTAGGGCTGTAGCAGAAGAGGCTCCAGACTGTTTTATAGTTCAGTGTTTTTCAGCAAATTGGCTGTGACCCCTGTAGCCCCACACAAGAGGGTTGTGATAAGTTGAAACTTTTATTACACTATAAAATGAAAACAGTCCTGCTCCCTGACCCCCTCCCCACCATGTCTAAGGTCAACTATGCACTGTCAGCTTCTCCAAACAAGCAAATCAGTCCAACAAGCTTTGATTTTTTTTTTTCCCTGCTTTTATAACAAATAGACTGGGGTCAAGGGAATATTTGTGTTAGAATGAGGGGGCCACCATCCAGCGGAGGCTGTTAAAGATAGATCCAGCTTGCAGAAGGCTTGTTGAGTGTAGATAAACCCATTTGTGTTTTAATGCTGTTTTTAAACACTTAGGCGATTTTCTTTTAAATAAATTCCCTGTTGTGTTGTTTACATACAGGTAAAGGAAATGTCTGTCATTACCAAACTCCCTAATCCTGCTGAGTTACACAACCTTAGAAAAGATACAATAAATACATCTTTTTAAATGCATCTTAAACCCTACCTGAATCCTTTACAGCATTCCAGGTCTTTGGGTTTCCAGTCCAGTCTTAATCTGGAGCGATAATTTTGCACCAAAAGCTTTATCAGCCAGAGCTATTTAGCACCTAGTCAGGTGTTAAGCTTATAAATAGTTTTTCTCTTGGCAACATTTAGACCTTGAGCTAAGAAAAGTCGTTGGCTTGCTTTCACTGTCAGGTCAAGTCTGTTTGAAGGAGTGACCTATTTAAAGGACACAGAAGTACCCATGCAGTCTTAAAAAAACCCCAAAACAACAAAAAATCCCAACCTACAACAAACAAGCCAAAATCCAAATCAAACAGTTTTTCTTAATAACCCATTTCACTCACTGGTGTGAAGTGGCACACTGGATTGAGTTCCTTGTTGGATCACTATTGAGTCCCACTGTGCTCATTCTCTAAGAATGGAGCAACATTTTACTTGGTGGAGTGTTTTCCTTCTTTCTGTCCTTATCACCATGCTTTACAGAAATTAAATTCCCTGGGATTAGAAGTTTAAAGCCCTCAGTAAGAGAGCTATGAAGTCCCATTCATTTCCCTGACAAAACTTTGACATGAAATCACTTCAGCTGCCTTGTTTTCTTACCTTCCACATTCTCTGAGTAGAACAGGGTTGTTTCCTTTTGTCAGACTTTCACCAGCACAGGCACTTTACATAATTTTCTCACCCCTCAATCTAGCTCATGCTTTGGACTCAGCAGGTTGAGCAGCATTCCCCCTGTTCAGGTGGGGGTGGGAAATAAGACTGTATTTTTTTTCCCTCAGGAGTCTATTTCAAGCCTCTTCAAAGCAGCAGGGAAACCTGCAGTTGCACCTGAAAATATGAAACTCCCACATTTAAAAACTGGCAAGCACAAGTCACTCCCAATTTCCAATTTTGGAGTTCTTCACTGTTGAGATGACCTTCAGATGCAGTGGAGGGGAGCAAAGTGAGAGCTGAGACATAAGCGCTCCTAATTAGTCACCTTGAATCGCTTCCCACTACTGGATGCACTCCCCAGGAGTGAGATTAAATTGTCATGCAGAGGTCCTGGTCCTTCGTGGACTTTGTAAGGTGCCGTCACTTCCTGAGAGGTCCATGAGAATCCTGCAGGAAGAAGTCCATCACTAGGATTTGGTTCCTACCACGCCACGAAAGGACCATAATGTACATGTGGTAGATGGTAGGTGGCACCTCTATCCACTTTGTGGTTAATTTCCCTTCTGTTCTTTACCAATTATTCGGAACGTGTTTGGGAACCTAGGACAAGAGCTATCAGCAGGAAACACAAGACTCACCTACAAACCAGATCTTGATAAAGAATTTAGTCATCCGGTCAGATGACCGCAAAAATAAACCAGCGTGACCCTGAAGCCACGCCATGGGAACATGATACCACAAAAATTCTAGTGCTATTAGGCAGGTTATTTATGGTTTATAAGGTGGTATTTAGGTCGAGTCACACCACCTAAAAATCAAATGCTTCGCGGTGCTGAATTTCATCTTCTTGCAAGAACTCTTTAGACTCACATATGACAGCTGAACAGGAGAGCATTTCTTCAGCTATTGCTGACCATAAATATAAAATATATCTCTCTCATTTGAACAGCGTAGAAAAAAATCTCTTTTGTCGAATGAGTGGTGTCAGTGGGCACTGCACAGTCTGGATATCCTCCCTGTTGGAATCTCTCATGGATATCAAGTGGGTTCCTGGGAGGAGGCCAAGTGCAATCCAGGCCACGGTGATACACAAACATGGTGACTGAAGCCTATTTTTGAGACGTGTTTACAAAATGTTGCTGCTGAGGCTGATTTCTATGATTAAAAAATACTCACAATATTTTTGGTTCAGTCAATCATCCTTATTTATTATTTTAATTGGGATAAGTTGAGAAACCATGCCCTCACTGGGAGAGAAAGCAGTCCCAAAAAGCCAATCTCCTCATATTATTGCCCTGGATCAATACTCCAGGCCAGTCCCAGGGAGGCTCCAGTGGTGCCCATGGGGCATGGGCTGTGCCTGGGTGGCACTGACCTCATCACTGACCTTTCTGCTCAGCCATGGCTGAGTGCTGATGCCAGCGCTGCTCAAGCTGTACCTCAGCATTGATGGTGGCAGAAGGAGCTGGTCCTGCCAGCAAGGACAGAGCCCCGCAACCCCTCGCAGAGCCTCGGTGCTTGTGGGGCAGCCCAGCCTGCCCTGGTCCCTGGCCAGCCCCAGGAGCAGGAGTGGCGAGTTTGCAGAGGCTCTTGGAGTCACTAAGAAAGACATTTGGCCACGGGAAGCTGCCAGAGCCGGCAGTCACTCTGCAGGTGAGAGGCACACAAGGTCAGCTTTCTGCTCTCTTCATCCACATGCTGATGAGGGAGTTTCCCACTCCAGAATAAGGGCAGAATCTTGTGGGAAAAAACAAAGAGCTGGACCTACACACTACCCAGGAGAAAGGTAATTTCAGACAGCAGGTGAGCAGGTTGCACAAAGCTAGCCAGAGTCACAGGGAGGAAATGGGGACAGGGACAAAAGCATCGGTGTTGTTGGCCAGCTGCCAGAACAAATAAAGGATTTCCCAAAGGGTTCTGAACTGGGCTGAAGCTCTGCTCTGTCAGCATGGCAAGAATGGCCTTTTCTGGGAACTTGGCAATCCTCAACTCGCTGCAGGGGGCAGAAATTCAGGGGGCAGAAATCCATGCGGGACTTTTGTGCCAGGGCAGAGCCAGGAGCAAGTCAGGCTGCTGTCAGGCACCCATCACATGCAGCCCTGGCGAGGAGGTGGGATTTTCATCAAGCCTGAGCGTGAGGCAGGTAAGTAACAAACTTTGAGGATGGCATATCTGTGGCACTCCTTCGTGAGGACTGCACACACCCCCATGTCAGCTAAACCCCCGGGGAATTGCCCTGCTCACCAAAGCACTCTGGCAAATGCAGTAGCCCACAGATTAGCAGCATTGCTGATGACAGCAGGCATACAAACAGCCAGGGACAAGGAGCTCCAAACTGTCCCTCAGCTCTACCAGCAAAGCTATGAAGAGACTGGGAAAAGGTGACAAAATGCCATGCTTCAATTTCCTCACAAAGAGCAGTATTTCTCCACCTCTCGCTTTTTCTCTGGAAATTAATAGATGCATTAAACAACAGAAATACTGGGGGGAATGTGCTAAAAAGGGCTACATATCACCAGCAGCACATGCACCTATGCACAAAGCACGTAACTAATCTCATCTTGCTGCCAGTCTGCACCACTGACAGTGCTGGTGGATTCAGCTCCTTTTAGGTGATCTGACAACAGACAGGCCAAAAAGCCAGGACAGGGAGACTTGCACTTTTTGGCTGAGATCTGTCACAACATGTTCTTCAAAACTGATTTTTCAGGATTCAGCCCCTGGGAATGTAAACCTGGGGAGAAGAGAATTGTTGGAGAAAGCCACAGAGCATGCAATCTGCTACAATAAATAAATAAATCCACTTGGAGACTGCCTAAGTTTAGCTATATATGGACATTTCTAGAAAGTGAGGACTGCCATGGTTTTTCCATCAGTATTTCAAGAGTTTTCTCCAGCCTTTTCCAAAGTCCTGTATTAAAGTGGTTTAGCAGAATAATCCTGTGTTAACAGAGAGATAACAGAGACACGGAGAAGAGCTTGGTCAGAGGAAAGGGCCAGGAATATCATCCAGACAGTTCCCAAGATGTTACCCCTTTGGGTCTAACTCTGAACCTTGCATTGGGTCTCTCCATCTTCAGTTGAAACCCTGGCCCTACTGAGACAAGACAAATGATTTTACCTTGCAAAAACAAAGAGGAAGGAGGAAATCAGTTCAGCTTTATCATCTCAAATCTCAGATTGTGGACCTGTATCTGTGTGCATTTCATAGCAAGGACAAGAAATCCTAAAGGTAGGATATGCTAATAACAATAAATAATCGCAGTACTGGCCAGGACTAGTTAAGAGTGTACATAAACAGACTCCTTCACTCACTCTGATTCACTCTGTCTGCACTCCTGGCTACAGCATGTGCCTGCGAGGAACAGCACAGCCCCATGACAATACTGTGGTTAGGGCACAGGCTGAGGAGAGCAGAGCTGTAACTCAAATCCTGTAGATTAGGAGGGTACTTAAAGCAATTAATGGTTTCCTGCAGAGGAATCCTCTCCTTTTCATCGCTAGCATTTACTTCTGAAAAAATTAATATCATATCCACCTAAACTGATGAATCCAGAATGTTTGCATTTGGTGTTGGAGACCACATTCAGTGCAGGATGCTACAAAGAAAGCACAAACAGGTTACCAGTGGGTAGCGATGGAATAATACAGTGTGGTGAGAAAAAGTGGGAAAAAAAGCATCCTCATGGCACTGTTTTAGTACTGCTCCTCTTAAAATTGTGAACCTCAGCATTAGGCTGGCCGATTTTCTTAACTAGCTTTTCTTCTAATGCTCTTCTTCATGTCTTTTCCCTGCATATCCAACTTGGTAAAAATAGATTTAACTGTTGCATAGTGGAAACACACTGGTAATAGAAAATATTGACATTACACAGATCATGATGGGAATCAATGGGACTAATGCACATTTTGGTGCACTCTGATTCAGGGCATTCACTTTGAAATTAGTGCAGAACCCCCCGTTTTAGTTCCTTCTTCTGTAGGAAAAAGAAAGTCTTACTGGAACCAGTCACCGTGACAATACCATATTGTGGTACTTCCGAATCTTTTCAGGATGAGGCCAGTGGAGTTCTGACATTTTTGGCCTCTTCATTTCCCCACACTAGCTCCTCCCTAGCTCACTTTGCCCTTTGGACTTACACTAATCCCTTGAAACTTCCCCTGAACCTGGAGTTGAACGAGGTTGTGCTGAGACTGGCCCTCACCCTACTCTCTGCAGGGCACACAGTGCCCTCCCCAGACAATTATCCAAAGGCTGAGACAACCCAGTAGCTCCCAGAGCACCAGCAGCCAAAAGAGGAGAGTGGGGTGCAATTCCCTTTTGCTCATCCTCCTTCATATACTCCCTCCTTGACATTCCCACTCTGGAGGGCTCCTCAGCTCAGGCGTAGAAGACAGAGGAGGGCAACAGGAGCAGAGGCTCTCCAGGGCCAGAAGCTGTGAACAGCAACGGAGGAACAAGAATGGGAAAGATGCAAACCCAGAATCACTGATCTCATGACACCGCTTTGGCCCTGGCCAGTAACATACACTGCGTTGTATTAACACAGCATCCGTCACTCTGTATGACAAATTAATCACTTCCTGTGAAGCACAGGGGCTCCACTGACCTCTGCCTGGTGAACACCTTACCCAGGATTTCCAGTGACATAACAGCATGTTCCATTCAGGTTTCCTGCAAGCTGCCAAATCTCAGCACTGTGGCAAGCTTGCTGGAAAACCCTACCAAACTGGAAAGGAAGCATCTGACACTGCTTTGCACCAGGCTGCATGGAACCAAGCCCTTAAGTTCTCCCTCACACCATTCCAAACAGAAGAGCTGGTTGGTGAAGCTTTGTTTCCTAAGAGTCATGGAATTAGACACTCCTAAGTGACTCATCAGCAGATGAAGCTGGAGGCACTCATTGCAGGCAGCAGAAAGTTCTTTCAGATCTAGCGTCAAACTCCTTGTCTTTTGTCTCAGTCCAAAGGTAGCATCAGCTTTAATAGCTCTGGCATCAAACCACTCATCAAGACCAGCCCTCCTTGAGTCACAAAAAATTATCCCCAGCTAGTAAAAGCGCTGTGGGACAGCAGCTGAGAACAGTTCATGCCCCATGCTTATTGCCTAACTCAACAAAGAGTGGTACTGGTGCCAAGGATGCCAACTTTTAGGACAAGTGGTGGTACGAGCTTGCAGTGGTGCCCTGGCTGGCAGGTGTGGAGCTGTGCCAGAGCAGAGAGGGCAGATTCACACATTGTCTCCAAAATGTTCCACACTGTGCTGCAGATCCTGCTTCCCCCTCACCTAGTGAATCCTAAGCTTCTCCCTGGGTAGCTGCTGAAGCAGGGCTTGCGACTGCTTCCACCTTGCTCTTGCACAGGCACTGCCATGAGGTGGCATTTGGCCTGACAGGGTCCTGGGTAGGCACTTGTGGTGAGAAGCTTGCCCCTGGTCCTGCTATGCTCTCTTCATAACAATCAGCTCTACAGCCAACCAGGACCATGCCAGGTGACCAACCAACTGCCAGTTAAATTGTACAGTAAAATAAAGACAAAAATAAGAACGTATTTAAAGACCTGAGGAAGACAAGTGTTCCTGTTGCTGATGTGTTAAGAGAAATGACTGAAGAACAGTTTGTTCATGTGAAACATGACCCCAGTAACTCTGACCAGTTCAGTCAGCTGAGGGACAGCGTGATTTGCTGGGAAGGGACGAGCAGTGCCACAGAGCTCTGCAAGATTTCATTTAATAGGGAGAGAATCACATCTTATGTGATCAGCTTAATTAGGACTTAAAAAGCAGGATTTAAAAGTGGCTGGATGCTTCCTACACTTTCTGTCTCTGTCCTTCTCCCAGTCCCATCTCTTTACTCAGAGTGTCCTCACCCGAAACTGCTTCGTGGGTCTCTCCTCTCATGTGTGCAGAGAGAGGACAAAGCATCAGGCACATGGAAAAGGCTGTTCTGCACCAGTCCTGCACTGAATCTCATTAACTCATTAACTGATAATAGGCACTGCTAATGCTGAAACTGCTTCTGAATATAAACAAGACTTTCTGAAATGGTGGGGTTTGATAGAAAATGAAACTGGCCCTTGAGATGCTACAGCAGATATGTAAATACCTGGAATATGAAAGTCGCAGGGTCTTTAGACTGGAGTTACACTTTGCTCCCTGTATCCTTCAGCTTTCCTAGAGGCCAGGATCACCCTCTCTCTGGCAAGTAGCAAGGCAAGCACGTCCCAGGGAAAGGAAGCTGAGGGGTCCCCTCAGGATCTCAGCGCTAAGACAAGAATGACAGCTGCAAATGTAAAATGTGACTTTTTAGCAGCATGACAGCTCCTGTTTTGACTGCAGTCTTTCATGTTTTCAGAAATTAAATCAGAATTTTCCACTGAATGAAACGTTCTATTTCAGCAACAATTTCCCTGGCTTTCCTTCTTCTACCAAAATGCTTGAAAGGATTTAAATAAAAACTGTGAACTGCCACATATAATTTTTATTTTCTTATTTTTTTCTTTAGGCCACACTAAATCCTTTTCCTATAAGAAAACCGAATGTTTGGAGCTGCTGTGGTCTTTCTTTCTATGACAGACCTGCAAAGGGAGAATGGCGCCCATACCCATTCCACCATGACATAGTTCCTCTGGTGGAAATCAGAAGCCCTGACAATTAAATTAACTCAGAAAACTCAGAAATGTCTCATTCCTCCTCTTTGGGTTCCTCATAAACCTTTGTTTAAACCCATTCAGTGCAAAATGCAATGGAATTGCACTGGCCCCAAGCAGCTCTGGGCGCTGGGCAGTGGCAACCAGGTGCTCCTATTCCTCACCTACAGTTCCCCACCACCTTTTTCCAGTTCCCATCACAATTCCTGCCTTCACCTGCTCACCACTGCCTGCTGCAGGGACATGATTTAATCTAGCCCAGGTCACTACCCACTTGAACAAACTGGGATTCAGCTGCTCCAGCTTTGTGGGGGAAGCCCAAGTCACCTCTGAGTCTACCTGTGGATTGACCCACTGCACCCCACTGCATGCACCCAGATTGGCACAGCCCTGATGCTGCCCCAGCAAGATCTGCACACAGCTAACCAGGTTAAATGGAGAGCTGGTCTCAGGCTGTGAGAGCATCACACTTAGGAGTCTACAGGGTGTAAGCACCAGTGATTGAAGCATCTGAGTGGGATTTCCAAAAAAGAAACCCACAACAAGCATCAGCTGAGACTGTTCATGAACAAAAGTGAGGAGAGTTAAACAGTCCTTGTTTTGGGCAGGAGACAAATGGGGAAAACAATCCAGAACGGCTGTGTCTCAGCAGCTTTGGGACAGGAACCGGGTTTGTCCACCTGAGTACAAAATGCCAGTTCTTGCTGTCTAGACCCACACCTCCTTGCTTCACACCACTGTTTTATTCAGATGTTTTCCAATTTCCTTCAGCCTGCCTCTCTGGGGAGGGACTTAAAGGACAACCGTGATCATCATCATCCCTGGGGCTAAACATACCCAGACCAACGTGAGGACACAAGAACAAAATGGATGAAAGATTCTGAGGATTTACGTGAGGTTAAAGTCTAGTTTGCTTCATCTTTGTTGCTGAGATAAATGAGTTACCAAAAAACGCAGGTTTGGGCCAAGTAAAAGGGGCAGTGCAAACATCCAATGCTTCTCATTTCACTCACGAACCGAAAGGAGGGAGATTCACAGCTACCTAAACCTGGCCAGGGACACCTGTGGCAGAGGCTAAGGCAGCAGAGGCAATTACACGGGTGGCTCACAATGGCTCCGGGCAGTGCCTTACGCCTGCTGGGCTGCAGGGGCTCGGGCTGGGCTCCCGGGCGGGGAGGATGCGCTCGGCACAGCCCCGCAGGCTCCTCTGCCCAGCGCCGCTCCGCCCTGCCCGAGCCCCGGCGGCGGAGAGAGCCTGCGGTGAGCTGGCCATTCGCTAATGGGCTCGGCTGGCCGGAATACGTGAGACAGAGCCAGCGCCAGCTCTATCGCATCCACAGGCACGCCATCCTTGGGACATTGAGCACTAGGCACAGCTGAGAGCTTGCCTGCTGTTTCATAGAGTCATGGAACAGTTTGGGTCAGAAGAGACCTTGAGGATCATCTTGTTCCAGCCCCCCTGCCATGGGCAAGACTCGTTTCATTCTACCAGATTCCTCTCCAGTCTGGCCTTGAACACTTCCAGTGATTGGGCATCTACAACTTCTCTGGGCAGCCAGTTCCAGTGCCTCACCACAGCCATAGGAAAGAATTTGTTCCTAATAGCTAATCTAAAATTTCTTGTAGGCCCCTTTAGGCACTGGTCTCTAGTGGAAGGTGTCCTGTTGCTCTGATTTTCTGATATTCGTGGAGATTCGCGGAAGCTCGCAGGGAAGTCCGGCAGGCAGCACATAAGATGGTGAAAGAACAAACTTTATTTACAATACTTTCTTTATATAAGCATTAGTAATCTAGCAACTATGGGTCGGCAGTTTTCCACCCCCTAAAATGATAGGTTACAACCCTACATCATCCAGTACCAAAACACAGAGATTAGGAAAGCACAGAAATGCAACTTATCTCTGTTCTCCATGAGAAAGAAGAGAAAGATTTTTAAAACAGTGCAACTACAGTGTCCCTGCCCATGGCAGGAGGGCAGGACCTAGATGATCTCTAAGGTCCCATCCAACCCAAGCAATTCTGTGTTCCTATGTTTTCACCTAAATCATACTCCACAACACAGGGAAGAAAAAACCAAAACAAAAAACCAGCCCTGAATAATCCACCCCCCTCAATCCATCAATTTAAATTAGCCTGAATTTTACTATTAACTGTTTAAACAAGACACCAGAGTTCTGAACTCTTTTTCCAATCTGACAGAATAGAGCATTTTATCTGACATCACATCTGTATGGCTTCAGAAGACACAAACAGGCTTAAGGGTTACAGTCCTTCTCTGATGCTTGCCGAGGATCAGTACATTCTGAAATGTGGAGCCTGCTGCCTCCTGCAGGAGACAGGATATTACCTAGGCAGGCCTGTGAGCTGGCCAGAGAAGCTGTCCATGAGCTCTGCCTGACACAGGCAGACCCAGAGAGTCACCTACCAAATAAAACTGCAAACAGTGCCTATGTTTTGATGGGAACCTAAAGAGCATGCCAAATATGAGAGCTGCTATATAAGAAGAAGCTCTTACATAAGAATATAAGAGCTGCTATATGTAGCAGCTTGAGGCATCTTTATTGCCACGTGATGCCTTCAGTATGTCAAAAAAAAAGCCCCAGCCAGCCTAGCCAGACTGCTGTGTTTATGGGCAGAGCAGCTGATCACATCCTTACACAGTGAGTACCACGCTAAGCTGAGCACTGCTGTGGCTGCACCGCCAGGCGAGGCTGCAGCTCTGCCTTGCAAACAGCCAGGTGGATCACCTGCTTCACCAGAAACTTTCCTGTGGTGAAACAAGCCAAGGAGCAACGAACAGCTGCAGAAAATGAGACAGAATGTGAGAAAAGGTAATACTTCAGGAAATCAGCAAGACTCCAGGAAACTTTTGTACAGCTGTGGCTGGTGGAGCATGATGTAGATCTGAAACAAACCCAACTGTCGCATGAAAATCTCTCCTTTCTCTTTTTCCATCAGTGTTTTGGCCTGTCCCAAGTGCTGTCTGGTTTTGGTTCTCTTTCGCAGGCCCAGGTGGGCGCTGGCACAGGACAGCAGCCCCGAGCACAAACACAGCCACTGCCAGTGGGAGGGCGATGGGAACAGCAGCCAGAGCTTCACTGCTTAGCAGCAAGGGATGCCAACTGTCCAGGAGATAGGATGGGGGAGGTTTGGGCAGTATAAATAGCTATCGGCGTTAGTGCTGGATTAACGGGAGAAAGGCCAAGCCGAATCCCTCTCTTAGCGTGCTCCTGCATGCTGGGAAAAGGGCTAAGGAAGAGACTCTTCTCAGAGATGAGCTAACAGACAGGTACAGAGCATTTTGCTTGAAAGAGGAAGATTCTGAAGGAAAATACATCACCCAGGGTAGGAATTTCCCAACATTAGTGGCTTAAATTCAAGCAGCACCGTCCTACTGTGATTTTTTTAAAAAATCACATTAACAAGAGATAACATCTTAGATATTCTTTTTTCCATGAAGTGAACTATTAACAATGTTGTAGCTATGAATATTTATCATCCTTCAGGACCTCTCCTTGTATTCTCAATCATTGCAATGCAACAACACTTGGCAAGATTTGGTTTTAGTGCAATAACTGAACCAATAAATATAAGAAAGGCTGAAAATATAAAAAGAAGAGAGGGATTATTATTGTGATAACAGCCAGGGAAGTAAGGCAGAAAGGTGAGTGGTAACTACAGGCAGTGGTGAGGGACCTTGAGATACAAGATGCTGAAGCAGAACTGGGAAGAGAGCAAGGCTCTTCCTTTCATCTTAATGGATTCAATTTCTCTCTTGCAAGGAGAAGTTAGGATTCCACAAGGAGGATAACCACTGCCTGTGCAGCAGCATCACCGTGGTTAAGTTTTGTAGATGGGAGAAAACAGTTTGTCTGTAATTGACCTCTGTGTGAAAGCAGTACAAGAGTTAATCACTGAACTGCCAGCTTTACCCTCAATGTATCCACTGCTGCAATGTGCTATGCACTTTGTAATCCAAAACCAATGGAATGGAACTAATGGAATTAGTTTACTTTAAATTCCATGCTGGCTAGGGAAAAATGTACCACCAGATTTCCCAGAATGGATAAACCAGTGGCTAAAGCAGAGAGAAGACCTGTTTACTACTCACAGCAGCAGCAGCCTTTTGAATTTGATGGTTTCCTTTCAAAACTGGAGGAAAGTTTTTGAAGCATCATGGAATTTTTGTGCAAAGGGCACACAGACACAATGCCTGATATTCACCAGTCACCAGATATTAACTGAGGAAGATGCCTGTCTATCCCCTAGGCACCATGCAGCCTGCTGAACGAACAGGGGTTTAAAATGACAAGTGATTTAGCACTCAAACAGGTTCTGACTTTGGGGAAATGAGCAATCCTTGGCTCGATGCTTGTGAAGCACACAGGAGCCTGGTCTGCACCTGGTGGTTCTGGCTGTATTCGTAGTACTGGATCAGTACCTAATGAGAGCTGTCAGGAATTAGCACCACTTATAAGCTTTATAAGCACCACTTATAAAGCTGTCACTCAAATCCAGTTCCCTCCATACACACTCTAAGGTGTTTAATACATTTTTCTAAATGAGTGTTTACTTTTCACATTAACTGATCTGAAAAGTCATGCTAATAGCTTAAAAACAAAGCAGAGAGGTAGAACATGAAGTTCTACTAACTGCAAGGTCTCAGAAAATTTTTTCTTGAATTGCCTCCTCCCTAACTCCTCTGCTTTGGCTGTTTTGTAGAGCAACGTGTATTTACCAGCCCTGTGTGTGCCTGTCCATTAGGCCTCTGCTGGGGAAAGAATACCATGTATACAGGTGCTTGACTTGCTTTTCGGAGCATATAAAATGGTCATAAATATAAGTACACCAAGGAGCAGAAATGTTAATTTATGGCATTGATTGCCCAGCAGTGGAATCAGCGTCTGGCTGTTTGCTCTTGAGCCATAACTCAGCTCTGGGAGGCCACAATTCATCGTGAACTGAGTTCTGATTTCACTGTCTGTGTCTAAGGAACAGATTAATTAAAATGCAGGAATAACAAAGACAGCTTCCTTTGTTATACCATAGATAAACCTTTCTCAGTCTAGGGTTTTGTTATTTGGTTTTGTTTTGTTTTTAAATAACAAGGCATTTCAGTAAAATGTGAATGTCATATAATGGAAACTGCAAACATTTTCTTTATTGGAAGCAGGAAGTTGTCCCTGGCTATGGGTAACACCAAGACTTTAGTGTACCGAAAAGTGCTAGAATAAGTGGTGGTACCGTTTTCTAATTAAACAGCTCCTGATAAATGTTACCCAGTGTATATTTTTGTGCTCTAAGTGATCATGTTTTAAAAAGAAGAAAAAAACATGAAATTTCAACTCGATAAACCTTTTCTCGGTGTTTTATAGGCCAGATATTGGGTCTTAATTCCTGTGGTTTTGCCAATAAATCAATGTAATTTTTATTGTCCTTGTGTGGGAAATAGGAAGAAAAAGGGAAGATAGTATCAGGAATCATGTTTCAAGGCTTGAAGGAAACTGCAATTTTTTGGCTAAGATTTAGTTGAGCTAGAACATTGAAGTTTTCTTGTTTTGCTTGCAATCTGTTATGGCAACACTTTTTCCCGCTCACTTTCATTTATCATTTGGTAAACATATACTTCGTTTTTTCAAATGAATGAGGTAACTCCTGGGGGAGTGGAGCTAATGGTAATACTTTTTCTTATATAAAAATATGTCGTTTAATTAGCTAAAAAGTCACATTGTGTGCATGTGTATATACATATATAACTGAATGATATACTAGAAAATGGACTTTTGAAAACTTCTGTGATGAAAGGGACATCATTTCCAATCATGTTTGTACATTATATATGTGCAAGAATAAACATTTTTCCCAGCTGGAACTTAGGAGATTTTGAGAACCTAGGAAAAGAAAGAAAATTAGTGGGAAATATTTCAGCATATTAATTCTCACAATTTTTTCAGCTTGCCAAGAAAACAACACTGAAAGGTCATCTCAGAACTGGGACGATGGAGATGGCCTCACTTGAGCCAATTTAGAGGTAACACTATAAGAAACAGCAATGACTGCACCTGATCGCTTATTCATGCGCTATAGAAGACATTTAACTATTCTTTCTGAATAGACTCGTTTAGCATTAATTGCTTAGCACTGGTAACTAAAGCACTTGAAGCTCTAGGCTGTAAGGGCAGACCGAAAGTAAAGGAATTTCAGAGAATTCTAAATTTTAGAGAATTTAGAGAATTAGAGAATTTTCTCAAATTCCTTTGAGAAAAGTAATGCTGACAACACAGAACTAGCTGAATCCAGCCGATGCAAGTGAAATGAAGAAGATAAGGACAAGATGAAGGAGATGAAGGAGACAATTCCAAGAGAATAAGGTAACTTCAGAAGGCCAGCTCAGCAACAGTGAAAACCAATAAGAAATCAAGAGGCTACTGACCAGAATTAAGTGACTGAATGCATGGATTGAGTAATGGGTGGTACAGGTATAACTGAGGGCATGATCTACGGTAGGGGTCCCTCCAGGGTTTTAAAACCCTCTAGGTTTTAGCATTTCTGTTGCAGAAGGCAGCCAGCACCTGTTTGCATTTATGTGAAAAAGTCGACAACTAACAGAGACCCTCCTGCCCCAAGGGTTCACTGGCTCTCCTACGATATTCTCCAGTTTGTTTAAAGATCACCTAAAAGACATCATGCAGATTTTTAGGCACACTATGATACTGCAGACCCTGGATATTGGGGGAGAAGCTACCGAGGCAGAGGGAGTGGGGCTTATACAGCGGGGTCCGGAGAGAGGAAAGGATTCCCAAAGTACAAAAGGAGCTTCTGCCCCTGCACTGAACCGGCTGCTGAATTATTCCCGGTCCGTAGAGCTCTGAGAGCGAGAAAAGGCAGCGGCGGGCGCAGCTCTGCCCGCAGAGCGTGGCCACAGCGCCGCCCCGCGGCTCAGCAGTGCATCCCGGGCGGGAATTCCGTGGGAATGCAGCACGGAGCGGCCCCGGCACCGAGGGCGGCAGCGCATCGCCCCCGGGCACCCCTCGGCCCCGAGTGTGCCGCAGGGAGAATAGCTGATTCTGAAGGAACAGGCTACCCAGGCGTTGTCCCCACAAACGGCACAGCACTATGGTTTAAGATCATTTAATGATCTCAAGTGAGAATAATATTATTTAAAAAAGATGTAGTGTTTTGAATCCAGCAACTTGACTGCCTGCTCCTCAGGATGATGAGCCCAGCCATGATTGTACTAGGGCTGTGTTTCACTCCAATTGCACAAAGGAAGATCTGCTGGATCAGCCTCTAAAGATCTCAAATCTAACCCTTATCACCGACAGATCTTTATGCTATGTGAATGGAAAATGATATGTGAGCTATGCAGTGGTGAGAAACCTGGAGGTACCTGAAACAGAACCTCTACAAGGTTTGAGGAATTAACTGTGTTAGCAAGAGCAGCAGTGGGGACATCAGAAGGTTTTTTTTCTTATTCGAAGTAAGTTTGGGAGTGTGTCATGCAATGGGTATGCTATGGAAAGAATGAAGGTTCCTTACGTCAGCAAGAAAGTATATTTCTAGCGGAACAGAAATCTGAATGCTGTTGGAAGCTATTCAGCTTCCAAGGGAAATTGCTGTAGTGCACTGTCCTGCTCAAATCAAAGGATCCAGCAAAAGCAGAACAAATAATGAGTTGGCAGATGAAGCGACTAAAGCTACTGTCCAACAACCTATAATGAGTGTGCCATCATAATAACTCCCTCTGCTGACAGTTGACTAGAGATAAATAATCCATCCCAAATATATGCAGAGGTTACTCAGGAAGAATGGGCTCAATGGTGAAGTTGGGAGGCTGTGAAAGATGAAACTGGAATCTGGACTATTGGGAGATAACCTATTCTACAAGAAAGTATTTAATGACTTGGCTAGGTGGTTTCATGGTAAAATACACAGAGAGGTGGTAGCAATTGTCAACCAGATTGAAAAATGTGGGCAGTCCCTGGAATATATCTGGCAATAAAAGGATTGTGAGTTCCTGTCCCACATGTTGGAAGCTTTCCAATGAAAAACACAAATGAAGTTTGAAGGATGATCATAATAATCTTTCCCATTTTCAAAGACTGCAAAGTGGTTATGCTGACATGCCTCTTTTGTGCACTGGTAATTATGGATCAGCTCTCAGAATGGGCAGAAGCTTTTCCTACCAGGAAAACTGCTGCTGTGGGAGTGGTTAAAGCATCCTTACCAGATATGGAGCCCCTGAAAACACAGAACCTGCTAGAGGTTCTCATTTTCCAGCAGGAATACTAAACAACATCTATACAACTTAAGGAACACAGTGACAACTACACATTCAGCATCATTCACAGTCCTCAGGGGGAAAGAATGAACAGGACTCTCAAAACCAAAATTGCTTGAATTTGTAGTCAGGTAGGTGTGAAATGGCCTTTAGGAATAGAGCTATGGGATATTAGAAATACCTAGTGCTGCTCACTAGGGTTGCCACCAGCAGAAATAGCGCTTGGCAGGCACTTAGCTGTATCTGCCACCTCTGTCCCTGCTAAGGCCACCCTCTTAGATGGAGAGGAACGGGTTACCAAATTTATACCTGGGACACAAATATATCTACAAGAAAAAAAGGCACGAGGCAGATGGTTTCAACAAGTTTTTTTATTGGATTGTCTTCCGCATCTTAAGATACTAGAATAATTAGTCCAGATTGGGTATTAAACTCTTCCTTGTATAGATGTTTTGGTTCCTTTTGTTTTCTAGAATGCAAGCACCAAGGAAACAGTTCCAAGAAAATGAGGTAACTTAAGAAGCCCAGCAACAGTGAAAACCAGTAAGAAATCAAGAGAGCACTGACCAGAATTAAGTGACTGGATGTGTGGATTGGTGATGGGTGGTACAGGTATATCTGAGGGATGTGATCTGGGGTAGGGGTCCCTCTCTGGAGGCACACAGCTGTAACTAGAGAACTAACAAGAGAGGAGTTGGAAACCTTCACTTGGACTTTATGTTAATGAGTGGGATCCTAGGGTTGGACCCTGTTATAATGCCCAGTGTATGTAAATCCATAACACCTGTCAGCTTACACTGGTATAGATAGTGCCACAAGGAAAGGAAAAGAAACTTTACTTCTAAAAAAACCACCCACACTATTGATTAGACTGATATAATTACATCAATAATAAAAAAATGATCAGACCTTTAATTAGCCCAGTGGTACTAAAGCCCATGTGTACTTTTAGAGCCTGTTCTGCTTTTCCAAGTCAGGTTTTCTGTCTGTGTTCTGTAACTGCAGCTCTCACCTACAGAAATTTGGCAATTTGTACCATCTAAAGTTGGTTGCTCTGGAAACTGGCTACAATTTCTTCCAGTTTCACAGCAAGAGCTGCTGAACTCCAAGGCAAAGAAGCGTATTCACTTACAAGCTCTATTCACTTGTTTCCCCAGGCCAATGAACTTGCCACAGGAGTGACAGATTATTTTTCTCTTTCTTACTCACTCTGTGAGGCCAAACCCAGGAGGAGCTTGTGACTGACTTGAGAAAACACTGAAGCCTTGAAATATCTTTCAAAAAAAGAAGCTGAAATAGAAAATCTCTCACAGGCCAGAACAGTATAAGACAATATCAGCCCGACTATCAAAGGGGGCTATAGAGGGGATCTATAGAGGGTTACAGAACGGGGATAATTTTCCTAAAGAGAGCCCTTCTGTCTTGTTTCTCCCTTCTTCTTCCCAAACCTATGACTACTGACAACATCCTACTTTTCTGCAATGACTTTTGAGTATTACTTACATATTGTTGCTTGCTACTTTATCAGTCTGGTACTAGTCACTCAATTCATGATCTTCTGAGCTCCTTCCTTCACCACACCATTCATCAGTCTGGAATATCTCAGGCACCCAAAAAACACATCCTGCTAGCACAGGACATTGCAGTGGGCGTTTTAACACCCAGGAAAGCACAGCGTTTCTTACCAGCTTTTCCTGCTTGTGTCAGGCTGCGTGAGGTGAGGCTGTCAAGAAGCGTCCGTTTGCTATCTCCTCTCTCCCTCAGGGACCTGACACACAGACTGATGGCTCTGAGTGTGTGGTACCCGGCCCTGTCTCAGGAAGGTGTGAATTACCTCCCCTGTGCCACATGGCCAGCCGTGTGCCTGGGCTGCTGGCATATGGCAAGGCACCACTCCAGCTTCTGCTCTGCTAACTTGCTGCTTTATTAGCATACAGGGGAGGAAAGAAAAGGCATGGGGAATGTCAGGAAACTCTCTTGTCTAATACGTGTCTCTGTCCAAGCTATCTCCTCAGCAGATGCCTTAAACTGCAGGGACTCTTCCTTCTCTTTATAGAGTATGACAGACCAGGAACTCTGCGGCAGGGATGAGGTCAACCGGCCCCATGCATTCAGAAAATAAAAATGAATGTTCAGGAGCTATTGTATTGTTTCAGTTTTCTGTCAGGTGGTACTGGTTGCTCTGTATCAGCTTATAACCTACTACCACTCTGCTGAAGTCATGCTTTTATTAATCTATTTGGAAGTTGCTTTGACAGCTTAAATACACTTAGTAAGTCCTTTAATTAATGGGTATTTCAGCAAACATAAGCTTCCACAAAACACAAGATTACTTGTTTGAGGCCTCAGTATAACTGCTGTGCCAGCAGAGCATTACAGAAACCATTGATACCACATATTTGATAAAAGTACTAAGATTACACTGCCCATATGGACTTGATGTAAAATTCTTTATGTCTTACTTGCACCAGAAGTATACATATAAATCAGAGCTAGAGAAAACATTCTGCCTTACCATCATCTCTTCCTGCAGTAACTTCGTTTACATAGGAGTGGGACAGCTAAACGGTAACATCTTTCAGTTATTGGTTTAACAATTTTTTAAAGTTAGCTAAAGGAAATAGAAGGTTTTTCCTCTAGCTAGAACACTCAGGGTACCCTGGTGAGATAATGACAAGGCAAAACAGGCAGCCACAAGAGAGCTTTCAGAGCTCTAGCTGTCTAAAGTATCTTTTTAAGACACCGAGGTATTTTTGGGGTCCAAACTCTGCTTGAGCTCCTGTGGGGGTGCAGCATCAGTAGATTTAAGCATTGAGAGTTCATGCAGAGCACATTGGAGGCTGCAGAAGAAAACCAGCCCCAGCGCATGTCCCACAGGCAAACATGAACCATTAAGCGTTGGCAGAGGCTCTCCAGGGAAGTGGTAGAGTCACCACCTCTGGAGTGTTCACAAACTGAGTGGATGTGGCACTTTGCTACATGGCTTAGTGGGCACGGTGGCATTAGGTTTTATGATTCTATGAAGGCAGCAAGGAAGGCACAAGTGCCATGTTCCATCCTGGGGAGACCTGGCGAGACAGTGGGCTGAGTGTGTGAGAACTGGGTTGCTAAACACAGGGAAACAAAAGCACTTCACAGCTATGATGAAAATGAACTAACAATATTCTTGCTGTCCCCCAATTCAGTGCTCCTCATGATCTGGTGGAATCAGAAATTGCCAGAACTCCTGCCTCATGCAGATTCAGACAAGATGATGCTGAGCTCTATTGTAAGGATCCAGCCTTGATTTTGCTGATGAAATGGGAACAGAAATGCATCATAAAATGCAGAAAGGCCTACCTGGTCTTCACACCCTTCCGGGATGCAAAACCAATGCAAGCTTCCTTTTCATAATATGAGTCTGATTAAAATAGAAAAAGTGAGAGCATGCCAACCTTTGTTCAGTTCCTTTTTTCAGCCTTCCTTACAAAGAACCGTCATAAAATTGTTTTTATTTTTCAGATGTCACATTAACTCCAAAGCTGTGTCTCCTCACATGAGTGAGGAAACAGAACCGTACCATCTCTTCTCCCCCAAACTTCCCCCTCTGCTCCCAAGGGCATGAGACAAACAGTGCATTGCAAGGGAAGTCTCATACATAATTGATATGCTCTGTATGCTTATGCTTATAATTACATTGTCACAGCTCTTCTTCAGTAATGCATTAAAACAAGAGAAAAGCCCTCCAGGGATGGGGGGCTTCAATTATTTACACAGATCAAAGAATAAAGAGTTTGTTATTCTCACATAACTAGCAAGTGGTTAGAGGGGGCACTCAACTCCACAGACAAATTTCCCTGAGTAGCTGAGTAAATTGGTGTTTCCTATCATGGCAGTGACACTGGTTCATTCCATATTGTATGAGACACAGAAACTAAGCCTCATCCAGAGCTGGCAGGTGAAAGTTACCTGTCCTCCCACCAGTATAGATTCCACTGTCTTATCTTTCGGGTGCTTTTCCCCTCTCCCTGCCTGCTAAGTGCAAACAGCTATGAGGGATTTAGAAATCTCAAGTAACTGAAAACAGACACAGGCTTTGGAGTTCATGGCAGATATAATTTAACAAAAATTCAAAATATATTTTTCTGACATATTTTTTAAAATAGTTTTAAAAAATATTTGCCCAGATCAAGTTAAAATTATTTAAAAGCATAATTATCATGGAGCAATCTTCAAAAGTGACATTTCAAAACATCGTCTTTTCCATTACAGCAAAGATCATGGTTCTAATATGTTTTCAAATACAAGCTTTACTTCAAATATTAATTAGGAAAACACTGAGTAGCAACACATACTCCTCAAAAACTTACACATCTCTCAAGGTCAGTCCTGGCCCATTACCACCTTTTTTTTTGCACATTCAAAATATATTAACACAGGACTAAGGGAATTAAACCTGGTGGAGAACAGAACAGAGAAATATTATCAGAGGGGAAAGAAAATTGGGACATTTCCATAACCAGACTTGTAGACTTACTGGTAACACTATCCGTATTTGCTGCCTTTCACACTGAGCTGGAGGCAGTAAAAGCCAAACCTCCCACTGCCACCAGCTCAGACTGTACTCGCACTGTATATAGCTGACCTTCCCCTGTCCTTCAAAGACATTAAAATTCAAATCAACTTTTATCATTGAAGTATGCCCACAGTGAATTCTACCCAGTAACTTTTGCCCATCTCACAAAATGGAGTAATTATCAGAGCTATGCGAAAACTAATTAACTTCTATTAATATAGAGATTTAAGGAAAAAATAAGTAAGAACATCAAAAACCAAGATCCAAGACAGGATTAAACAGTAATGAACCAGATGTTAACTGAGCACTTTAAATCAACTTTTTTTTTGTGCCTGCACAACCAATGCAGAGGCAACATCCTTATACAATCTGTCTTCCAGCTGGGCTCCTCCATAAGCATTGACAGCCTTGATGAGGCTAATCCTTGCTTCTGTCACACTGAATGATCTTGCTGCTATCTAATTTAATTTTATTGATTTCTTCTTCTTGGGTTGCTTTCGGGACACAGCGCCTAGAGCTGAAATGCCCACTGATGTCTGAGGCAGGAGTAGTTTTCCAGACTGTGTTGGGTACTTGGTTTTCATAAGAACTTTAAACAGTGGCTGAGACAACATATGCTTCAGTTGTTTTTTCATCCCCTTCAGCATCTTTTGCTTCTGGCTTTCTTCTTGCTCATCAGCTTTTCTTCCTTGGGGCAGAAATCAAAGGTACAGAATCTTACAAGAAGAGAAAAACTTGCATTGCAGACCTTTGTAATGATAGGGGCAGATGCTAACCCCAGCTTTCTCTCTCTAACAAGGTCACCCAACTCCCAGTTTTCCAGTCATCTCTAACATTTTCACATCACCCAGGCTATTCAAATGTAACAAAGTCGAGAAGAATCCTAACCACTGAGTAACCGTAGTTAAGGCTGGAAGTGAAGAGAAAAATGAAATCAAGGTTGCTGTAAGGCAAAATTGAAAGCACATTACTAAATCCTTTGTAACTGTGTAAGAGGCACTTCATTTATAGGAGGAATGACTGAGAGTTTAATTGGTCTCCAACAAGCTACACAAGAATTAGAGACTGAATACATTAAAAAGCATAAATCTGGCAAGTTTCTATATGGCAATTATGAAATGTTTCACTTGAGAGTCACAACTTACTTGGACTGGATGTGCTGTTTGGAAACGCATTCCAAAGCACAGCATATTCAGATTATGTCAAAACAAGACAGCAGAGTGCTAATTATCTGAAAGCACTCTTGATCAATTTAGACAGAGATAGTTAGTGTTTGCTTGCAAAGTGGTTGAAAACCAGCTAGTCCAGCCATGAATAAAGAAATACATTAATCTAAACATGTTTCAAAATTAAGGTATTGGCATATTTAGCAACTAACAGGTTAGAGGCAGATTAATCTTCAATGACCCCTGCAGCAACCCTATTCAGCCTGCCTTCAAAGAACTGGTAAGAAATCATACTTTCAGCTCCTACAATATGAACATGATGTGGCATTTTATAGTGCATCTAAGCTTTGCAAAACTTCATGGCATTGAACTAATAGCCACTTGCAATTATACAGCCCTATACATTCTCTCAAGTCACAGCCTGCAAAATACTTAATTTTAAAAATATAAGAAATTATTTACTTCTAACAAACCACCAAAAGCCTTATCAACTTGAATATACATATTGGCCATTTAGCCCACACAACTCAACCTACTTAAGGCTCACATAATATTTGGTGTTCCCTCGCACTTCCTGGGTGTTCCCACACAGAGCTGTCAAGCTCCTGTCCTGATGCCTGACTACAAGGGAGTGGGAGAGAGGAGCAGAAGTGTGGAAACAGCCTTCTCTACAACAAGAGGGGACAAGACTCAATCAGGACATGCTGGGCTGCTTAGATTACTCTGGAATGCTTGCCAGAAGCTCAACAGTTCCTGTCCTACAACATGGAGACTTGCCTGTGACTTGCCAGAGCTGTCACAGCTCACTCCCTCAGCTCCAGCACTGTCTGCTCCATGATCATCCTGAAAGCACCACTAACACCATGCATCAACACTCCTTTCCCTTCCCCCGCCACTTCTGCCCTGCAGCTTTTGAAGTTTCTCTGCCGTGGTGAGGCTTCTGGACACCAGCACTATGGGACCTACTGAGCATAACAATGGAAAAACATTTTCTACTTGCCCATCAACATATCATCATCAAGGTCAATCTCAAGAGCCTCTGCAGCTTGCTGGAGCCAGGAGTTGTGTTGCTTTGCCCGACTGTTGAAAAATTCTGCCTTCTCAATCTGCCTTGCCAAGTTCATCCGCTCCTGCAAAAAAAGTACATTTAGACATTACGATCAGGTTTAAATGTGGGGTACTTAAGCAGAACAAGTGTTGGAGAGCATGCACTACAATGCAGCTGGGGTGCAGAGACACTTTTGTTCCCTATCCATACCCCAGGAGATCCGCCATATAAAAGACACCATCATTCGCTAGTGCTTTCTCTCTTCAGGCCCATGATAAAATCTGACTTCTAAAACATCTCAACTACGAAACATACCTGAATGTTAACTCAACCTTCTGTGAACAAATCATTATAAACACTTGGAAGACATCAAGAACAAACCACGATTCAGACATCAATCATTTCCAAGTCACACATTTATACAGTACAGCTTGATCTCAGAGTTATTAGCCTCAGCAGTAAGGGGCAGCCACTACTTTCATCCTACTCTGAAGAAAGTAAACTGCTGCAGGCTGGATGGAAGAAACAGCTTGTGTTTTCAGGAATGCACCTGGATCTTGTTTAGGCACAGGACAGAATGTCCTGTCCTTCTTCCCAGCTGCACACAGGTGGAATAAAGATTTCCAGCAAACTTAACCTGACCTGCACGCATCCAGCTGGGGCAAAAAAATAACTAATTCACTGTGGAAAGAAAATCTGCACTAACAGTAAATATGAACCAACCAGAAGCAAGTTCTGCTCTTTGGAATGTCCCTGCAGTTGCATAAAACAAACCTTGTGCAGGAAACTGAATAGTCTGGGGCTACATAGCAATGGCACCAGACAGGACTGCCAGGATAATTAGAGAGAGAGAGAAGAAATTACGCTTGCAGTGGACTACTCAGTCATTTCTTAGATCATTACAAGAAATTTCAGGTAAGTTTTTCCATCTCTGTAAAATTTAAGTCCTCTGTAAGTCTATCCTGGTTCAAGAATTCTATTCCTCTCAAGTGTGAAACCCCTTCAGGCTTTTCCTGAACTTGAATGAAGGCATGCAAAAGGAGGGAATGAGTGTGCCAAAGGGACAGACATAAAGAACCAGCAGCACTATTAGTCCCAACTACAGCGACTTTGTGATTGAACCCAGGACAAAGCATAAATAAGGCCTGACTGTTCCAAGGGCTTATGAGGCTGGAGTCCTGCAATTACAATTACAAAGACATCTCTTCTGGGGAGAGGAGCACTACGACAGGTAGGAGAGATCATTGTGAGATGGTGACAGGAAAATGGAAGTGTATTTATTTATTTGCTCATTAATTGACAGAGCATAAGAGCCAAGAATTGCTCATCAAGAAACACAGAAGGAACCTCTGAAGAAACACTCTGAAATAACAGATTTTTTTCAGTAACTAGAAACATTTAGTGGGTGGAAGGGGGCATTGGGGGAGATAACAGTGGAAATCAGATTCTCTTTGCTACTACCAAGAGAGGGAAAAAAAAAAATCTGTGGAAGTATTTATTTGATTTTCTTTCCTCTTCCAGAATGCTGCATCTCCTGAAAAAAATACTCTATTTGCAGCAAGCCTGGGTTTTGAAACTTGCTGTCATTAATTCCAAGGCGAGGATACTGCTGCTGCCACTGGGGGAGACCCTGGGCTCAGTCCAAGCCAATTAGGTAAGCCTGAATCAGAACAACATGAGGAAGATACCTGCTGTATTATCTGATTGCTTGCATTTTTCTCTGTTCTCAATGACTGTGCAATATTCAGACATTTCAACTCCAGCTGGATTCCTTTAAAATCCAGTATTTAAATATGTCCCATTTGAACATGACTGACATCATCCAAACTGTTAACAGAATGTTGAGACATGAAATAGTTGCTTATTCAAGAAGTAGAAAATCTGTAGTGACTGGATGCTGTCTTAAACATTGTTTTGTAAATCCTAAACATTGTCTATCTTGTGAGTTAGTGAATAATCCTCCTTAAAATGGGCAATAACCTAGAAAAGGAAAACACACTCAGTTTGACAGGGTTCAGTGGCAGCTGTGGCCTCACAGTACAGGAACTTTTAGAAAAGCAGACAACTCACTACAGCAGATAAGAGGCAGGTAAAGATCACTGAACATCCCTGGACCTGTCTGTTCCTAACCTAGGAGGCTTTAAACTTTGCACTTAGCAGAGCCATCCCAGCTCCACAGCCACAAAACATACTTGCTTCCCTATACTGTTTCTGGAAAAACTTAAGTGATGTTTATGTTTGAACACCTTTCTTGGGCCACTTATTGAGGAGAAATCATAAATATTGCTTAAAAAATTATGAAGTGTGATTAATTTAATTTTCAAATTCAGATCCTCAAGAGTAAGTTTCATCTGAAACCTGGAAAGAAAATGACAGGCAACATCATATCAGTAATAAGTAAGCAAGCAACTACTCAGGCTGCAAAAAGACTGTAGTTTCTTTACCTTGATAGAAGTCATGCACTTGGTATCAACTGGGAAAAATGGCAGCTCTTCACTCTTCTCCAATGTTTTATAGATTTTCCGAAAATTGATCAAGTCCTCGGGGCCAATCAGCAACAGGCTGAGGCCTTCGTTGGCAGCTCGCGCTGTTCGGCCACTTCTGTGCACGTACAGCTCAGAAGTACGAGGGACCTGCAAGAATTCAGAGAAGCCATGAAGCAGGCCAGGGACAGCTACCAGCAGCCTGGCACGCTTCGGACAAGAGGTTGCCAAAGGATATCAGGTTCTATACTCACATGGTACATTGCATGTAGCACAGACAAAAGTAATGTAAAAGATGATGTCTTGACACACTTTTTGTTCTCTGATCCAGCATTTTTCCTTGCGTAATCTTTTGTGAGTCTCTCCTAACTTCTGACCCTCTGTTATTCCATTTGCAAAGCAGAAAAACATTTTATGTGTCCTCAGAGGGGAGTTATAAGGCTGAGTCATTTGACACCTTTGGGTATCAAAGTTAAGCAAAAAGCAAGGAGGATCATATCTATTATGTCATTTCTGATATATAATCACACATTCATAAAGTGCTACCTACTGCAGTCAGTCACTGCAGAAATAAGACCTTTAAGTACAAAGCACAAAGGAGAGTTGAATGATTTCATCTTTATACTTGGGACTATACTATACCCAGGACCGAGAACTACAGCTTTACAGTGTTCAGGATTTGGATTAGCAAAAACTTATTTAAAAATCAAAATGGTAAAAGTAAAAACACCAAAAATACTTAACCTGGTAGTGGATGACATGCTGGACATTGGGAATATCAAGTCCACGAGCTGCAACATCTGTTGTCAGGAGGACAGAACTGAGAAAGTGACAGAATTTAATGAACATAAAATTGAAGAGTAAATCATCTGCCAAGGAACATAAAATACAGCAATCTAGAATTCTACCACAGCAGTTTAAGAAACAGATTTATACTATATTATCTGCTGAAAATATGCATTCTGTTTGCCCTTACAGAAATGATACCCAATCTACCTCAAGGGCAGTCTTGAAACAATAATTCTTAAAGTACAGTTAAAAAATGCAAATGTTGCCTTCAGCAGGTCTATTCTGTTTCCAATAAACAAATTCACTACCTTTCTGGATCCTGTTTTCCTATGTTTTTCTTCTCTTTCAGTTCACAAGAATGCCAGAACAAATTGCTCCAATGAGGAAGGGAGGTATGTGCCCCTGCATTACACTTTTCAGTGCACTGTCCAGGTTTTAAAATATTTCTTTAGCTTGATATGACCACAGCATTAAAAACACAGTTGATCCTCTGGCAGTACAGACATGTTATTGAAAGTTTTACCAGCTGCTATTATAATGTGATAATAATTACATTATTAACATTATCTATTTAAATAAGTTTTTGGGGGGTGAAATATCTTCTACCAACTTGCACTTAAATAAGCTGTCTCAGTAAATTAAAAGCTAGAAATACAAAGGGGGAGTTCAGCTCTAACAATTACTATTTCTCCTTATCCCTAGACAAGATGAACTACTAAAGTTGTTTATTCATATACACAGTCTACTACAGAGACAAAAGTCTCCCTAGGATATGGAACAATTTATTTTAAAAACATCTCCCAGCAACTGAAATGAAATCCTTTAAGGTAATGGAAATTTGTTAAGATTTTGTGGCATCTGACTGGATACACTATTGCTACAAGGTTCAAAGCAGAAATAACAAGAGAAAATTGTACAGCTTGCAATCTGCAGAAGTCTGTGAGAGATGGTCTCATAGATTTCTTTCTTGGCTTGAAAATCTGCAGTCTCTGGGAACACCTCACCTGACCTACACAAATGTTATCAATATATTTGCCAAGGGATGATGCAGGTCCATCACGGAAATTCAACCTCTACTCTCCCTGCCTGAATCTATTAACAAGATACAAATTCCAAGACAGCATGCAGCAGTTCACAGCAGGACTAAATTGTGAGGGTTCTGGAGAATGGAGTACTGAGGTCAAAAATCTCCTCCTAAAGGCAAATGCAAAGATACCCCAAAACAATGTTTCCTAAAATGGCAGGACAAGTCTGCCTGAGTAAGCCCTGGCTGCCCACTACTGCTGAAACACACAACTACCCTTTCTTTTGCATTGCTCAAAGATACTTTGACCCACAGGATGCTAATTTATGTAACTAAACCTGCAAATGAGCAATGAGTGGTTAGTTTTCCGATGGATTAGGGAGATTCAGTAACTTACAGAGGATCAAATGAGCTGCAGAGACAGGACACGGGCAGAGGTGTGACGGACAGTTCTAAAAACACGTCTGAAAACAGGGCAAGTGACAGCTCCTTCAGCAGCAATGACCTCCCACACCATAGTATAACTCAGGCTCCAGTGGACTTCAGGAGGTCTCTAGTGAAACCTCCTATTCAAAGGAGGATGAGCTGCAAGACTGAACCAGGCTGCTCAGGGCTTTTACCCAAATGAGCCTCAAAGAACTCCAAGAACAAGCAGCCTGTTCCCGTGCTCAACTATCCTCATAGAAGAAAAGCCCTTTCTCACATTCAGCCTGAGCCTCTTATTTCAATTTGTACCCATTACCCCTCTTCCTCCCATTACGCACCACTCTGAAAAGCCTGGCTCCATCTTCTTGATAACCTCCTTTTATGATATCAGAGGGCTACCATTAGGTCCCCACAAAATACTCCTCCCAGGTAATACAAACACCCAGTGCTTTCAGCCTCTCCTCTGGCAGAGACAGTGCTTCTTGAACATCTTGGTGGCCTTCTACGGAACTTGCTCCAGTTCATCACCTTAACTAGCTTGTGAAACCTCATCTTCAACTGTTAATATCTTGGGCTCATGAACAGGGGACTCACAACCTCAGCTAACTTCCCCAACCTGCTCCTACTCTAACACAGTTGTTTCCCCTCCCCACTACCCTCTAGGCAATTTCTTTTTTTCTCTACTAGGAAGCTGAAGATCAACTTACCTCTCTCGCTCAGCAAACCTTTCCAGGTTTTTCAGCCTTTGCTTTTGGTGCATGTTGGCGTGCAAAGGAAGAGGATCACAATTTAAGATCGTGAGGAGAGAACTGAGGCGTTTTACACAGTCTATGCTGTTTGCAAAGACCATGGTCCTTCCTGGATACTGGAGAAGAAAGTAATAGAGATAATAGTCTTTCTCATTTGTGTTACAGTGGATTCTGGTTTCTGTCAGAGTCTCAACAGTAGCCTCTTTCCTTGTTAAGTCTATTACTTTGGGTTTGCCCTTTATTCCTACTTTTTCCATTAACAATTCTAGTTTGGTCTTCTTGTCCATCTTTTTAGCATTCTTTTTCTGTAAAACTCTTGTGGGAATCTGATGGACTAAAGTCAAAGTGGCAGAAAAAACAAAAGTCTGTCGTTGAGGGTTATACTGTGAATCATTTAAGACTTCCAGCAATTGAGACAGCTCCAAGAAGTGACCTTTCTCAACCATTCGGTCTGCTTCATCAATCACAAGGCACCTGTCGAGTGGAAAACACACAGTAAAAATACATTAGTGCAGCTAAACACAAACTTGACATATTTAAGAACAACCTTTCCTCCTAAACACATAAAGGATGTTATGCACATAAAGCTGAAAAGAACCAGGTATGCTCTAGCAGCTACAGCACCCTTCTGCATTTCTTTTTGAAAAATCAGTTTTTTACAACTGTCTTTAACTGACATTTACCTCCATCGAAACAACCAATGTGCATTTCAACAAAACACTGACACAGAAATACGTGACCTCATGTAGTCTAAATTATTTAATCTGTTAGTAGACCTAATCAGTATGCAGGGCTGCCCAGTTCAGTATCCAGGTATTTGAAAAGGCACCTTTACCTGAGCTGACGAAGATTTGAAAGATGTGGGTGTCTCTCTTTAACTAACTCCCACAGACGGCCTGGGGTTGCAATTACAATTTCTGGCTTTCGATTCAATACACGTTCTTGTTTCTGTGCAGCCATGCCTCCAACTAGAATTGCAGTCTTAATGCCTAAAACATATAAATAACAGATTTTATTTCACTAATTTATCAGGGATTGTATATATATATATATATATATGGAAACTTCGGGGGTTTTATGTAACGCTGAGTATAAAGCAATGCACTTAATTTTACAGAAAAATCCTCGTTATAGTTCGATACCAAGAATTACTGCACCTGTCTTTCAACAGAATGAAGAATCACATCCATAGCTGTTAGCTTTGTTTACAGGTATTTCAAAATCTCATGTTTTCTCAATTTTATTTGTGTGAACAAGCATATTCCTGTTAAGAATAACCAGAAGGTCCCTTCAAAAGTAAGACTGAGAAATGCTTATCTTGCTAAATAACCACTCATTTACTATGGAATAATGCTATCAAGTATGGTCCCACCTGATTAATGATTCTTGCACAGTAGCACAGACCTCGTTAGATTTAAGTAGTCTGCTGAGGTACTAAAAGGAGTTTATCTTTGGAAACAGACTTCATACATGGCTTATTTCACCCTACTTCTTCAAAGAATACATTGGTCCATGATAAATTCAATGCTACTGCGCAAGACCCTTCCAGTATTCAAGCTCCCACTGATCTCTCTTCCACACTACTTGTGGAACACTATGCTTGCAGGTGCAGCTTTTTTTCCCAAAGTGAGTCTGAGGCAAGAGTCAACATCAAAACATTTCCTCTCCTGCTGCAGCAACTATATTATCACATGAACAGCAGATTTTTATACATAAATAGCACTGCTCTTATCAGAACAGTACGACATAAATTGATTATTTCAGCCTAGCAGTTAAAATAAGCCTTGTAATCAGATGCAGACTGATGAGCACAGCAGGACATACAGACGCAAAAGGAAGATGAGCTTAAAAGTAGTGCATTGCACTACTTATCCACTTTAATAAATAAACAATTACTGGTACTGGAGAAGTGGAGAGAATTGGGAAAAAATTGCCATCTTCAACAGTTTCATGTCCTCATTCACTTAACAGATGTACGGACTTCTGGCTTGGAAAGGAAAGGATGACAGGGGAATTGCTTTTGTGAGATATGTTACTCAGTAACACTTCCATGGCTCCAATGCAGCAGGAGGTAAGTCAGACAATCCAGCAATGCCTACTACACAAAGTATTTATGGCCATAACTTCTTTTTCTTTTTAATAGATAAAACAAAGTTATACATATACAGTATATATGACGATTGATATACCAACCAAAAATGAAATTATTATATATATAATCAAAATTTGATATATAATGAAATTATTGTTTATGTATAGCCTATATTATCCAAAACTAGAAAAAAATTAGCTGTGGCCAGGTATCTAGTACTGGTTCTGTGTTGTGAGAACATGAATCGATACCTATTTGAAGGAAGACACATATCAAAGCAAAATAGCTCACATTAACCGTTTACTTCCACATGCTTTTCACTGAAGAATCTGCATGCATTTCTCACACAACAGTGACTACAAACTCTAAACATTCAAAAGCTACACCAATTTTATGATTTTATGGAAGAAAGTGCAGCACACATTCTGGGTCAACATCAATGCCAAGATCCAAACACAGTATAAACTGTGCAGGATCTACATACCTGTAAACTTTGCAACTGCATCAATGTGGTGCTTTACTTGTACAGCTAATTCTCGTGTAGGAGTAAGGACCAGTCCTAAAAGAGGTCTCTTTTTATGGGAGCCAACAGTATGTGTCTCGTCATCGAAATCAAATTCAACATTTTCCAGCACCTTCACACAGCCTGTTGTGAAAGATGCATCATCTTCATCTCCGCTATCTCCAACCTGCTGATGGGTTACTTTTTCTGCTTCATCCTCATTTTCCCATCTTGTTTCATCATGATGCTGATGGGACTCTTTAGAAACACTGTCATTTCTGGTTGTTGAGTTATTTGATTTTTGCCACTGCAGCACAGAGTGAATCATTGGAATTGCAAATGCAAGCGTTTTGCCGCTTCCTAAAAAAACAAACAAGAATAATAACACAGACTGACAAGTCATTTATTTGAAAAGATGAGAAAAGCAACAGCCAATCACACACTGTTCTTAAAACATACTGTTGTAACAGATGCAAACTCATGATCTTTAGAAGACCAGAAACTTGCAGCAAAAGCATCTTTTCTCTGCTACCTTTATACATCTCCCTGACGCCACCAATAGCGTATTTCCTGGGGAACAGGTATTTTTCCAATCTCTAGCAGGTCAGGCAGATTTATTTGTTCTGAAAGTGTTTCTTAAGAGCTGCAGTTGCAGTCAAGATATTTTTAAAGAACTGTTTGCCCATAAGGAGAATACATGCCCTAATTGAAAGTTCTAATCAACATTCTCCAAATGAAGGAATAGCAAATGAGGTCAAGGACAAACTGCAACACACTTGAAGCTTCCATCTTCAATTTATAGTCCTGTATTTATAACTTTCTAAGAAACTGTTTTTTGAAATACTCCACTGTCTAATTTCCTGAACTAGCACCAGGTCACGTTTTTATAATCAGAACACATGCATCTAATTTAAAAGAGAGAATTCACTTTGGAGAGATGGGGCTTGTCAAAAGCATATTTAATTGCAAGGGTTCACTGTACCAAACTCCAAGTTACATCTCTGCTACATATTCTCTTCTGAACTATCTGTCAGTAATAAAGACATTAGGAAAAGTCTGGTAGCACATCCAGCCCAGTTAAGCTTCTCATATGTAGCAGTTCACTAATCATGAAATCAGCATCCAGAGTACAAGACACTATTACACCATTCCTGTAATAGGCCACTGCTGGAAAGCAGTCCTCCGGAAATCTCATCTCAATTCCTGTCTGTATCACAAAGCTGTAAAGGTTTGCCAAATTCAGCAGCACAGAATTTTACCTGTTTAGGGGAGAACCTTAATATGATTAAATAAACAGCTAAGTCCAGCGTCATTATCCTGACCAGCACTGCTGCAAAGTCTTGTACCCACTTCTCCACCTATTTACATGTCTGGGAGGTCTTTTATAACTTCTGTCTGCACTTGAAGCAGAAAATGTTTATAACCTGTACTTAGAGCACTTAAACAGTAAGATTCTGTATTACCAGAACATCTGTTTTTAACATGAGAACAATGCCAATCTTGAATTAAACATAACACAATTTGACTGGTGCAAATGTCAGTACTGCACCCAGACAGATTATGGCTGTGATAATCAGGACTATTCTGCAGGCACTAGATTCACAACAAATTAGACAAATTATCACCTCACAGGACATGTTATCTTTATAACACACAGACCACATACAGGTGTGCAAAACCAGAAAGAAAGTGTATCTTGGTACTATAGCTCAAGCCAATTCATGCTCTTTTAAATAGTTTCAGATTGTATAATTTTATATATATTTGGCTCCTTAACCAGAAACTTCACTGGTTCTATACAGTAATGAACTGAAAGGGTTAGACCCACTGCAAAAATAAGCCTTGACATTCCTGCATCAGATCTCCACACAGATCTATTGCCATATCAAAATCCTGCCATACTTCCCAATGTTGCTACCAAAAAAGGAAGATTAATAGTTCTTTAACTTAACACACTCTTCCCTCAGGCTCAATGCTAAGGAATGCTGCAGGATGCAGAAAAAAGAACTTGAGAATTTTAACCTCTCCCAACGGCAGCACCTCCTAACAGGCAGCTGTCCACGTCACCCAGGTTTCTGCAGGAAAACCAATGATGGACAATGGACACTCTGGAAAGACTCTGGATTTTTCTCATGAAAGAATAAATGAGAAAAACACAGTCCTACTACCTCAGGGTTATACAAAATTACAAAGCAACAACACAGCCTGCCACCAACCATGCCTTCCATTCTGCAGCTAGAGAGAAATTTGCTTTTTTGCAGTACAGAAACACTACTTAAATTTTCAGTTTCATTTTCAAAAACACTCCCTGCAGGGCTTTTTAATCTCATTAGGGCTAATAGCATCAACGCAGCTTCTAATTAAAATAAAAATGCAAATGACTGCGTATCTTATTAGTTACTATACCTTCTTGCTTGAGAGCAGTAAATGACTTCACAGAGAAGCAGCGAGATAAAGCAAATGGAAGAGATGTAAACAGTGTAAAAGAAAGCCTTTAAACCAAGGCAGCTTCCAATTGCGCTTCCTATCTAGGTGTTTCAGGGGGAAAACATCTTGCAGTGCTAAAAACAAAACTTCAAAGGTATGAACCACAAACAAAGTTTGAGGGAACATAATGTTCTTTCTGAGACGTCATAGCTTTAAGTAAACAAGGAGCTATAACAAATTTCATGAAGGTTAGCAATGCTAAAAAGCCACGAACTGATCACAAGGTGGATGAGAGACTACCTCTCAAAATCGATGTAACACTCACTTGAAGCACAAGAAGACAGAAGGACTGGTAACAATGTACAGATAAAGCCAGGTGACAGAGCACAAGGTGGGCCCCTTTTTCCTGCAAATATTAGCTGTGCCCCGTGTTTATTCACTGTTCCACATTAGTATGAATTATCTCCACAGGAACCTAGTTTTGTTTGCCTCACCAGGAGCACATGTTTGGCTGCTGCAGAAATGATCTTGTTTGTTTCATTAATTCTGCCTTTTACAGAGTATCACCTTACCATTCCCAGAATTGGAAGCAATTTGAGAAACAGGAAAACAGACTTTTGCCAAAAGCACAAAAACTCATTGAGACTTCAAAGCTCCTCATCCTTTGTAAAGATAGGATGTTCCCATATTTCTATGTTACAAAGTTTTAAAACTTTACTAATATGTTGGATATACAAGAGACAAAAGCTTTTCTCTTATAATATATAAAAGTTGTTTCTTTTACATAAAGACTTGTAACCATGGGTTACATTTAAAGAAGAGAAACAGGATGCTCTCAGCACACACAATCAGTTTAACAGATTTGTACCTGTTTCTGCAGCACCAAGAACATCCATACTATCCCGAATGGCAGAAGGCAAGGCTAAGGCTTGAATTGGAGTTGGAGCACTAAACCCCAGGTAGCTCAAGGCCTGCAACACTGGCTCAGGTACAAACAGATCTTTCCATGCAGACACATCAGCTTTTTGATCGGTTGAGGCAGATAAAACTTCAGTCGTCCAGTTTTTGCCTTTTTTAGAAGTAGCTACCGATGGAAGGGCTTCCTGTGCTTGAGAAACCTTGTTTTTGGGCACCTTCTTTTTCTTTTTCTTTGGAGTGTCTTTTCTGCTTGCCATGCTCTCAGTCACATGTCCATCATCTTCACAATTTGCTTCTTTGATTACTTCATTACGTTTTGTCTCTTTATCAACCTGCACATCAATTTCTGCTGCATTAGGAGTATTGCCTTTATCTGCTTGGCTTCTCAAATCTTTGTTTTCCTTTTTCTTTTTCGGAGGGACGACAGGTTCTTCCAGCTCCTCATTACCTTCTTCTGAAGCACTCTCAGCCTTTCTCTTCTTCTCTTTTACTTTCCCCACTTTGGAAGAACTTACTAGCTTGTACTCTGTAAGTTCCTCCAAGCACACTATATCTCGGAACTCTTCCTCAGCAAATAGATTGGGGTCGATCTGCACGGTTTTCCATTCTCCTACTACTTCAATGCCTTTTCGTTTCAATTTAAAGGAAGATCTAAATCTCCCTCCTTTTCTGGCCTTCATTTTTTACCTAAAAAAGAAATCGAGGGAGAGAAAAGAGAAGGGCTTTAGATCCAAGGAATGAAGACTACCTTGATATTCACGCAAACGGGAATTCACGGAAAAATTATTTTACTTCTTTTTTAAATATAACAAAAACATAAGTATACCTTCAGGCTAACATACATATAGCTAAAACATAACTTAATAAACTACAAAATAACTAAACACAACAGCAATCCAGGCCTACTACGTCCCTCCTGGAACACCTCCGGAGCTAAAACCAGAACCGCTGGATAAATCCCCGCAGGCCGCAGAGCGCTCCCACCTCTGCGCACCCCGGGACGCACCCGCCGGAGCCGCGGCAGGGCCCTGCACGGCCTCCGCTGCCACACGCGGGAGCTCCAGGCACCTACTCCCCCGGCCCGCTCAGCGCTTACCGCGCTCAGGAGCCCCAGGACAGAGGAGGACGGAGAGGGACAGAGTGGGACGGAGAAGGACGGAGAGGGACAGAGAGAACGGAGCGGGACCGCGGGCTCTGCCCAGGCCCGGTCGCTGCCGCTACCGCCCACGCCCTCCTCGTGCGCTCCCGGGCGCCGCCATTGCCGCGTGACGTCACCCCAGCGGCGCAGCGTGACGTCAGTGCGCGGCGCCGGCCGGCAGCGGAGCTGTCATGGATGCTCGCGCGCACCGCGTCCCGTGAGGAATGCGCGAAGGCCTCTGGAGTCCCAGCCCCGGAATTAGCGGCTGCGGCTGGGCATCACCGGCATTGCTCATTTGTAAAAAAGAACTGCCATCCACCCTTGCTTGGGTGCTCGTGTGGTCCTGTTTCAGAGACTATTACGGGCCAAGTAACGCAATTAGGAGAGAAGTTGCAGATAGCTACAGAAAAGGAGCAAACACCACCGAGGTCACAGCGAGGTATTTTTTTCCTCTTGCGTGATCACATGCTCTTCGCAGCCGCATCTTGCCGTAGGAAGAGGATGTCATAAATTGTATGATAATGCAAGATTTTTGTTTCTCCTGAACAATTGGCTGATGTTCAGAAGAGCCTCTTGCTATGAGTAACTTATAACCAGGAGGTTTCTAGGTGATAGAGACCAGAACAGTAGGTTAAAGTGCAATTACAGCAACAACTACAATTATTTTTTGTCTTTGGTACTTGCAGATGTTTCCTGGTTCAGTGAGAAGATGGGAAAACAGAGGGTTGTTTTTTACTTTTTATCTTTTAAGGCCAAAGGCTGAAATAAGCATATTAAATGTTCTCAAGGACAGTTTCAGTTCCAGGTAATCATCATTAATGACTTAGCAATGCACAACATGAGGAGTTTCTTCCAATTCATATTCTGTGAGCAAGGCTAAAGAGCATTTGATGCTCCGTGCTCATGTTCTGTATGAGATGAGTTAAAATCAGTGACAGACAGGAAGAGACTTCAGGGAGCAGGGTTTTATATGGCACCTTTAACACTGTAACCATCAAGCCCTATTTATGGAATACTGAGCTGGAGGCAGTGATGGCCAACAGTACTGTCTCACTGATAGGAACTGGGACTGCATCTTCATGCCAGCCTTCATGAAGGGTCTCAGCAGTTTTTATGCATTCCTTCACTAAAAGTATCTTTCCTTCCAGATTGTTAAGATTCAAATTTGTAAGTGACAAAAGAGCTTGTTTACAATTTTTCTGTTTTCTTGTTTTAATGCATATTAGTAAAAGCAAATTTGCAGAAGCAAAAGAAACAGATTACTCTGAAATTCTGAGATGCTCTGAAGTTTGTTGACTGAACACTGATGCCAAATAAAAATAAATAAAAATTTGGACAGAAGAGTTCTTGACTGTTACTCTCAGGTATAATAAAACATGTAGTTTCAGAATGTTCAGCTTTGTTCTGAAAGAAACAAAGCATGAATGGAAATGGTATGGAAATGACTTACCAAATTATGTTGAATTATTATTTTTAATGCACTTGTGGACATGTTTTTACAGGAGATAGAAGTATTCTGTTTTTTTCAGTAAGAATTCATGTAAGGACGCAGCTGACTTTTCTTCTTGATCAGTATTGAGCTCTATGTACTATTTATAGACTGAGGTACTGAGTTACAGGACCTAAATCTCAATTTGAAAGAAGGGACGTGCCTGTCTGTAATAAGCAATGAGCTTCAGAACAGTCTTAGCTACACAGACATGGTAACTTTCTTATTTTTACTACCATGGTGTGAACTAGTTGTATAAGAGGCATTGGTTATTTGAGTTGCTTTGAAATGGGATAACAAAGGGAACTAAACATTTACTTAGTATTACAGTAACATTAATCTTTCTGAGCCTTTGTGACCTGAAAGAGATGCAGCTTTGGTATGTTGTGACAAGGCTTTGTCAATGAGAAGTGCAGCTTTGTGTCCTAACAGAGAATCAGCCGTTCAGCTCCTGGGAAATACAGTTTCACCATTGACAGTGATGAGTGAGCTCTTAGTAAAAATGACAAATGAAACAGGTCTGCTTTACCCCCCTAGGACTTCTTTAGATCAACAGTTATTTAAATACCAGGAAATTGTGAATTGAAGATAATAACCTGTATTAATAAGTTAATGAGTCATGTCATTTGCTTGCATAACTCATATCAGTACACACATATTTTATTATTTTATCAATAATTTCCAAGTTATTTAAGCCCGTATGTCTGAGAGCCCAAGAGAACTTGAAGGGTTTGATGTCCTCATTACAGAACTTTTCCTGATAACAGATCCTGTTCTTCCCATCTGTAAATTTATGTTCCTACAGATCAGTAAGCCCAGAGATTGTGGTTTGGTCCCTAGTCCACAGTATTACGTAATAGATATTACATGTTTTTTCAATTAATATTTCAATTTTTTATAAAATATGGAAGACTTCTCCTAAGGTGGGTTAAGCCAGAGATTATTTTGACCAATACCTTTAATTTTGGGATTCATGTGGCTGAATTCAGCACCAGGAACACTTGAATCTGCGTGTGAGCAACTGATGTAGGCTTTCACTTAGTAATCAAATTCTTTGGTTTCTCTCTTTTTTTTTTGGTCTCTTACAGGAATGTCAGTATCTGCTTAATTACTGATTTTGATACTATTTCTGCTGACAAAAGAATGCCACCATGCTGTGATTTATATTAATACTTACAGTGCACTGTGCACCTGAAAAACATGCACCTGCTGGCCGGGGGGGGCTGATGTCTCCTGTGCTTTGCAGACTGTAGAATTTGCTCTTCTGTCTCTTCTGGCATGCAGCCAGATGGGGCTTGTTGTCCTGGTCCTGAAATAGCAAGGTAAAGTCTTGGTTCTCAGGCTTAAGGCTTTGTTGTCATCTTCAGAAATTCTGGAAGATCATTCTAGGACTGACAAGATCTTATGGCATAGCACCATGAAAATAATAACTCTGGGAGACAGGTTGTTAACTGGAAGAGTGTTTGAGGTTGGATTCCTCTTTCTCCTTTCTGCAGTACTCTGGAATACTTTTCTATATTTCTCCAATTTATTAGTTCTCTATTGTTAAACCTCATTTGAAAATACATACCCCTTTGCCTGTGCTGTAGTTTCTTACTTTTTGTTCTTCATACTTCACAAATGTGTTTCTTACTTACCTCTGTGAAGCATTTTGTCAGACATCATGCTGCTCCTTCAGCGAATGTGTTCACAAAGCCAGGAGAACAAGATAATCTCCAGGCATGAGTTTTAAGAGTACTGGCGTGTATAACTCTCGTTACAGTAGGAAAGACTTTTTCAAGTACAGATTTATCGTGGTGAAGATTTTTCTGTGTGATTGAAGAATAGCAAAGACATCTCCATTTAATACAAGAGAAACATGTGGAATGATTGCAAATGCAATCATATGCAATAGATATTTCAGAATGTATTTTCAAGAGAGGAATCCTATAGGAAGCTATGATGATAACAGGAAATTAAATAGAAGTCAATATCGGTTAACCAAGGGGAAATGGGAAATCAGGACTGTCCCTTAAGAGGGTAACTGGTTTTCTGGGCAGAAAAATAAAGTGCATCAAATCTGTCTGGACAACCTCAAAATATTTTTCCTAGGGGAAATGTTTAATAAAAAGGAATAGTATGGAACTCTGAGGGGAAAGAAATTTGCTAGAGAGGAAGGGAAATCCATGTTTCTTTTGGGGGAGCACATTGGTGTGTATATTGATAGATTAACCTATCAGCTACATGGAGTTTACTCAAGTTTCTCGAAGTCTTGTGGACTACTCTTATTTAATGAATAACTGTGATACAATATTAAATTTGCTGATGACACAGTTATTAATACAGAGGGAAATTATGATATCAAACCTGATTGAAAGGACCTTGAGGACCAGAATAATTCAATGGATTTTCTTATACAAAGTACAGCACCATTCAGCTAAAGCTAATACTGAGAATTTATGCCATTAAGATGGGACTTAATTAATTTTAGGTCACTGTGGATGACAGTATTAATTAACCACAAGATAACTGTGAGATGCCAATGTAGTATATTTAGTAAACTAACTCCTATACAGATACTCATTCTTCACAAGAGGCACTGCTTCCAGAAATATTTATTTTCAATACTATATTCTGATCACCTTAACCGAAGAGAGGTGAAGTCAAACTGCAGATTCCAGGGGAACTGCTAGGGTGATGGGGAGAATGAAGAGCCTGTTTTAGCAGTGAAAACTCAATTCTGAGTTTATCTTGCTTAATCCAGGATTAGAGCAGATATGACTGCAGTCTTTAAATACCAGGAAAGGAAGAATAAAGTAAAGGAGAATAGCACAAGAAGAAACTTGGTAAACTGGCCAACAGTCATTTTAGGTAAGAAATCTTAAGTTTCTATGGCAACTAATGAGTAAAGAATACTTGAAGGCAAAAAGTTGTTAGTTTTAATATAATATTTGAAATTATTATGACAGACAGTGTTCATGGTTGTCATAGCAAGGAACTGGACTCATCAGCTTCCTCTTATGAATATAGCAGAGCCAGTTTTTACAATAGAAAATAATTCACAAACTTTTTAAAGTAGTTGGCTATTAGGTCGTACTGCCAGGTGAAAGATCATGCAAATAGCTGGAAGATATGAAGAAAAACAGTACTTTCTATTTTCTCTTTGTTATTCTGTCTTTGTGCATGTGCTATTAACTACTTTTGGACAGAGCATAGCAGATTAGACACTGCAGGAGAACATTACTAGTTCTTAGACAAAGACAGGGAGAACACAATGTCTGCAATCTTACAGATTTTATACATTACATAAAAACAAATTTGAGGGTCTTTTCTGTGTTCTTATAAAATAAGCTGTTTGGTTTTTTAGATCTTATTGGAGGGAACTAAATTACAGGAAAGAATATAGGAGAACAAGCTACAGAAGAAAGCATATTGAATACAATCCAGTGCTTTTCCCTTAAAACCCATTTGTTTATATAGCTGTTACAATGAGATGACTGAAATGGCAAAAGAACAATCAACAATTTTCTGCAAATGACAATAGTGATATGAAGTAACAGTTTCTTAGCAACAAACTAGAAAATACACTAAATAATATTTTTTTCCTGTTGAGGTTTCTGTATGCTACATTCCAGGCATTGTTCTGAAGTAGATTCCTGTTTTTGTGCATGTTTATTTTATATTAATCTTGTTCCAGATTTGCCCCAACATGGAGTTCTCCTGAAGAACCACTGTTCGTGCCTACATTCTTACTTGGAGTACAAATGGAATAAAACCAAACTTGTTTTGTAAGGCTAAGGCATTAGGTTGAATACCAAAATTGCATTTTTAAGAGTCTGGTGGACTGTAAAAACCAATTCCAGTCAGAGGCTGCTCATTTGGAAATGGTGAGCGACCATTGCTACAGCTTTGGCTGTCTCTCAGTGGTAGTGAATTCTGAATTGAACTTCTGCACAGTTCAGGTGCTGAATCCTGAGCAGGACTGTGATTACACAGTGCATAACTTACATTGTATACATTATGAAATGGTATTTATTTTTCTTTGGAGTATTAAATTATAGAAAATTGGAAATGAAGAATGATTTAGTTTTTTGGGTTTTTTTTTCTCAACATAATTAAAAAATATTTTGCTGAGTTTTTCCTTCTCTTTGGTTTGGCCACTGCATGAAAAATTCTGGCTTTTAATTGGGAGTGCACCCATTTTGCCTGAAAGCATTTCTTGGCATGTCTTTTTGTATTCCCCAAACAAATTCCTTCATATTTCAGCTAATTCAGGTATTGCAATACATGCTGAGACTTCACAAATTTTTAGTTTTTTTGTGAATAGTTTAATTTGCGGGTCAATTCTTTTGGTACGTGTAGCAGGTACAGTAAGAAACATGGCTTTTTCAGAGCACTTTCCAGAAGGCAGACCCCTAACTGCTGGATAGCAAAGGAGAACTATACATCTGTCCAACATGACAAATCACTTCATCCCAGAATCCTTAGGTCAAGCCAGAGTACCTGAAGAATCCTTCAGGTACAAAGTTCTTCCATCTATATTTTTGGTTTTGTTTTTTTTTTTCAATCTTCACCTGTATTGCATTTAGAGCTCATTGCTTTAGAAGGCATGAATAACTCTCTCCTTTCACTAGGTATAGGTGCCATTTCCCCAGGTGCTCTGCAGTTGTCTCCGTCAAGGAGGGATTATTTGAAACCTGGTACTGGCTTTGCAAGGTTACACAGCTCCTGCGTTAAAGTGAAGGTTACAATTCACTCTGGATTTCACTGAAGCAGCATGAAATAGGTCTTGATTCTAATACAATAGCTGTGACAAGGTTAGAATGAAGCTGAGAGTAGAGAGAAGAGAGGAGTGGGAAAGGGAGGAGCTGAAGGCAGCAGCAGTGGAAGTCATACATGACTTTAATCACAGATGAGAATGAGAGACCACTTGCCTGCAGATTTACTGTCAGAGGGGATTCATTTTTATGTATGTGGTTTTGGAACAAAATATGCAAGCTTTATTTTTTCTGTCAAATGTATGGGTCAAAAGGCGATAGTTTATATTTATTCTAATTCTTTCTGTGATCTTTATTCCAGTCCAGTACTATATTTATAGAAAAAAAAAAAAAACCTTTTTTTTTTGACTCTGCTTTTCACATTTCCAGGATATTTGTAGATCTCTTTGACATATCTACTGATTTTAAAATTAATGGGAATCATGTCTGCTCAGTGTTTCCTGGACTGATTTAGGACTGTTTCTTAAAGACAGTAAGGAAGAGATGTTTTTATAAATGTTTATAGATTTATAAAAAACTCTTCCTTAGTGGCTTACAAATTTTATGTAAAATATAACATGAGAAATCAGCTTAATTGTATATCTAAACTCCATATTCTTCAGTCTTTAAAATTGAATTCTGGAATTCCTTGTTTGAAAACTGCATTGAGTTCCTAGTTCAAGGCATGGAAGAGACCATACCTTTGATGTCATAAGATCTCTAAGATTCAAGAGAACTACTTGCAAGATGAAATGACCACAGATTGGCTGTGAAAGAACTTGGAAAAGGATTTTCCTAACTAACTGTGTTTGGAATTTCAGTATGTTTTCCTAATACTTATCACTGGCAGAACCCTGCATGTCAAGATTCTGAATTTGAGGAGAGAACACTGTCTAAAACTCTTTTTAAATTTCCTCTCCTAGAGCTATTTCCTTAACAACTCTGAGAGGACTTAGGGTCAGTAACAGTTACCGTACTTGCTGTCTGATGATGCTCCCTGGTTAAAAAGATTTTGCAAAGGAGATGTTCAAAGCAGTGTTTCTCATTTTAATTAATCATCATGCCTTGAAAACTCCAAATGGTTTTTGTTTTCTATTACATAACACTTTAATTATTTTTATATATATATATACATAGGATTAGGTTTTTCTGGTAATAATTCTGTTGCACATTTGAAATTAATGGAGGTACTCTTATTTTTTACTGGTTTATCTGAGCACAGGATTGGGCCTAACTGGTAGACAGAGAAGTAACACATAGGGGACCATGTTTATTTTTTTGCTGGATAAAAGCTGAAGTACTTGCCAGTTATAGAATAAAAATTAATACAATTCTGGGCAATATACTACATAGTATCATATAATCTTTACAATTTCTGGAATTACTTTTAACCTTTATCAACAAAACTTGCTAGGTCATGTGGGCATTTCACAAGAATCAAAAAACATTGCACCCACTCAAATAAGCCCTTACAAAATATTTACAGGTTTTTTAACTCCTGGTCTGAGTGTGATTGTTTAAGTGTGTTCATATAATCATTGCAAAGGCCTCTACCTAGAGGTCTGGTAAATTACTTACCTCAGTAAATGCTGAGTCTAACTGTGTGTGATGATTCTTGTCCTGCATGCATTCTGCATCACCATCCCACCCCAAAAGAAGCTCTCTAAGTTTTTTAAGAAGATTATCCATGCTTGTCTGTGAATCAGAGGTCAATAGCGTATCTTTATTTTGAAAAAAATACTCTCCCTTCAACCCCCAAGGCAATCCACATTTGTGAGCCAAAATGGTAAAGACATCCAAGGCCCAACTGCATATACCAGAAAGACTATCCGTATGGAAATCTGTGCTTCTCCTGTTTGAGTGGTGTGTAACCTGGGTCTAGAATATAGAAGGTGAAGAATTTATGGAGACTGTAAATGATGTCTTCGGCAGAGATTCACTATTTACCGCCAAAGAATTAAATTTTGAATTTTAAAAAAATTTTTATTTTTTTAAACACTAATACAAAAGCGTTCATTGGGGGAGGAACCTGCTTTGGACTTTCAATCACAGACAACATTTCTGTCTCCGGTGTAATTCTGCTTTGACACAGCTGTGAGACAGGGGCGACACCGATGGGGGGTCCCAGCACCGCTGGCGAGTAATGCGGTGCCCCGCAGGGGAGGGGTCGAGGAGCGGCTGACGAGGTGCTGCAGCTCTGGGGGAGGAAGCCCCCGGAGGACACAGCTACGGCCGGGGCGTCCCGCGGTGTCGGCAGCAGGCCGGGTCAGCCCGGCGGGGCCGGGGCAGCGCGGCGGGGCCGCGAGAGCCCGGCGGGGC